>CM053144.1:39156602-39723345 GCA_028571685.1 Heterohyrax brucei
CAAGAGCAGTGTTCTAGTCAGCAGCACTGCTGGAGTGAACAGACTCAATACACATCAACGTTTCAGCCTGAGGCTATTTTTGCCTTTTCGACGTGTAAGATAATGAAATAAGTCTATCAGGATGCAGACTAAGAGTATTACTAGGTGATCTAGCCCATGTACTTATTCTTGCTGGTAACCAAACAAATAAATGTGGTGTTTGTAAGCCTGTTACACTAGTAACCAAGTAGCTTGCTGTCTCTTTCCATGTGTTTCTTGTTTACAGCACAGACTGTCTTCTTGGACTAATAAAAAAATATAAGGATCAGAGATTGATCTTATGCTTTCCTCATATTAGCAACTTCATCTGTTGTCTGTCCTGTAGTGATTGATAAATTTCTGAAAGATTTTTCCAAAACTAAGAATTAAAGATCTTAGAAATGACTACCATCCTGAGTGTTAGACCAATGAAATTTCTTCTGATTTACACTTAAATGTGTAAATTTAACATTACCTTTCCAGTATTTAGTAGTATCATGGCTATGAATAGCTATAACTTAGAGTTTCCAAAGTGCATTGTCCCTGCATTCACCAAGAATCTATCCATGCAGTTGCCCATAAAAGTTCACTGTCAACTGGAAAGAAATCATCTCAGTTAGTATAATTGGATCCACCACACAAAAACATGTATCTGTAAAGAGTACACATAATTCGTCTATTTGTAAGTAGCATGGGTAACTTGCTTGTCAACATGCCTCAGCAGTGACTGCCTTCTGTGACACCTCAGTTTGTGTATTAACATAAATGTAGTAACACTGATCTATTATGACACAAACTGTTTCAGGATAGAATATGAAATCTAATGCTATCCTAATTTATAGCTCTAATTTCAGGTACTTTTCTGGTTATGTGTGGTTATTATATTTATAATTTTGCTAAGTTTACCTATAGGAGTTTCAATAGCTAAACCCATCAGTTACCAGTTTCCAATTTGAGAATTGTAACATTTAAACTCACTGGTAAATAATTTAAAAGAAAGGAAAATGCTTTCTTATAACCAAAAAGTAGAACCCTAAAACATCAGCAACATTGCCACATAAAACCCATAGAATCTTTTTGTTTGCTCAGTTTTATGTATTTTGTTTCACCGGATTCTGTATCGGCTGCAGTCTGCAAGCCCATCTGTTTCTGCATAAGGTTTTGGAAATCTAGATTTATAGGCCTTTTTACAATGTAGTCCATCTTTTTGTTGAGATATCCTGGTCATACATTTTCAGAAAACTAGCAAAGTAAAAAACTATCTGTAGATGACAAGACTTAATATGGCCCTGATTGATTTATAAAATAAACACTCTTAACAATGAGAAAACCTGACAGAAGTTAATTATAAACCAAATGTAAAGGTAAAATCAAATCAAATCTGTTAAAAAAAACTTAATAATATTTTTTAATATAACCATTAACTGTATTTTTAAAAAACTTCAGAAATCATACATGATTGAGGCATAATACTTTATATGCCAAGATTATATATACAGCAAGGTTAGCAAGTATCTAGATACCTAGACATTTGAAAATAACTTCGTTAGTAAATAATTTGAATTCCCCAAAGTATTGTCTTTGATGCTGCTAGTTTAAAGCAAATAGCAAATAAAGTTATAACAAAGCTAGCAATTAAAAAACAATAAATTTATGACATGATACCATGCATTTATTATATAATATTAAGTAAAACATAGGAGGAAATAACAAACATATGTTCTAATCCAACAAGAACCAGGTACTTGATTTTAACCTATTCCATGTAATTTATTAAATAAAATTTCTAGCACTTAGTAGTTTTCAACAATTTTTAGAGTTGTCAAAAGTTCACTACAAGTTAGTAAGAAACAATACTTAAGTTATTTAACTAAATACCTTAAAGTGAAAACTTTAGTTTCTTCTTTATCAAGTCTTGTGGCTGGCTTTTTTGACTCAGGAAACTTATTTTGATCAGAGGTCAGATCTTTGCCTTCCAAGGAGACTTTACAAAGAATAAACTAACACTTCAACTCAGAAATTGAAGAAAATTATGTTATTTTAACAGTGCAAAGCCTGATTCTTTGTTTCATATTCCAGCTAAGATTAATGCTTTTAAAAATCTCATAAATTAAATCATTAAACTTACATTAGACAAACAAAACTTTTGACCATATCAAATTGATTTATTTTCAATAAGTCTTACAGTACATCCCTTTAAATAGCAAAAATAAACTCACTCATTAACAGACATATATTTTCTTTTGTGGCATGATATGCAAAAGTATGTGAACTTAAATTGTGACAAATATATATTAAGTCAATTTAGTATCAGTAAGTTACCCCAAAGGTCATGAAAATTATTTTAAGCCAACAAGTGAAGTAAAATGTGTTTAATCATTCCAAGTTTCCATTCAACTTTCTCTGTATCTCATATTTTTTCCAATCTAATTTTAACTCATAAAGTTTCTGTCAACTGGCTTTGGAAATCACAGTCTCTGCTCAACTACCCAAGTCTCTTGCTAGAGTTGGAACACGTTTTCATGTCATTTTCAGATGTGCCTGAAAGTTCCCCTCCAATGGAAAGAACCTGTTTACAGTTTTTTATGTTTGGGATTCACCCAAACTTCTGGTAACTTTAGCAAAGCAACAATTCTTTCTTATCTTCTTACTGTCTTAAAAGGCTGCCACCTACTTGGAAAGGATCTTTTAAAAGGCTTCTCTGGAGCTATATGACTTGGAGACTAGGAAGACTGATTCTGTCCAGCCCTCCTATTTTTTAGCTCAATGTAGAAGATACAATCAGGTCATTCTGAATCGTTTACATATGTTTAAGTTCTGCTAAGAATTTTGAAAAGCAAAAGATAACTAATTTTTTCTTCTACTGCTCTGATCTGTTATTTTAAGGCAAAACTGTCCTTTTTCTTTAAATAGACTGTGTTTCATATAAAATCTATCTTAAGTTATTTAGAAAGATTCTGTTTTTAAAATTTACATGCAGAATATAGAGATTTTTAGTGTACTTTTCAAATAGACCAATTTATATTAAAATTTCTCCAAGTGGCTGCTAGAAGTCTAAATCACAAGATGCACAAGACGTGCTTTTCTTAGATGAGAAGATTACTGAAGTTCTAAGACAGCCTCACAGTAAACAGCAATTTGCAGCCATAGCTGCCAACTTAATATAAGACAGATGTAAACACATTGCTGTAGACCAAAACCAAACTCTTAAGAACAAAAGGAACAGAAAGACTGCTTAAACTTCCTAAATAGATACCACACAAAAACAAGGATATGGGGATTCTAGTTTCTTAAAGCATATACAGCAATTTTTGGTAAGATCAACTCAATTCAACAGAAAAAAACAGGTTCTTGATAACTTATTCACTTGCTAGATATTCCACCAGATGATGAAATATTAGATCTTTTGACAAAACCTGAGCATCAAGACATATCTTCCTATAGAGGAAAGAAAGGACAACACAAAAGAAAGTTCATTTTTCCCAAAGTGGTGACTGAAATTCCAAATTACTTCTACTATATTCAGTTTATATCATTTTTAAATATGAACCCCAGACCACTGTCTCAGTAGTCAGGGTGGGAGGTAGAATCCAGGCTCATTTATCAAAGGTATTAGGTGCTATAATTCAACTTTTGGTATCCTTCTTTTTGAACTGAATTCATTTTGATGAATAGAAAGCTAATCTCTTATCTGAGACCTTAGATATATTACTTCCTCCAGTTGAAAAGTAATTTAAATCTGACATTTTAATTTTAACATTGTGATTCTTTATCGAGAAATTGTATCATAAAAAGGTAAGGACCTACCACTTCTCCCTTAAATTTTGTAACACAGGTCAGGTGATGCCATCTCCCCACCACCCTGAGAATCTGGCAAAACAGAGCACTATTTCCCCAGGTCTTCTATGAGTCTGGTCCAAATTTTGTGGCTTATGGCAATTTGGAGATCTTTGAAAATGGTATTTCCTCTTTAGTATTTCAAATGTCCGAATCCAGAACAAAACTACAGTTTACCTTAACAGCTACTGAACATCACTTTTAACCAAACAATCAAGCAAAAATTTTAGATTCTCTCGCCATGAGTCGGATCCAACTTGACAGCTCTTGGCTGGCTTTGGCTTAATCAACCAACTGGTTTTTCAAACACATATGCCAAACAAAACTCAAGAAAACATGAGAAAGAAAACTAGAAAGAACAAGCAATCTTGTTTTTGAAGACCACTTGCCCTGTCAGTGTTGAAGGGACATGGAGTGGGAACATGTAGGTTCAGAAGATATGACCTTTCTTTTGCTGGCTTTTGCTCCACAGTACAGGTCTTCTTGCATCTGATTGGATTCCTAGAATCAGAAATTCTTGATGAGTACACCATTAACTGTTGTAGGGGAGTAAAGTAAAAAGAAAGTTTTATCCAGTGTATATTCAAAAGGACTAAACTGAGAAGTGGACGAGCATGCTGCCACCACCATGTTTGCCCAAGTCTGGAGAATGTTACAGGACAGGGAAGAATGGGGAAAGACACGTTGCCGCAGCCAAGTCTGTCCCAGTCCAAAAACTATGACAGAATAAACAAGAATGGGAAATGGATAAGCATGTTGCCATAGCCGTGTCTACCCGGGACCCGGGCGTGAAAGATCTCATCCAACCAGTGGAACCAGTTCTCCGTCTCAGAGAACTTAAACCAGAAATACTATGACTTGACAAAACAGGGAAGTCTGGACAAAACATACAATACATAGGCACACAAAAACACTTAAAACCCCAAGGGAACTGAGGTACTCTCAATCACCTCAACCTCCCAGGCAACCACATGAGCTTGATGGAGGTATTCTTGGCTGCCTCAATCGCCCAGATACCCTTAGGCCCAAACCAAGACTAGAGTCACCAAGAGTCCTTCGTTACAATTCTGCTCACAGAGGCAGTTGTTCAGGGTGCTGCGTGCTACAGAAACCAATGGGCTCTAACCCTATCTGCCCTAGCCCTGTGGTGCCGGGAGAGAGAATTTTAGACTCAGGGATACCATCCAAGTCTTACTTAAGTACTCACATCTTTTATGGTATGTTGGAGACCAGTGACACAGAGGCCAGACCTGGACCATCCTGGCAGCTCAAGTTGGACACAAAAGGGTCTCTAGCAGTGGCTGTCTGCTATAGAGCTGACATGAAGTCCAGGCTCACTATGAGACCCCCAAATCACAAATGGCGAGGCATCACACTCAGTACCAAGTTTGTTACTGCAAAACTAAGCAGAGTTCACATTGTGGGCTGCAAACAGCTGATCTTTGAGATGGATGAGATGAGAAGCAAGATGTTTATTGCATACCAGTACATAAGGAGACAGAGGGGATAGGATCCTCCACAATCTGCCTCCCCAAAATGGATACTAGATGGAGGTTTTATAGGAGAAGGAGATAAGACTTTGAGTCCTAGGAAGTTAACCTTCTTTAGTTGGTCACAACAGTCATGTCATAGATGTGTCAATGTCTGAATTGACATTTGGGGCCTGGAGGTGGTGTGGCTATCGAATGATCTTCCAGCAAATTCTTTTGTCTTTTTTTTTTTTAATGATCTTTAGATTATTGTCACTTGTTTGTCCACAGTCCCAAAGAGAAGAAAGATTAGACCTTATCCTGGGAGAACTAAGGGAAACAATGGACTCATGCTTGGAGACAGAATTAAGAAACAAAATGGTGCAGGTCATGCTCAGGACGCAGTCATTTATCTTACTCTGCCTGTTCCAATATCGTGAGTGTAAGTTGTGTACCGCAGCACCGTTTAATAGAACTCTGCAGAGTATGGGAACCCACGTAATAAAGGAATACTTGGTATCCTATTTCCTGTTGTTTCTTTCATCTCGAGAACCTTAAAATAAGCAGAGCTGGGTGGGTTTGAGTATTCTTGAGTCCCCAGTCCAGGGTCTGCTTCAGGAGTGTGTCTTTACTCAGTGCTTCACGTTCAGTTTAATGCTCTGCTGCGGCCGTCTTGAAATTATTGGCAAAATTTTAACAAGGGGTCCCACATTCTGATTTTGCCCTTGGCCCTGTGAATTCTTTAGCCAGACATTCTCCAAACAACCAATAACTAATTATACCCCAATTCTACCATTACCTCTGACAAAAAACTGCTTTTAAGGGACAGGAAATACACTTCCATTTGTTCTAGGGTTTGGCTCATGTTGCATTTATCTTTTAGTTCTTATGTACTCCTCTTTTCATGTTTTGCATAAAATCTTTCTTATTCTGAACTTCTAAGAACCCTCTTTGCACTTACAGTGGTTTCTTTAGATTCTTCCCCCTTCTTTTCATTTTAATGAAGTGGTTCAAAGTTTATTGCTGTTAGGTGCTGTTGAGTCAGTTTCAACTCACAGCTGTAACTCAGCTGTTCCAGGTCACTCCATGTGGCCATGGAGAATTGAAACAGGTAAAATTGAAAACTGTTTTATCTGGTTGGCCAAGCAAAGGAGCACATCAGGACTTGCGTCACCAAGGTGGCTCCTTGAACAAGAGCCAAGACAGTATTCACTAGCAGGAAATATTCTACTGAAAGAAGCAAGATTGCTGATTGGTCTGGCCTGAAAAACATGTTCCCAGGATCGTTCTGTCATCTGTGCCTGCTCAGTCCAAAAGTAGTGGGAGGGGTCTCTCAAATTGGATCTTAGATTTTGGATCCAGCGCTTCACAAAGTCTTCTTTCAACTTTAGGTCATTAAACTTTCTTTCTGTCCAGTGGGAGAAGAGTTTGGAGTCACCCTGAGCACAGGGTTGATGGTTCTGCACATGCCAGGAGGGCCAGAACTAGTTCTTGCCAGTTCCAGCTGATTCTGCAACTCCCATCTCTTGTTTTCCTTAAGTGTCCAGAAACAGGAAACATACCTAAATAAGGAGATAGCTTGAAGGCAGAGAGTTAGTTCTTATATCACCAAAGATGGCAGGCGGAGTCCTTTGCCTATTTGAGGTGGCAGACAGACTGCCAGTCTCATAGGGACCCCATATGTACAACAGAACAACATCCTGTCTAGTCTGGCATCATTCCACAATTTTGCTATGTTTGAGACCTTTTTTGCAATCCATTTCAATGAGGGCTTCCTCTTTTTCGCTGACTCTGTACTTACCAAGCACGGTGTCCTTGTCCAGGGACTGGTTCCTCCTCACAACCTGTCCAAAGAACGTCAGCCAAGTCTTGTCATCCTTACTTATAAGAAGCATTCTGGCTGTATTTTTTCCAAGACAGATTTGTTGTGGAGCTTCTTTTATAGATTATCTTACTTTTGGAATCTTAAGTCATAAGATATATTTTGCATCTTTTCACTGAACTTTTTTTTCCAATCTATTTTCTGAAAATCCAGTTCAGTTTGTCATTGCAAACCTAAGTGGAGTTTGTATGGCTTGCTGCAGTCAATCTTTGAGACAGAGTTGAAATGTGAGACATTTTATTGCAAACCGATGCACAAAGAGACAGAGGGGATAGATTCCTCCCAAATCTGCCTCCCTTAAATGGAAACTAGGTGGAGGTTTTATAGGTGAAGGGGATAAAGTTTTCTGAGTTTGGGGAATTTGTAGATTGTTAATCTTCTTTACAGAGCTGCAGTGGTCATGTCCCAGATGTGCTGATACCTAAACTGGTGTTTGGAGCCCAGAGGAAATAGTTGGGCTATCATATAATCTTCTAGCCAATTCCTTTGTTTTGTCTTTTATGACCTTTGGATTATTGTTTTTGCACAGTCCTAAGGAGAACATAGATTAGTCCTTGACCTTGAGAGAAACAACGGACTCATGCTGGGAGACAGAATTAAGAAACAAAATTTTATAGTTAGATGTGGCCACTTATTTGTCTATTCCAATATCTAACCCACAAAGTCCCTTGGGACAGCAGGAAGGAGCAAATGTATCGAGCCACATATAATACATATAATAAACACAATTAAGTATTCTAGAATTTCCTTTCTTTACAGTGTTATCCATAGTTCATTGTGTTCTGCACAGGCAAATTTCTTTGCATACTCAATAAAATACAGGGAAACACCTGAAAAATCATAGAACTTCTGCTAATTATCTTTTCAGGCGAGGCACCTGGCTCAGCTCTCTCATCCTAAGCATCTTTAACTGTACTTTGGTTGTCCACCAGAACTCTCTTTTTGTTCCCAAAACCCACTGTCATTGAGTTGAGTCCAACTCATAGCAACACTATAGGTTAGAGTAGAATTGCCCTATAGAGTTTCCAAGGAGCACCTGGCAGATTTGAACTGCCAACCTTATGGTTAACAGACGTAGCACTTAACCTACTATGCAACCAGGGTTTTTTATTCAGGAGGGAAGAAAATGGTTCCTTTGTTTCCACACATGTGATCTTAATACCTCAGTACATGTTTTCTTCCTTTTGAAATGGGTGATTGAGAACGTGACATAACCAAGGACATAATAATACTCTAAATAATCTATTCATAAAGTTTTCCTCTGGCTAATTCTTTTCAGAAGTAGACTGCTGTGTCATTCCCCCAAGTGTTTTCTGGAAGAAGTACAACCAGAGTGCTCCTTGTCTGCAAGGATGGAGAGATTGCATCTCTCATGCTTTGGATGTGTTGTCAGGAGGGATCAGTCCCTGGAGAAGGACATCATGCTTGGTAGAGTGGAGGGTCAGTGAAAAAGAAGAAGACCCTTATTGAGATACATTGGCATAGTAGCTGCAACAACAGGCTTAAGCATAAAAACTGTTAGTAGCTGGGACTTGACCAAGGTCACATAGACTGCTAAACTGAATTTCACTCCCTGTCCCAATCGCATTTACAGGCTTACATTCCTTTACCTGTCTCTAGGGTAGTAAACCAACCTTCAGGGAGGTAATAAATTTACATTGTTCAATATGATAAAGAAGTATCTTGTGACTCCCTGTTCTATCCTGTGACAAGGTTTGACATTTTGCAGATGCAAATCCCTTTGTAATCTGGCTACAAAAGCTGCTGGAACTGTAACCCATGGGGGACAGTTTTTGGAGAAGTTATTCTTACTGTCTCCCAGGCCTGCATGCTTGTCTGCTAATAAAGCATTGAAACTTTTTCCTCATCTCTGAATTTTGGCTGTCAGTGACAGGAGGAACAAACTTGCTTTAGTTCAGCAACAAAATGACTGTGGACATGGTATAAGACCAGGCAGTGTTTCAATCCGTGTGCATAGAGTTGCGTATGAGTCAGAACCAACTCAAAGGCACCTAACAACAGCAAGTAATCTATTGTTAGGGGCGGGGGTTCAAGACGTGACGCAGTTTCCTTTTATTAAAGTTATGTTTTATTAAAAAATGTGTCCAACAAGAAAAAGACTGGTGCACCAGGGGTGCACCCCAAACTACGCAGAGCAGGGGGCAACCCCGAGCTTCCTCAGCACCCAGTATTTAAGTCATGAGATTACAAAGCAGGGAGGGGGAACTGACCTTTACATTGATTGGTTAAGGCCACCTGGAATTCCTGTTAGTTGTAAAATGTAGTCAAGGTCTAGGGGTCACTTGCAAGGCTGTCCCCAGGCTTTGTCTTGTGACAGATGTTTTGTAAGACAAAGGTGAGATTACTCTACGGTATTTTCTGCTATTAAGTTGTTTCCTGGGCTTTCTTTAATACCTTCAATTTTTACTGTGCCCTTCCTCAAAATGGAGTCACTTATGCCTCATTTCAACACTATACATGCTTTTTCTTCCACCCACTGCACTCATCTCTTTCCAAGGAGATGCAGAGCCCCCTTAGCTCCTGTGGCCTTAATTTCTGTTTCCTTCCCATTGTCTTGACAGGTGGCCTCCAGCTTCGTAAACAACAGTTAGACAGCAGCTAGGGAGGCTGCCTGACATTTGATCTGTGGCTTTCTTCCTTGTTCCTTGTTTTGGCCAGGGTGCAGCTGGCAAGCCAGCTGCATTAATTATAAGATTTTTATATAAATAATTTTTTTCCCAGCTTGTTGTCAACATACAGACTAAAGTTCAGGTGTCTGACATGTGTATCTTTAATTTAAGAAAAAGTTTCTTGCGATTATTTCATGATGTATACTATAATTCATGGGCTACATGCTTGAAAACATTGGGTAATCCTTGCCAAAATGATATATAAATTCTGATGTAAAAAATGTCTTTTGAAGCTCAGTAGAAAACAGCCTGCATTGCTACTGAGACTTCACTGGTACCATACCTCCTAATAAATCTCTCTCTTTGTGATTTGGAGTATGTTTCATTGGCTGAATTGCTCCAGGGCACAGACCCTAATCCAACAACACACCCTTTACAAAATTATTTTTTGCAGTCTCTTACAAGAAGGGAGGCTTTCTTGGAACAGTAGAAAGGAACTTCACTATCTCTAATAGATTTATTCCTTGTGATTTTACTTCAGTTTAAGAATATGGTAAGCATGTAAAACAGAGGCAAGCAAACCATGGCCCTCAGGCTAAATTCTGGTCCTGGCCTGTTTTTCAACTTTTGGAAGCTAAGAATGATTAAGGGTTGTTAAAAGCGAGCCAGCAAACAAAAATAAACAGAGCATACACAACAGAGGGAGCCTAAAATATTTAGTATCTATTGCTTTACAAAAAAAGTTTCCCACTCTTTCTCTAGAGAGGCCTTCCCTCTCCACGGAGGTTCTGTTGTTATTGTTGCGGACCACCCAGTCAATTCCAGCTACCAGTGACAGCATTATAGAACAGACAAGAACTGCCTAACAAGGTTCCCAAGACTATAATGTTTATGGGAACAGACTGCCATCTCTTTCTCCCGGGAGTGACTGGTGGGATTGAACTATCAACCTTGTGGTTGGACGCTGAGTGCTCAACCACTGTCCCAGGACTCCTTACCAAACCACACCCTTTGCCATGGAGTTGATTCTGACTCATATTGCCGAGATTTTAGTTTAGCAGCCAGGTATGTTGCACCACCCTGGTCCTCCCTAACCGCAGAGCACTGCCTCTCCTTTCCTCCCTTTCATCTTGCGGCCACCCCTCTAGCTTCTACTTATTGTCTTTCAGGTATTAATTTAGATGTCAGTTTATCTGGGAAAGTTTTTGCAACTACTCTTAAGACTATATGGATTATTCTCTCATCTCTGCTTCCAAGCCCCCTTTACCTGTCGTGGTTGTTGCTGGGTGCTGTGAGGAGGTTAGCTAGGAAACCTGGTCACCGCAGCCTGAGCCTTGGGAAGGGTAATCACAGATAAGATGGTTCCTTCCTGATAGTTTCCATAAGGATACAACAATTCTCCTGGCTGCGACCACAGGCACCTAAGGGTGGACCTAAGAGTGACCTAGCCCTTATTTCCATTCTATCTCCATGTTATTATCATACTTTCTGGGAGGGACTCATCATGCTGGTGCTGACTACTGCCCAGGACCTGGAATCAAGAAGTAAGTCTCTCCCTCTCCCTCCCATCTATGACATCACCCCCTGCTTTTTGGCCAATGAAAGAGGCCCCCAAAGCCTGTGTGTCTTTTTCCACTCATGGAGACTGACCCAATTCCTCTTTAGAACACATTTTCCCTTAATAAACTTTTCTGCCATTTGCTGCCAAAAAGGTTGCATCCTTGTGTGCTTTGGGGGGAGAGGAGTCCAGTTTGCCAGCTCTCAGGAGACCAGACTTTCTAGCCTGATCTCTGGAACTAAACCAGGTCACTTGGGCCTAATCAGTTACAGGACCTTGACACCATAGAGAACATTCTAACTAATAGCAACCTCATGTGACAGATTAGAACTGTCCCATGGGGTGTTCATGGCTGTAACCTTTATAGAGTCCTTGAGGTGCAGTGGTTAAACATCCAGCTGCTAACTGGAAGGTCAGCAGTTTGAACCTACCAGCCACTCCAAAGGAGAAAAAGGTGGCAGCCAGCTTCTGTCAAGAATTACAGCCTTGGAAACTCGATAGGGGCAGCTCTACTGTCTCCTACGGGGCTGCTATGAGTTGATTCCAACTCACAACAAAGGGTTAATCTATACAGAACCAGATCATCAGGTCTTCCTCCCACAGGGCTGCTGGGTGAGTGCCAACCACCAAACTTTCAGTTAGCAGCCAAGTACTTAACTCTGACACTGTATTTCCTTGTAATTGTCTGCTTAGTTTTCTGTTCTCCTCCTTTGCTGAGAAGAGCCAACCAAGCTGTGCTTCCCGGAGCTAAACCATCTTCTTCATTTTTCCAGGAAGGCCGACTGTCCAGGCAGCTCCTCACTGAGGGAAGCAGGGCTGTTCCTGCAGTCACTGCCATACCCCTCATGCCTGGGACACTGCTTGGCGTATGCTAAAGATGAAGAACTTGTTTATTTTATGAGTGATAAATGAATGAACTACTTGACTTGGAGCTAACTGCTAGGATGGATCTTTGAGAAATGTCATATCACAGATTTCCTAGGTGGAAAAACGATAACGGTTTTGTTGCTGTTAGTGTTAGGTGCCACTGAGTTGGTTCTAATTCATACAGACTTCATGTGCAACAGAAATAAATACTGCCCAATCCTGCAATACCTTCACAATTGTTGTTCTGTTTAAGCCCATTGTTGCAGACTTTGTGTCAATCTGGTGAAAGGGGCAGGTTGAGAAAGGGCTTATATGGATAGCGTGAGAAAGAAATTGTAGGGGCCTAACCTTCTGGGCACTGCAGTGTGTTTCTGTGTGGCTTGAACTGTTAACTTTCATACATTCTGGTGATTTTGTGATTTATGATTCATTTTCCCTCTTCCCCCTCCCATGCTCCATGTTCTATGAGGTTTAAAATTAGCTTATGTTCCTCTTAAAGAAGTAGAACAGCTACTGATAAAATCTACAGTGAAACAACCAGGGAATGAGGGCCCATCTTGTGACTGAAACCGAGGTGGTACCAATGGACCCCAAAAGAATACCCAATGGGGATCAACCTACCCACTTGAAAGGGGAAGTAACATTCTTCAAATTTATCAAGCTTAAGCCCTGACCCCATAGAACACTCCAATTAGTCTCTGACAGATAGACTTTTAGAGGAGTCTGTTTCCCTCTGCCTCTTATATCTGTGTATGTAACAAAGCTCTCTTGCTCCTTATCTTTCACCCTTGTCTCAAAATTGGCCTTGCAGCAAGTAGCTCGAATGCACGTTTTACGGTCACACCATCTCACTGAGGGACTTCCTCTATTTTGCTGACCCTCTGCTTTACCAAGCATGATGTCCTTCTCTGAGGACTGGGCGCTCCTGATAGCATGTCAGAAGTATGTGTAACAGAGTCTCACCATCCTTGCTTCCAAGGAACACTCTGGCCATATTTCTTCTAAGACAGACTCGTGTGCTCTTCTGGAGGTCTGTGATATATTCAATAATCTTTGATAAACTATAATTCAAAGGTGTTGACTCTTCTTTGAGCTTCTCTACTCACTGTTCAACTTTCTCATGCATATGAGGCAGCTGCAAACAGCATTGCTTGCATCAGGCACACCTTAGTCCTCAAAGTGACATCTTTGCTTTTTAACACTTAAAAAAAGCCTTCCGCAGCAGATTTGCCCAATACAATGTGTCACTTGATTTCCTGACTGTTGCTTCCGTGATTGTGGATCCAAGAAGAATGAAATCTTTGACATCAATCTTTTCTCCATTTATCGTGATGTTGCTTATTGGTCGAGTTGTGGGGATTTTTGTATTCTTTATGCTGAGGTATAGCCCACACTGAAGACTGTAGTCTGATTAGTAGGTGCTTCAAGTCCTCTTTGCTTCCAGCAAGCAAGGTTGTTCTATTTGCATATCAGGTTGCAAATAAATGTCCTGCCAATCCTGATACTGTGCTCTTTATATAGTCCAGCTTCTTGGATTACTTGCTCAGCACACAGATTGAGAAAGTACGGTGAAAGCATACAATTCTAATGCAAAATAATAGAGTAAGAAGAGTATACTGTTTGTAGGTAGAAAAGGGGACTAATTAACCTCCCCAGGTCCCTACCAATCCAATGATCCTGAATTTGATTTAATATAGCCCCCGTGTAAAGAACCAAGCTTCATTTTTCTTTGCCATCCAAATTCTGGAAAACATTACTTTATGTAGAAATTAATGAAGGTCTAGTTTGCTCAATAGGTGGGAAAGATCAATATAGAATTAGGCTGTTAGATACAGGAGGCTTTCAAATTCAAGTTCTGCTCTTAATTACATTGGTTACCATTGCCACCTAGTGGGTAGTAAAAAAATTCTTCCTGGAACTACAAGGCAGAAATAGTGCACAAAAAGTTATTTTAAGGTTATTAACTTCATGAAACCAAATCTAAATGAAACTTGTTCATGAAGAATTCTGTTAATCTGCTGTTTATGTATCTCCTGCTTCATAGCTGGGGTTCTAAACAGCAATTACTGTTAAATTTTAATAATACATGTGTAAGCTTGAAATTACTACTCATGCTTTTTAACAAACATTGTACCAAGGCCTCTGACGGAGAACAATGGCCACCGCTCCTCAATAGAAAACTTGATTTATAGGGTTACAATCAGGAGGAGGTTTGCAGGGCAGTCTATTTTGCCAAAAATAGTTACAAAGGTATAGGGGCATCTCATGACTGGCTGACCCATACGTGGAAGTACCATTAAGGCATGAGGTAGGAGAAAGAGACAAAGGTAAGGCTTTCCAGAGGTGCTACTGTACCCAAGAAAAGCCTAAGCCTACATCAGTAAGACAATAGGTGGGACCGCACAATTCTAGCAGCTCGCAGGAGTCTATGCCAAGACATCTGGAAGACAGCTACCTGTTGAATGGAAGAGATATATATTTATTCCCATATGAAGAAGTGTGATCCAACAGAATGCAGAAATTGTCAAACAATACTGTTAGCATAAAAGTAAAATTTTGCTGAAACTCAATGAAAAGCAGTTGCAGCAGCACATGGACAGGAAACTGCCAGAAACTCAGAAGAGGACATGGAATGAGGGATATGGTAGTTAATGTCACGTGGATCTCGGCTGAAAGCAGAGAATATCAGAAAGATGTTTATCTGTGTTTCGTTGACTATACAAAAGCATTCAACTGTGTGAATTATAATAAACTGTGAGTAACATTGCAAAGAATGGGAATTCCAGAACACTTAATTGTGTTTATGAAGAAAATGTACACAGACCAAAGGGCTGTCACTGAATCAGAACAAGGGGACAATGTGTGATTCACAACAGGAAAGTTGTGTGTCAGTGTTGTGTCCTTTCTCCATACTTATTCAATCTGTGTGCTGAGCAGGGAATCCCAGAAGCTGGACTATACAAAGAAAAACCTGTCATCAGGATTGCAAGAAGACTCATCAACAAACTGTGATACATAGATAACACAACCTTGCCTGCTGAAAGTGAAGAGGACTTGAAGTACTTACTCATGAAGATCAAAGACTATAGTTTCCCATGTGAATTATACCTCAACAAAAACAGTACAAAAATCCTCACAGCTGGACCAATAAACATTAAGGCAAATGGAGAACAGATGGAGTTTGTCAAGGATTTTATTTTACTTGGATCCACAATTAATGCCCATGGAATTAGCAGTCAGGAAATCAAACAACACACTCCACTGGGCAAATCTGCTACAAAAGGTCTCTTTAAAACATTAAAAAGCAAAGATGTCACTTTGAGGACTATGGTACACTTTACCTAAGCCATGGTATTTTCAATTGCCTCATGAAAGTGAAAGCTGGATAATGAAGAAGGAAAACCAGAGAACTGATGTCTTTGAATTACAGTGTTGGCAAAGAATGTTGGCCGTACCCTGGACTTCCGGAAGAAAGAGTAGGCCTGTTTTGGAAGAAATACAGCTAGAGTGCTCCTTGCAACAGAGGATGGTGAGAGTTCATCTCACGTACTTTGGACACGATATCAGGAAGGTCCAGTCCCTGGAAAAGGGCATTATGCTTGGTAAGGTACAGGGTCCGTGCAAAAGAGGAAGACCCTTGAAGAGAAGAGCGACACCAGTGACCGCAACAATGGGTTGAAACATAACAATGATCATGAGGATGGGACAAGACTGGACAGTGTTTGGTTCTATTGTACACGGGGTCACCTCGAGTCAGAACTGGCTTGAGGGGACTTAACAATAATACAAGTGGGAAGCTGTTGTTGTTAGGTTCTGTCAGTCAGTTCTGACTTACAGGACCCTATGTACAACAGAGTGAGGTTGCAAGGTCCTGACTTATCCTCACAGTTGGGCTGTGCTTAGCTTGTTGTAGCAGCCATTGTGCAAATTGATCTGTTGAAGGTCTTCCTCTGTTTTGCTGGCTCTATACTTTACCAAGCATGAAGTTCTTTCCTAGAGATTGGTCCCTCCTGTTAATATGGCAGGTAAGTAAGAAGTCTCATCATTCTCACCTCTAAGGAGCATTCCTGACGTACGTATCCTGCCTTCATAATGTAGATATTCATAATTTACCCAAACTCTTTTCCATGGATTGAAACTAGGTGGTTTCAGATATTACAGATAACGCTGTGGTGAAAAACTCTGGCATGTGATATTTTGAATTTGTGGATATAAATCTTCAGGGTCAGTTCCTAGAAGTGGAATTGGTAGATTAAAAGTTAATGTGTATATAGACATTATAGAAAATCGTGCTCAAATGTAGCCAGATTTCCCTCCGCAAGGATTTTTTTTCTCTCCCTTTTTTAAATTGGAGTAAAAGTTCACACAGCAAAACAAATGCTGTATTAGTTACCTAGTGTTGCTACAATAGGGGTACCACAAGTAATGGCTAACAAAGAGAAATTTATTCTCTCACAGTCGAGGAGGCTTCCAGTCCAAATTCAGGGTGTCAGCTCCAGGGGAGGGCTTTCTCTCTCTGTTGGCTCTAGGGAAAGATCCCCACGTTAATCTTCCCTTAGTTTAGGAGATTCTCTGCACAGGAACTCCAGGTCCAAAGCACAAGCTCTGGTTCTGGCACCGCTTTCTGGGTGGTGTGAGGTCCATATGTCTCTCTGCTTGTTTCTCTTCTTTACATCTCAGAAGAGATTGGCTCATGACACAATCTAATCGTGTAGAACTCACCAACATAACTACCGCTAATTCATTTCATTAACATCGTAGAGAGAGAATTTACAACACATAGGAAAATCACATCAGATGACAAAATGGTAGTCTATCACACAATAGTAGGAATCACAGCATAGCTAACTTGATACATTTTGGGGGAGGACACAATTCAGTCCACGACACACACCACTGAAACTTTCACATTTGTAAACTAATGACATTGATTTCATTCTGTACCAAGATTATCACTGTCATTGTCCCAAAATATTCTGCCACCACTAACATAAACTTCAAACCTAAACCTACTACCATCGAGTCGATTCTGAATCATAGCTACCCTACAGGGAAAGCAGCACTGCCCCATAGAGTTTCCAAGAAGCAGCAGGTGGATTTGAACTGCTGACCTTATGGTTAACAGCCATAACACTTAACCATGACACCACCAGGGTTACCAACACAACCTGGTGTCCCACAAATAAAATATCTCCCTTTTTTCCCTCCTTCCCATCCTTGGTAACCATTAAAGTTCTGGTTCCTGTATGTTTGTCTATTTTACATAGTGAGATTTTAGATTTTTTTGTTCTCTTGCAACTGACTTATTGCACTCACCACAATGTTTTCAATATCCATCCATTATGGCATGCCTGAGGACTTCATATCTCTTTATGACTAAAAATATTCCATTGTAAGTGTATGCCACATTGTATTTATCCACTTGTCTTTTGATTCATTTCACCTTTTGGCTATTGTGAAAAATGGCGCAAGAACACTGGAGTACAGGTTTTTGTTTGCATTCCTGCTTTCCCTTCTTCTGGGTATATTCCTAGGACTGGGATTGCTGGGTCATACGGTAACTCTGTGCTGAACTTCTTGCCGAGCGTTGTGTTCATGCCACTGAATTCTGAAGCAGTCTTGTAGGTATGAACACAGTGTTTAGGGGGAAAAAAATGCTGACTACCTTCTGCCACCTAGTGGAAAAACTGAGCAACTGCAGTGGGTAACCTCACTATTAGAGCAGGTAAGACTCCTGGAAAACGTTACAGTCAGATACTCTCGTTTTCAGAAATGCAAGAGGACAACTGACTCAAGCCTCCTGACACCCAGCACTAGAATAATCCATATATGTCACTATGTCTCTTATCTCAAAATATCATTTTTAGTTCTCCTTATACTCTATTATAATACCTTGCATTCAATATATATGATTTTCATGGTGCTTTCACACACATTAACTGATTTAAGACCTACAACTGATCTATGAGATTGTCGTAGAAGAACTTGTTATTCTCATCCTACCAATAAATCAAGTAAGGCTATTCTAAACTAGCCTTGTAGGGGAAACCCTGGTGGTGTAGTAGTTAAGTACTATGTCTGCTAACCAAAAGGTCAGCAGTTTGAATCTGCCATGTGTGCCTTGGAAACTCTGTGAGCAGCTCTATTCTGTCCTATAGGGTCATTGGCACTGGGGTTTTTGTTTGTTTTGGTTTTGGTTTTTCTTAATTGGGGAAACCCTAGTGGTGTAGTGGTTAAAAGCTGCTGCTGCTAACCGAAAGGTTGGCAGCTAAGATCCACCATGTACTTCTCAGAAAATCTATGGCACAGTTCCCTTCTGTCCTGTACGGTTGCTGTGAGTTGAAATTGACTCAGTGGCAATTGCTTTTTTGTTCTTGTGGTTTTTTCCTTAATTATTCCTTCTCCACTGACATAAACTCATTGGACTCTAATCTTTCTATCTAATCTTTCAAGCTTCTATTATCCATTTGGTCCCATGCAGACAGCACTTTAAAACAGCATACTGCTCAAAGGCAGACAGTTTTTCACTAATTAAGATAAATTAATGTTTGATTTAAAGAACACTGGGGAATATGTTGATTTAAAAGTCTGAGGATTATCTCAGAGCAATAGCTTTGGAGTTCATCCAGTCTCAATGTTTCATGAAGTCTGGATTCCATAAGAGTGTGAATTCAGTTCATCTATCTGCTTTTTGATCAGGATTCTTCTATAGCATCTTTGATCAAAATCCTCAGTGTCAGTAGCCCAAGGAAGCCTGGTAGTGCGCTGATTAAACACTCAGCTTCTAACCAGAAGGTTGTTGGTTTGAATCTACCAACTGCTCCATAGGCAAGAGATGCAGCAGCCTGCTTCTGTAAGATCACGGGCTTGGAAATCCCATGGAGCATCTCTACTCTGTCCTGTAGGGTTGCTATGAGTCAACTTGACAGCAACAGGTTAACTGTAGCCTGGCACCATCTAGTTCTTTGGGTCTCATGGCAGAGAGGACAGATGTTCATGAGCCAGTTAGCCACACAGCATGAATGCATTCTTATGGTGGAAAATTCCCAGTGGGAAACACTCTGAAGTCCATGGACGGTGCAACTCAAATGTTGATGGTTTAAACTCTACCACAGCAGCCTTGAAAGTGAAGACTGGTGACCTGCTTTTGGAAGATCACAGCCTTGAAAATCCTGTGGCGCAGTTCTTGGCACACGTGGGATTGCCATGAGTCACCATCAGCTAGACAGCACCTAGCAACAGCAAGTGAAAACTCTACAGTTGACTCTGCATGTCTCTTGTCTATAATGTTAAACAACCCAGTGCCCTTGGGTCACTTCTGACTCACAGCCACCCTATAGGTCAGAGAAGAACTGCCTCACAGGGTTCCCAGGAGAAGCTGATGGATTCGAACTACCAGCCTTTTGGGTTTGCAGCTGCGCACTTAACCACTGAGGCACCATCTGAATTACTGAGCAATCTAGTAAAAGCTAGAAATTTAACACATACAAACCCCCCAGAATTGTCTTTCTATGCCTCACACTGAAATTTACAGAACAAAATACCACATAATGAGTGAGAAATTAGTTTACAAAATTTTAATCAAATATAAATAAATCTGTATCTCTAGCATTATTGTGCAGGAAACTGAGAGTTTTAGATTTCAGCAACTTCTGCTTACCACTTCCCAATTTATATACTAGCTTTTTCAACCTCATCAGGTATTTTAATTTTTTCTACGTGTTTTAGCTAGTGCTGCCCCAACAGAAATGCCACAGAGTGCATGGCTTTCAAAAGAGAAGTTTATTTTGTCACAGTCCGGCAGTCTACAAGTCCAAATTCAGGGTGTCAGTTCCAGAGGAAGGCTTTCTGTGTTGGTTCTAGAGGAAGGTCCTTGTCAGTCTTCTGGGAAGATTCGGAGTCATAGGGAGCCAGGTCCTTTCCAAAGGATGGATTTAGCTCCCTGCACTGCTTCTTGGTGGTATGGGGTCCCCAAATCTCTCTGCTAGCTTCTTTCCTTTATATCTCTGGAGACTATCTTAAGGCACAAAACAATCTTACACACTGAGTCCTGCCCCACCCATACAACTGCCACCCACCCTCCCTCATTAACAGCACAGAGGTAGAATTTACAACATGGACAACAGCCTACAATACCAGGAATCAGGGCCCATCTAGACCACCACACACATTTTTAGGGGAACACAATTCAACCCATGATACTTAATGTTCAATTTATATTTACCAACATACTTAACCCTTTTTTTTTGTATTCTGTCTTTCACCTCATACCTTCCACCTAAGATTTCGTCTTCTGCCTAAAGTACATTCTTTAGAACTTTCACTAGTGACAGTCTACTGTCACACTGTATTTTGTGTGTGTGCCTGGAAAAGTCATCGAGGTGTTAATTTAATTGTTATGTTTCATTTCTAAATGTTACATAGCGTTCTTTTCCATTTTTCTGCAGTTTCCAATTTCGTAAACATTTTTTATCATGGATTGAACTGTGTTCCCCCAAAATACCTGTCTACTTGGCTAGGTCGTGGTTGCTAGTATTATATGATTGCCTGCCGTTTTGTCATCTGATGTGATTTCTCCATGTGCTGTGCATTCTATCACTAGGATCTATCATTCTATCACTAGGATGTAACGAGGGGGATTAGTGGCAGTCGTATTGGTGAGATCTGCAAGATTACATAATGTCTTAAGCCTATCTGTTTTGGGATAGAAAAGAGAGATAGGAGAAGAAAGACATGGGGACCTCATACCACCAAAAAATCAGTGCTGAGAGTAGAGCATGTCCCTTGGACCTGAGGTTCCTGAGCTGCGATACTGCCAGACCAAGGGAAGACTGGGGACAAGGACCTTCCTCTGAGTCAATGGAGACAAAACACCTTCCCCTGGAGCTGACATCCTGAATTTGGGCTTGTAGCCTACTTGACTGTGAAAGAATAAATTCCTCTTTATTAAAGCCATCCACTTGTGGTGTTTCTGTTACAGCAGCACTAGATGACCAAGACATATATTAAAGCTTGTTCTGGTGATCATAGTAAGCACAGCTGCTGTGTACTGTTTTCTTACTGCTCTATTATCTGAGTCATTTGATTTTGCCATCTGTTGTACCTGCAAAGTTTTTCACTGCTTCCTTTTTTTTTTTTTTTTTTTGGTGACCAGTTTGTTTTCTTACTCTGAAGCACTCATTTTGCTTATAAAATTTTTGGGGTGGGGGAATTTCTAAACTTGGGTAAGAGTGAGACATCCTCAGTTGGCACCAAAAGTTGACTACTAGCCCATGTGTTGGCAGTTCAAACGCATTCAGAGGGGCCTCAGAAGACAGGACGGGCAATTTGCTTCCAAAAGTTCACAGCCTTGAAAACCCTACAGAGCAATTCTGCTCTGGACACATGGGGTCACTAGAAATCAGAAATGACTGTCGTAACTCAGAACAACAGCGGATTAGATTCCTTCATGCTTGCTCTTACGTAGTGCATTGAAGTCCAGCCTGCATCAAAGTGAATTCATAGCTGGGGGATTTTCAGACCACACAGTTACTGTGAAGTTGGGCTGCAAATCTGTCTGACAGACTGCTTATTGTTAAAATTCAGGAAGAAGTTTTTTATCCTCCCCCCGACTCATCACCACAGTAACTGTCCCTGTAGACCTCGGAGGAGGACACTTCCCTCTTACAGAGTAACGTGGTTCTTTGAGCTCTCTGCTGAATGGGGGAGAGCATCCTAACAGGTCTCCCACTTTCAGTGCTCTCTGGGCTTTGCGTTGTTTTCCAAGTGTGCTGCAGGGACATAAACACTAAGCTTAAGTTTTTCATGTTCAGTAAATGACTTCAAGACAAAAATAGACTGAGAATATCCCAAATTTTGATGAGACCACTTATACTAAGCACAGCTCTTCAGTGTTTTGAGTAAGATTTTTAAATATTTTGTTCGTTTTTGTTAACAATCAGGTATAAATGCCTAGTTGCCATAGTACTGGTTCGCATCTATTTCCCAAAGCCCCTGCCTATGATCTTTCTAACTCAGTGAACATCTGAGCACGGTATCAGACATTGCCATTGCATTGATGAAGAGGCAACCACAACATTCTCCTTTTGGTGAAGTGGACTTCTAGATGGCCCGCTCTGAAGAATTCCTTTTCCATGTTCTTTATGAAATTTCCAGAAAGGGATGGTAAGGCTATAGCAGCCCACCTCTGACTATTCAAAGTGTGTTCAAGAGCGTGTGCTACATGAGACTCAGATTTCCTCTTCTACAGTCAACCAGCCATAAAGAACTCCTCATGGGCTGCATACATAGACAACGCAATGAGCCCTTCACTGCAATAAGGTCATTAGGGGTGTTGTCTACCTTGTTATGCAGCTTAACTGGGCTTGCAGGACTCGTTCAAGTCTGATGTTATACACCACTGCCTCTTGAGGCATGAGTGCTAGGGAGCATGGTGGGTCATGTGAAATCCTGATCACGATGGGTGCTTCTAGTTACTTTGTCACTTACTGTGCCACGATCCTGGCTTTGCCATCTTCCAGGACCTGCTAGAAAGTCAAGGATTATTTCTGAAAAAGTTAAAATGAAGTAGGGATTTATCCCCAAACCCTGAAGCCTGGGCAGTGAGATACACACACACACACATGCACTTTGGAAGCTCCCAGTCCAGGGGAAGGTTGACAACAACAAACTTCCATCAGAGGCAACAGAGAGAGCCTTCTCCTGGAGCTGATGCCCTAAATTTGGACTTACTTGTAGCCTATTGAACAGTGTAAAGTTGATCTTTTTAAAGCTATCCAGTTGTGGTACTTCTGTTAGAGCTGCACCAGGTGACTAAAGCAGATGGTGAGTGTGTGTTTCCGTCAATGTCAGGGTGGTGGACTCTATGACCAATTCACGTTCACCTCAAGGACACAGAGTTTCCAGTGCTGTGGCTGTTAGTTCACCTTCAAACAGCAGATGCTTCAGCACACCTTTGGATTTGCCTCATCGGAGATGACTTGTTCCATGGGTGAACCACGCCTCGTTATCAGGGTGCTTGTCTGTTGCCGAGGCCTCCCAGGGGCCAGCAATTTTGTTAAAACAGTAAAAGATGACATCTTTCTACCCACCATCTCTTTGTGCTGTTTGTTAAAGGCTCTTGTCTCCGTTACCTACTGCTGTAGTAACAGAAATACCACAAGTGGATGGCTTCACTGTCAATTAATTTTCTCACATTTTTGGAGTCTGGAAGTCCAAATTCTGAGCACTGGTTCTAGAGGAAGCTTTTCTCTTTCTGTCACTCCTAGAGGAAGGGCCTTGTCTCTTCAGCTTCTACTTCAATGGAGATGTCCGTGTGTCTTGGAATCTATTATACCCCATCTGTCCTCTGCTCACTTGTTTAATCTCCTTTATATTTCAAAAGAAATTGACTCAGGATGTACCCTACACTAATCCTGCCTCATTAACATAACAGAGACATTCTATTCCCAAATGGGATTATAATCTCAGTGTAGTGTGATGGATGGATTGCTTTTACACGGCCTTTCTATCATGATCTTGTAGCTCCCACCCGAGTGATTGAGTGGGACTACGCATAATAAGGTAATTGTGGCCCACCTGGATGAGTGGATAGCCTACTAATAATGCAAATAAAGTGCATGGCACCCCTGTAGGGAAGGGACAATGCAAATAAGGTGTCTAGAACCCCAGATTGGTCAGTTTTGCCATTCCACTAGGCTTAAAATGAGCCATCCCAAAAGTGGAAAGGGAGAAATTCACCACCACCAAGAAGAGCTAGGAGTGGAACTCTTCCTTTGGACTGGGTACCCCTGTGCTGAGAACCTTCTAGACAGGGTAAGCTATAATACCAGAGAGAGCGAGATGCAGTGTCAGAGACATGATGTCAGCAAATGTAGCAGAATGAGAAGACCAGCAGGAGATGATGCCATGGGCTTCTTGGCCTACAAGCAAGAGAGCTGAGTGCCTTTAGGCATGAGGCTTGCTGGCAGTATGGAGCACCTTGGGGCGCTTGGTTGAGCTGGACTGTCTTACCCATGGAGACAGAGCTGACAGTCTTTGGGCAGTAGGCTTGCTGGCCGAGTGGGGGTGCCTCTGGGCACTTACTGGCAGAGCTGATCCACAGAACAAGAAAGCTGAGAACCTCTGGTCTGAGGCTTACTGATTGAGCGGGGTGCCTCTGGACATTTATCAGCAGAGTTAAATAAAAGATTTGTAACACTTGCCCAAGCAAGGCAAACGTCAGGCCAAGGGGCCAAGGGCCAGAGAGAAGTCAGTCTGTGGCACAGCTAAGAAGACACTGTCCTGAAGATGGTGGAGTATTCAGCTGTTTCCTGTGATCCCTCTTACAACAAAGACCTCCTCCCCCTCAAAACAAATGAATTGATTATATATGATATTCTAGAAGCCCTAAACATCAAAAGCAAAACCAGAAAAATTGGATGGAGCAGCAGAGGAAGGAGAAAAAGGTTCAGAGTCAGTGAGGAGTGGCCAGAGCTGACGCAGTGGGAACTGGCACCCCACAGACAGATCTGCTGTCCAAGTACAGGACAGCATGCAGTGGCATTTTGAATATGTTGTCTATGTCAGAAAGCTCTTGCAGTGAAGAACCCAATAACTCCTCCAAAATCAGTGAAGAACAGCGCTTGATCATCAAAAGTTAAATAATTTGTGTCTAACTTACAGCACGCAGGTCAAAAAACTCTCCTTTGGGATACACTCTCCTTCTGCTCTACATTGGGCCCAAACTGTCACCAGAGACCAAAGCAGCCACTGGGCTGGAAGTGGTATCCTTTATGGTCCCTGAGCTACTTACCCAGCCTTCAGGAGGGAACAAATTAGCAAACAGGGAAAAAAATAATATGCTAGCTCCCCTAAACTGGGAACTCAGGGCAGAAAAAGTCCTTTGCCTAGGTACAGACATAAGGTGTCCACAGAGTCTGAATGCCTTTCACCTCTGCATAGACCTTTGTGGGCCTGTTCCAACAGCATAGGCGTTCATTAGCATAGTACATGGGGTGTATACTTGAACTCTAATTTTATTGTATCAGCTATACAGTAGAAAGATAACTCTTGACCTTTGACACCATGCTACTTATTAAGCAAGGCCCTTATCTATCCCCCAACTGCACATCCCCCGCCACATGTGAAAAGAAATACCCTTCTTAGAACAGCTTAAGAAAGGCATAGGGTGGGGGATGGTAGGTGTTTACTGTCCCCACAGGAAGAGATAAAATAAAGAGCAAAGTAGGAACAAATAGAGATTATAACCTTTAGACCCCTCCTCCTGTACCTTTTAACTCCGAGGTATAGATAGAGCTGATTGAGCTCGGGGCATAACTGTTTTCACTGTTAATTATCACCACAATATACTTGCCTCGGGCCATTATCTAGAAGACCTTGACAATTAACATGGAAAGAGACCACGAGGTATCAACTTCTTTCTAACCAACAGCTTATGTGGCCAAAGACCAGAGTGAAATTACGTCACCTCATCGATTATAAAAAATAAAGGAAGACAGACCTTGACAGGCTGCCATTCTTCTTAAAAACCTTTTCTTGTCTCAGTCTCATTTCCTCCACCGACGCGGTACCCTCCCTTCGTGGTGCCCCGATAAAGCTGTCGGGGCTGGCTCCCAGCACACAGGGACACATTTTCCTCACAGACATTCAGGGATTGCTGTCACCCCCCTGCCTGGCTCAGCTTGTGCAGCCAGATACTGGTACCTACATCAGTTGTCCCTACCTATCCAGGACTGTAGGTTAGAGCCTGCAGCACATACTTGATGACTGTCATGGACCACATTGTGTCCCCCCAAAAATATGTGTAGCCACATGGCTGGGCCATAATTCCCTGTATTCTATAATTGTCCTCCATTTTGTGCTTTTGCTATACTGTATGTTAAAGGATTAGGGTGAGATTGTAAATCCCTTCATAGGATTACCTTCCTGCTCCACGGTAAAAGGAGTTTCCCTGGAAAATGGCTTGTGCCATCCTTAATCCTTTTGCCCTATGAGAGATAAAAGGAAGGAGAAGCAAGCAGAGAATTGGGAACCTTACACCATCAAGAAAGTAGCACCAGGAGAAGAGCGCGTCCTTCAGACCTGAGGTTCTTGCACCAAGATGCTCCCTGGACAAAGACTGATGCAATACCATACTTCCTTTCAGAGCGAGCCCACAAGGGAGGAAAGCCTTCCCCTGGAGCTGACATCCTGAATTTGGACTTGTAGCTTACCAGACTATGTAAGAATAAACCTTTCTTTGTTAAAGCCATCCACTCTGTGCTATTTCTGTTAGAGCAGCACTAGCTGACTAAAACAACGACCAACTACCTGGATACCTGAGATGAGTCTACATGAGAAAAGTAAATAGATTCTTGGGTTCAGACACCCAGTAACAGCTCTAAATCCCTGGTAACAGGATATAACACTTCAAAGGCACAAATAATCAAACTAGCTCACATGACCAGCCTATTTGGCCACATCAAAACATTACAAAACCAGGTGGCAGGACACAGTAAGCAAACACAAAATAAATAACACTCATGGCTTGGAGACAACCTTCACTATTAAATGACATTAAAAGGCAGACCACAACGGCTTCAGAAAGCTCCCAAAACAAAGAATCAAGAAATAGTCCAGACGAAGAAAACTTCCTGGAATTACTGGATGTAGAAAACAGAAGATTAATACACAAAACTCTTCAAGAGGTCAAGAAGGAGATCAGGGAAAATGCAAAATAAGCCAAGAAATACTCAAGACACAGCAGTTGAGGAACTTCAGAAGTTTAGAGCAGAACGTAATGACAAATTGAGTAGATTGTGTCATGAATTAAATTTTATCCCCCCAAAACTATGTGTAGCCATGTGGCTACAAGTCCAAAATCAGGATGTCTGCTCCAGGGGAAGGCTTTTCTCATGGTCGGCTCTGGAGGAAAGTCCAATACTGCATCAGTCTTTGTCCAGGGAGCATCTTGGCGCAGGAACCTCAGGTCTGAAGGACACGGTCTTCTCCTGGTGCTGCTGGCTTGATGGTATGAGGTTCCCAATTCTCTGCCTGCTTCCCTCTCCTTTTATCTCTTGCAGGATGAAAGGATTAAGGGTGGGGCATACCATACTCCAGGGAAACTTCCTTTACAGTGGAGCAGTGAGGTGATCTCATAAAGGGATTTACAGTCCCACTCTAATCCTTTAACATACAGCACAAGAAAATCACAAAACGGAGGACAATCACAGGATACAGGGAATCATGGCCCAGCCACATGGCTACACTTATTTTTGAGGGGACAGAATTTGATCCATGACAATATATTACAATCAAACTTACCAAAAACAAAGATAAAAAGAGAATTTCAAGAGCAGCTAGGAATAAACAAAAAGTAATCTACAAAGGAGAATTAGTAAGACTAACCTCCACAGAAACCAAGCAGAGAACAAGGCAATGGGATGACATACACAAACCCTTGAAGCAGAAAAGAAAAAATTCCAGCCAAGAATTATATATCCAAATCTGTCTCTCAAATACGATGGTAAAATTAGGAAATTTCCAGATAAACAGAAGTTTAGAGGATTTTCAAAAACCAAATCAAAATTACTGGAAATGCTAAAGGGAGTCTTTTGGTTAGAAAATAAATAAGATCAGATAACAACCCAAGACTAGAACGCAGGATAGAACAACCAGATACCAACCTAAATAGGGAAATCACAAAGGTAAATCAAAGCTGAAACACTGAAAATAGGTAAACAGGATGTCACTATGTAAAAGATGACAACATTATACCAGAAAAGAGAAATAAAAAATGCAGTCAGAGATCTTTCATACAGAGAGGAAGTCAGGGCAATATACAGAAATAAAAGACTAGTTTAAACTTAGAAAAATAAGGGTATATCTTAACATAACCACAAATGAGACTAACAATCCTACACATCAAAGAGAAGCATGTCTTGATCTAAGAAGTGTATCCTGCGTTGTTTTCTGGTCCTGAACTGCAATCTTTTACCTCCCTGATAAATCCCATAACTGTGAGTACGGTCTGTGAGTTTTGTGTGACTGTTGCAACAAATTATTGAATCCAGCAGAGAAGTGAAGTGCCATGAGAGGGCCATTTGGTGTCACACTTGGTAAAAAAGTTGGAGAGAGGAAATACATCTGACATTCACCTCATGCGGATTAACCTTGGGTGGTGATACATTGATTTTGGTTCTTCTCCTGCCTTGTGAAGTTAGAGGAGGTCAAACAACCATTAAACCCAAACACAGCGGTTTAGGGGAATGTAATTCAATCCATAACACTGCACGACAGTCTGGGCACAGCTTAGCTGAGTCTTTAGCTCAGGGTCTAACAAGACTGTGAATTAGGCATTTATCAGGTCGCATTTTCAAGTGGAGGCTTGAGTGGGAAAGAATCCACTTCTGAGCTCATTCACATTTTTGACAGAGTTCACCGCTCTATTATTAGAACTCACGGCAGTTTGTTCCTTTGAGGCTAGCAGAAGAATGTCTCTGATCTCAAATGGAGCCTAAACCCTTTTTTAAGAGCATCCAACTGACTAGCCAGGAGCATCAGGATAATGTCTCTTTTGATTAACATAATGTTAACTGATTTGGGACCTTGATTACTTAAAAAACCCACTGCCGTTGAGTTGATTCTGACTCATAGCAACCCTATAGACAGAGTAGAACTGCCCCGTAGAGTTTCCAAGGAGCATCTGGAAGATTTGAATTGCTGACCCTCTGGTTAGCAGCTGTGGTGCTTAACCACTAGGTGACCAGAATTTCCAGGGATCTTGATTACATTTGTAAAATCCCGTTACCTTCACCACAAAGCATAGTCTACTCAAGGGTACAATGCCAGGGTGCAGAAACAGAGTGAATTGTTTTAGAAATCCACCTGCCACAAAAGTGTTGTCAAGTTTCCCAATAATTGCTGATCTGATAGTTGAGAACTGGTTCCTCTCTGTTGTTTTAATCTGCATATCTCTTATTCTGAGTATAGCTGAGCATTGTTTTGTATGTTTAACAATCATTTATATATATATATGTATATTTTTGCAAACCTTCTGCTCCTGTGTTTTGGCCATCTTTCTATTGGGCTGTTTTATTTTTATTTTTTTATTTTCTAAATATATTAGAGCTCTTTATAAATTAGGGGAATTATCCTTTTATCTGGGAAAGAAGTTGCAAATAGTTTCTCTCAGCTTGCCTTCTGTCTTTGTTTATGGAAGTTATCCGTCACATAGTGGTAAAGTGCTGTGTCTGCTAACCCAAAGGTCAGCAGTTCAGAACCCCCAGGCACTCCTTGGAATCTCTATGGGGTGGTTCTACTCTGTCCTATGGGGTCGCTATGAGTTGGAATCAACTTGATGGTAGGGAGTTAGGTTTTTTGGATTTATAGAAGTTACCTGCTTTTTAAAATGATGATAGCGAACTTGATTTTAAGACAGTATGTAGATTACCACTGTGCATTAAGCTAACATATCTAAAGGCTAAATATTATGCAGCCCATGTGCCACTGTCTAAGCCATCTTCAATCCTTTAAGTAATTCTATATTAAAGGTAGCCACATGACTTGAGTTGTAAGTTTTAAACTCTCCATTGGTAATGTGTTTTACCATCTCATATTTTCTGGCTGTGTTCATATTACATCAAGCAAACAGTTTATCAAAACATCATCCAAATATTCATGGCTGGGGTTCTTATGCCATTTTCCAGCACCTCCACCTCCTCATGCTTCATTTAATTATTTTAAAGTTGATATTAATATTTTTATAATGAGAAGTTTCAAATGTATATAAAAGTAGAAGGAATAAAATAATGAATCATCATGTAGTCATATCCTAGCTTCAAGAATTATCAGCATAGGGTCAATCTTCTTTCATTTATACCAGTGGTTCTCCACTGGGGGTGATTTTTCACCCTCATATGAGGTTTACCAGTATCTGGAGACATTTTTGGTCTTCACACTGAGGAGTTCTCTTGGAAGCTACTGGGTAAAGTCCAGGGATATTGCTAAAAGGCTCATGATGCACAGGACAGACTCTCACAGCAAAGAGTTGTCTAGCCTAAAACGTCAATAGTGTTGCTGTTGAGAAAAACGGGTCTATAACTTTACCCTACTGTCCACACTGATTATTTCAGCAAAAAATCCAAATACAACTTTATCTGTAAATACTTAGTTATCTCTAAAAGAATAAAGGAACTTTTTTAGTATAACTTTCTTAGCATAATTGTTACATCTAATATCTTCATATCTAAAATATCTAGTCAGTGTTCAAATTTCACTTACTGTTTCTTCTCTTTAACAGTAGGCTTGTTCAAACAAGGTCCATACATTACGTTTGTTAATGTGTCCCTTTTTGTACTTTGTAAGTGGTTTTTCTGGTGGGCGTATGTTTCTTTCTTTCTTTCTTTTTATCTTTCCGTTTACTTGTTTAAGATACCAAGTTATTTACTGTGTAGCATGTTTGTCTCAGCTATCTAGTACTGCTATAACAGCTATACAACAAGTACGTGACTTCAACTAGCCGAGTGCCGTCGAGTTGAATCCGACTCATGGCGACCCTAGGGGCCAGGGTAGAGCTGACCCCAGAGTATTCAAGGAACAAAAATTTTTTTTCTCACAGTTTAGGAGGCTGCAAGTCTGAATTCCAGCTACTGACTCTAAAGGAAGGCTTTCTGTCTCTGTTGACTCTGAGGAAAGATTTCTGTCTCTTTTCAGCTTCTGTTCTTCAGCTATTGGTGATCTCCACATGGTTAGGTATCTATCTTCATCCGTCTCCACTTCCTTCCTTGCTGCTTGATATGCTCTTTTATATCTGAAAAGTGATTGATTTAACACACAGCCTATGCCAATACTATGCATTGATTTAATAAAGAAAACCTATTCTCAGGTGGGATTATTGCTACAGGAACAGGGGTTAGAACCTACAACACACATTTTGGAGGGATATGGTTCAATCCATAACAATTTTCCACATTTTGTTGATAACTGTCACGGATTAAATTGTGTTCCACCAAAAATACGTGTAACGACTTGGCTAGAAGGTAATTCCTGGTATTGTGTGATGTTCCTCCAAGCTGTATCCTCTGCCTCCGTGATGTTAATGAGGGAGGATGGGCAGCAGTTGAGTTGGTGGTACAGCACTCACTGTGTAAGACTGTATCGTGTCTTGAGGCAGTCTCCTGAGACACAAAAGAAAGAAGCTAGCAAACGGAGTCGGAAACTGTACACCACCAAGAAAGCAGTGCTGGGAGCAGAGCAAGTCCTTTGGAATGGACCGGGGCTCCTGCGCCTCAGAAGCTCCCAGTCCAGGGGAAGATTGATGACCAGAACCTCCTCTGCAGCCAGCAGAAGAAAACCTTTCCCTGGAGCTGACACCTTGATTTTGGACTTGTAGCCTACTGGACTGTGGAAGAACAAACTTTTCTTTGCTAATGCCATCCATCTGTGGTATTCCTTCTAGAGCAGCACTAAATGACTAAGACAATGACCATGAGGTTCCCAATGTCTCTATTGACACATTTCTCAGTCCCTAATATTTAAGCAGGCAGCAGTTCTCCAAAAGCTTGATCAAATTCAGATTCAATTTTTTGGACAACAATGTTTCACAGGTGTTGGGGAGAGGGTGGCCCCAAACAGGCAGAGACATACCAGTCCAAGGTCCAATGAAGTTTATTCAAAGAGAAAGAGAGTGGGGTCTGAGGCAAGAGTGGCTCAGCCTGCCTTTCCTGAGTAGCGCAAGTTTCTTACAGTTTTAAAGTTTCGATGAGGGAGTGTGGGGTGTGGGGGTTTATGGTTTGATAAGGAAAGAAAGAAGAGGTGTAGCAAGAAATTCTTGTTAGGGGATTTATGGTCTGAATAAGGAAGAAGTGTTGATTGGAAGGGGGAGGGGTAAGGTTTTTTTGTCGTCAAGATTTTGATGAGGGAAGAGCGCTCAGTTAGGAGGGTGGGGAAGACAGGCAGAAAGTTATTTATGATTTTACGGTTATACCAGGTGGGGCATAGCTGCATTTCCAAACTATCTCACAAGCAGTGCATAAATTTGCAGACAGAAGCCAGTCTGTAAGCCTAAGGGTCAAGCGATCAGAGGCTAAGTTAGGTCATTAGGAATGCAAGACAGCAGAGGGTTACATAATTGACTTAGAATTGCATGGGCTACAGGTTCTTTCTTGCAAAATATGAATTTGAGAAACAGTCACTATGAGACAAAAGAGAAATTTGGGCCATTATGATATCCCTGAATGTAATATACACGTCATTGATATTCTTTCAATAAAATTCCCTTCTAGCTGTACTGTGACATCTGTACATGTAAGTGGTGATATTCTTCTAGGTTTCTGTTATCAATTACCTCTCAGTTCCACATTCACTCTTTTTGTCTGCTCTGTGAAAATGAACCTGAACTTTAAGTACTTTTCCTTTAATGGTTAGCAAGGAAGCTTTGTCAGTAGAGGTCTCAGAAGACATTGCAGGGGGAGAGTTTTGCTGCTTGGTTCTGGTGTGCTTCCTAGCCCTATAGGGTTCTGCAGGACTGGTGGGTTTTCCTGTACCAGGGTCCTGCAACGTGTAGCAGCCACCAGCACCCAACAACCAGCAGGTTCCTTGGCACCTTTCCCTAGTGCACTTTTGTAGTAAAATACCTCTTGCGAGACACCTCTCAGTGAAAGGCTTTGTCTGGCACCCTCCAGGGCAAAATTTCTGATGAGTTTCAGAGGGAAACTTCTAGCAAATTCCATGAGTGCGGCACCATAGGGACTTCTCCATCCCTGCCCTTTCCTTGTCAACAAGGTCTGGATCTCAGCCAGGGAAAGGAGTGAAAATGGAGGCTGAAGTAGCTTCCATGTCAGGGGTGCTCGAAACTAAGAGGACCTGGGTGACATTGTTTCAGATCACCTCTAACACAAAAGGAAAGACAGGACCTCCACTCTGTACAAGCCCCAGGTGGCGACATTAGACTGGGGCCCTCTATAGGCTGCACTGTAGATTCAGTGAACTATAGACAATAAGTGACTCTTTTTGTCTTGATAAAACCGATGATAAAAGAATCAAGCAGCAGACTTGGAGGATGGAGAAGTAACTTGTGTTTGAGCTTTATTCTTCTATGTTACTGGCCAGATGACGACTAACACCACTATGTTTTTCTTCATGGCTGGAGAGATTGTGAAGTAGACCTCTACCCAGTTGATCCCCTCTGCCCAGTTGGCCTCCACCCAGTTCACCTCCACCCAGGTGACCCCACGTACCCCAACCTGCGCACGTTGTTCCCTACGCCTTCATGTGGTCTTCCCCTTTAAATACTCAAGACTTCACCTGACAAATTTGGACAGGATCTGAGGATGAGACTATCTCCCTGTCTGTTTGCAATGCCGGCTGCAATGCCGGCTAGCAAATGAAACCTTGTATTTCACTCTAGAAGCTCCTGTCTCAGTGAGTTGGCTTTTTGTGGCAGGTAGCCGAACTTCCGGGCTTTTCTGGTAACAAGAGGAAACTCTGTTTCAGCTGGAGGGCTAGGGTCTTCCCTATATTTTATCTGTGATTTCTATATTCCCTAGTGATAAAAATGGTTAATGCTCTCAACTGCCAAACAAAAGACCGGAAGTTCAAGTCCACCCAGAGGTATCTTGGAAGAATAGTCTGGCAATCTACTTCTGAAAACCCTGTGAAGCACAATTCTACTCTGACACACATGAGATCATCATGAGACAGTAGCAACACAGAAGTGGCTGGCTTGACTTCCTTGGGAGCCAAACCTCACTGGAGAGAGTAGGACAGTGGCAGAGAAGATACTCTGCTACTATGCCAGCAGAACTTGTGGGAAATCATCCGCAGGAACTTGTCACTGAGTTTGGAGCTAAGAAGCAGTAAATTAGTAACTGGCACTCATCCCAACATGAGCCTTAGAACCCGTAGTTTCTTTGTATATGGAAAATAGAAGTACTATTTACATTGTTCACTGAGCAGAGTTTTTGCACAGATTAAAGCCAAATGGCATACATGAAATGCTTTATAAAAAAATGAAAGATACAAATATCAAGGTAGGATTGGTAAGTATTTGGCTTTAAGGATGCCCTTCCTCTGTTTTGGGCTTTCTGATGCTAACCTTATTGACTTTTCCCAGGCTCTAGGCCACTTGACATTTTCCTTTAGCCCCAGCTCTGTTTCCTCTTTGATTCATTTGCTTTAGTCCATTCATTCAGTGGCTAGGTGAGCTCTAGCCTTCCAGGAAGTTGCTGTTGTGTGCTATCCAGTTGACACTGATTCCTAGGAACTTTATAGGACAGAGTGGAACTGCCCTGTAGGGTTTCCAAGGTTATAATCTTTACAGGTGCAGAATGCCACACCTTTCTTCCGAGGAGCTACTGGTGGATTCCAACTGCTGACAGTTTGGTTAGTGGCTGAGTGCTTAACCATTGTACAACTGTTACCAGAAAAGCCCTGGAGTTCAGCTACCTGTCACTATAGCCATAAGATTAAATGAATGATCAAAGATTTCATTTGCAAGCCTGCATTGCAAAGAGAAGGGGGCATTCTCATCCTTAAAGTCTGTCTGAATTTGTCAGGCAAGGTTTGGATATTTAAAGGGAAAGACCACATGTAGATGCAGGGAACAATGTGGGCACTTGGGGGTATGTGGGGTGTTGACTGGGTGGAGGATGACTGGGTGGGGATCAACTTGGTGGAGGTCATGTGCTTCACAATCTCACAGGCCATCACTGGCCATCAAGGAAAACAAAGTGGTGTTAGATGCCATTTGGCCAGAAATCTGAAAGAAACACAAGTTACTTCCCAGTCCTCTCTGGCCTCCTGCTTAATTCCTTTAGCATTGGTTAGGACCCAGTTATCAAGACAAGAGGAGTCATTCATCACCTCCAGTTTACTAAATCTGTGAACACTGGAGTTTCAAACAAACCTAGGAGCTCCAAGGAAGAAAACCTTGGTGAACTGCTTTTGCAAAGATTGCAGCCAAGAAAACCTCATGGAGCAGGTCTACTTTGTCACATATGGGGTCTCCATAACTTGAAATCAATTCAACAGCAATGGCTCTCAGCAATACACATGACAGAGAAATGTGAGCCACATCTGCAGCTAAACATTTTTTTTTTTAGTAGACAGGTTAAAAAGAGTAAAAAAAACATAGAGTCTCCGATTTAGTGAGAGAGAAATGGGTGTGAAAAACTTGAACTCTATTTAGAAGACCAGACCTGACGGTCCGACAGATCGAAAGGCCCCCAGAAGACATGGACCCAGAACTGAAAACATTCCTGAGGCCAATTCTGCAGATAGATTAGACTAGACTATAAAATGCAACATGACACTGGGGAAGAATGTTCTTGGCTTAAGTAAGTACATGAGACTGATTGGACAGCTCCTGTACAGAGGTAAGATGGGAGGGTGAAGGGGGACAGGAGCTGACTGGATGGACAAGGGAGATGTAGGATGGAGAAAGTGTGCTGTTGCAGGATGGGAAGGGTGGCTAGAGCTACACAGCAATGTATGTGTAAGGTTTTGTATGACAAATTGACTTGGATTATAAACTTCCATCTAAAGTACAATAAAATATTTCAAAAAAGAAAAAAACAAAAGCAACAGATACATTTACAGAATTCTGTTTAGAAAAAAGAATAAAAAGGAAACAAATCTAATTTCAATAATGCATTTAATTTAACTCAGTATATGCAAAACATTGTATCAACATGGACTTCAGTATAAACAATTATGGAGATGTTTTACATTATTCATATTTAAATCTTTGTAATCTGGTATCTGTATTACAGCACACCTCAATAGAACTAGCTACATTTCAAATGCTCCGTAGTTATATGTGGCTAATGACTACTAAACTGGATCACATAACAATCAATTTGTCACAAACTAGTTACTCTTCTATCAGGCAAAACAGAAGAGATCTAACCCAAGCTGGTAAAGCTTTGGAGGCTTCACAATTTTGTCTAACATAGGCATCATCCCCTTTGGTATGTCGAATGAAAGAAAACAAAAATGTTTTTCAAACATTGTTGAATGTATAGAATAAAAGTCTCACCAAACCACCCCCAAAACTAATCAAATACAACTAGCAATTACAAGTAACAACTAAGTAGGTGGGCTTTATGGTATGCCCTGAAAATCACTGTTTCCCGTATTGCCTGCGTACACGTTTAGCTATGGTAAACCTCTGAAGTTTTACCTCTCTGGTCTGCTGATCATTTTCGTACTTTAAGACATTTTTCTTTTCTAGCTGTTTAGTTCTTGAAAGTTAGAAATAGTAAACAGTATGTACTTGCTTTATGAATTTGTTTAACTTAGTACTAAACTCATTGCCCTCCTGTAGATTCCGACTCATAGTGTGAATTTAGAACTGCCCTGTAGGGGGGGGATTTCCAAGGACTGCTTGGTGGATTCGAACTGCGCACCTTTAGGTTAGCAGCCGGATGCTTAACCACTGCCCAACCAGGGCTTCCCTACCGCATCACGAAATAGCAAAACCAGTGCTGTAGGCAAAAATAAGTCGAACGCTATAAGCACAGTATATCGTTACCCCTGTGTTTATGTCTACTGAAGGCAGCTCTTATTCGCTTGTGAAAGGAAAAAGAATTGCACACTGAAAGTAAGTTTGGAGAGCTATGCGCACGGACAGACGGCAAAAACTGCCAACCAGAAACCACAACCCCTTACAGCGCCAATACCGGCTACAGCGTACTGCGCAGGCGCGGGAAGGGGGTGTGGCCAAAGTGGTAGGAGGCGAAAGATGATTGGCTGGATTCCAGAGGCTCTGCCCCTAGCTTGCGTCTGTGCCGCGTAGTCGTCTGGGTGGGCAGGCAGGTTTACTGAGCTTCTGTGTTAGCGCGCGCCCACCAGTTTAGCGGCTGTTGGGACGAACGAAGGAAGTTGACTTTCAGCCTTTTGAGAGGCGCCAGTACCACAGTTACTTGGCGTTCGTTGTGACAGCTGATCATCTCCGCCCTGTAAGTGTGAAAGAGGTGGCAGGAAGTGGGAACGCAGGGGCGCACGGCATACAATTTCTTAAAAACCTGCTTTGCGCTCCAGTAAGCCTAAAGGCGAGTTCTCTGACAGCTGCTAGGCCAGGGCCGGGGCCGGGGTCGGAGCCGGAGTCAGAGTCAGGGCCGTAGGGGTGAAGGTGAAGGAGTCTTTGAAAGGTTGCGAGAGCCTGGGTTGGGGGCGGGAGATGAGGCAAGCAGTCGCCCCATTGGCTGGGCTGGTTTTGGCGCGCTATCTCGTCCGAACTTCTTATTGGCCGGCCGGCGTGAGGCGCGCGTCGCAGTTGGTGGGCTTGGGCGCGCCGGACAGTACTGCAGTCCGCAGCGGGTCTCCCAGAGGCGAGCTGGCCGAGTTGAGGGCTTTTTGGATTTCGCTGGTTTAAGGAACTCACCCTGGGGTCACCTGGCTTTGGGGTTGAGGCGGACCACTGATTCTCTTATCAGTTCGGGTACTTGCCGCATTCTCAGGTGGGCCCATGAACTTGGCTTATGGGAGGAGATCGCTGAATCGTGGGTCTCCCATTTAAACCACGGTAGTCTGATTTATTCCGTTTATTAGGGTTCCCTTTGGGCTCAGTCCTCTGCTGCGCTGTTTTGGTTTTTAATAACTGATAACAACCGTTGCCGATTTTAACATTTGCATGTTCCGTTCATTGACGTGGTTTATCATGTAATGTACCGTCACCTCTGCTAGAGTTTTTAATACAGTTGTGTAAGAGACAAGAAAGGGGGCGACGGGGAACAGTGGCGGGAAGAACCTTAAAGAATAAAAGACGAGTAAGAGTGCATGTTTGCTGCCAAAATTGTGGTAAATGTGTGGGCAGATTAGACTCACTTGATTCAAAGCTTTCAACCTTTTTAATGGTGACAAATGCTAAAACACATCTTGCATCACCGCGTAGAACACAGCCCTATAACTAAATTAGAAGTTTCACTAACCAATATTTATCCTCATATGCTCTGCACTCTTATCTCCTCTTTCTGTACCCTGTCTTAAGTGACTTTTTTCAAAACAGTGTTTGGTGATGACCTACTAAATGGCTTCAGGGTCCTGCGAAGAAACATTGTCCTGGATCAGTATAGTGAGTTCCCACCAGCAGTATAGAAATGAAATGGAAAATAGTGGAGTGCACCACATATAATTAAACAAGGTCTGCCAGTTAAGTTTTTGAACTCATCTAGAAAAAGTGCTGCATACATCATTGCTGAATTTCATTATGGGCACTTTCGAAGTTCTCCCCTTGAGAAGCTGTGCACCGATGCCAGCGAGCACCTAGTCCATCCTTCAAGGCAATTTTGGAACTCTTCCTGGAACTGCCATCAGGGCTGTCGTATTACTCTTGATGTCCTGAATGTTACCAGAATGTCTTCCTTTCAATGTTTCTTAGATCTTTGGGTAAAGAAAAAAGTCATTGGGAGGTCAGGTCAGGTGAGTAAGGGAGGGTGTTCCAATACAGTTAGTTGTTTACTGGCTAAAAACTCCCTCACAGACAACTGTACAATTAAGTTCGTGAACTTGTCCCCTTGCCACTGTGCGCCATGGCCATTCCAGAAAGAGTTCCAAAATTGCTTTGAAGGGTGGACTAGCTGCTGGCATCAGTACATAGCTTCCCAAGGGGAAAACTTTGAAGGTGACCATAGTGATAATCAGCAATGAGGTATGTAGCTCTTAGAACAATTAAGATCACGGACTTCATTGTCAGACCTCATATAGTTTTGTTTCCTAAACTTTTTTCATTACCTTTGTTTGTGTGGGAGCTAGGACACAATGTAAAATGTTTTAACCTGGAATGGATCACTGATGAATTTTGAAAGCCCCCATTGCACTGGGTAAAAACATGACCACAGAAATCAGGATGCTTGATCCAAGAGGCACAGACCTGAGTGAAGAGTTCCGATGTTGAGTTTGGAGGGAGCCTCGCCAGGTGGTCTTGCTTAACCACAGTGCTTGATCTTCTCCTGCTCCCTCTTCCTTGCTTTTTCTCAGTTTCTCAGTTCATGCTGGTGATTTACTATTCCCTACAAATGGAAATGCATATTCTGATTTGGCTGGCTATTAAGTCATAATCGTTATTGCTGGTTGCCAGAGCTAAGTTTATTACAGATTAAACCTGCCGTTGAAGAACAAAGTTAGGATGCTGTTCTATGGGATGGAATTGGGGCACATCCAACTATCTGTTTTGCTTTTTCTGGTGACCATTTCTCAAATCTTTGAGAGCCCTGTATTTAATCTAGGACACCACTGTGTTTTGTAAATTTGTGTAGAATAGCTAATTTGGATGGAGTTGTTGTCCAACGACTCAGTAGTAAGTAGGTCCTGATGTAAGTCTTAATACCTCATTTTCTTTTAGTTTCATTGTCACTGCCTTTTACTATCAAGATCTTTACAAGTCTGACCTTTATTGTCTTTAGGTATTGGAAACATTACATATAAACTTACAGATATTTTAATACAGTACCTACATAAACACAAATCATAAAAATTAGCAGTGATGGAAGAGTGAGGAAAAATTAGCAGTGAGGAAGAGTTGGACAATGTTGGCGTTTTGTCAGTTGTAGTAATAACTCCACTTGTGGAAGGTTCTGGATTATTTGGATTATCCGTGGGAATTGCGATGGTGTTTCTATTCAGAAAATTAGTGAGTGCTGTATGTTTGTTTATATAATACTATATACATTATAGTAGCAAAGTGATCAGGTCCATGTGTTCAAGCATCTGAGGCCCTGATTTAGTTTAGATCAGCTGGTGGTGTAGTGGTTATATGTTACATATGCTGACTTAAAGGTCGGCAGTTCAAATCCACCTGGCACTCCCTGGAAGCTGTTCAGGGCAGTTCTGCCCTGGCCTATAAGGTCACTATGAGTTGGAATCAACTTGATGGCAGTGGGTAATGGGTATAATCCTTTCATTGTAAAGTTTTTAAACATCTTCTGTCTTCTTTCTTCATTACTTATTAGCATTTCTTTCCTCTTAAAAAATTCATTAAGTCCTAATCTGTCAGTTCTCGTTCTTTGTAATCTTTGAGTTACTCCACATTGGTAGTATCAAATTAGAAGCTGCAGCAACGCTGTAGTACATACTACTACAGATAAGATGTACAACAACAACAATAAAAGTGTTCATAAGTGTGGTGTGTTGTAGCTCACATATGTCAAAAGTTGTGAGACTCAAGATTGTTGTTTTTGTGTGAATGTATAAAATATGAAGAGTCAGTAACTTTAGCCACCCTATTCACTGACAGGGCTGGGTGTGAGAGTAGAGGAGGAAAGGTAAGTAGTCCGCCAGACAGTAAGTACTTACAATAAAAAATCCAGACTCTACCCTCAGATATAACCCATATTCTTGTTTTTCAGTTACTAGTCTCAGTGCTTCACTGGCTGTATAATGAATCCCAGTATGAAGCAGAAACAAGAAGGACTCCAGGAGAATGTCAAGGTATGTGATAAAAACTCTTTATTGTAGGAAGCATGTGATTAGAAGTATTTTGACATAGTTCAGCCAAATTTAATGTCATTTATGATTTCCATAAGTTACTACATTTTTAGTTACAGGATATGCAATAATAGGGTAGCTCAGTGATTAAGAGCGCGGCAGCTAAGTTTGGCACTTGGAATCCACTAATCCCTCTGTGGGAGAAAAATATGGCAATCTGCTTCCATTATGACTTAAACAGCCTTGGAAACGATGTTGGGCAATTCTGCCGTGTCCTGCAGGCTCCTCTGAGTTCGAATCTACTTGATGGTGATGAGTTAAACTTGGCTCTTTGCTACCCAAGAGTATTGCTTTCAGAAACCCAGCCAACACTGTTGGTGTGTTACTAGTAATACAGTAATGTTGGAACTTATGATCTGACTTAATGTTGCTTTTACTTGAAACATTGGCTAATCCGGAGTTGCAGCACGTTAGCATTCTTGTTCAGAATCAATTGACTGTAAATAGAAAAGTATATTTTTGCAGTCTCAGTTCTGTTCCATTGACCTACATGTCTATGCTTGTGTCATACTGTATTGATTTTTGCAGTTCTGTAGTTAAAATTTTGAAACTGAAATGCGAGTTCTCCAGTTTTGTGCTTTATGAAGATTGTATTGGTCTTCTGGGTCTCCTGAATTCTCTATGAAATTCAGGATCAGCCTCTCAGTTTCTGTAGAAAAGTCAGCTACTATTTTTATATAATTGATGTTTGTGTCTTGATGTTAACATCTTGCAACTTTACTGAACTTGTTTACTAGTTATAATAGATTTTTAGTGAATTCTTTGGAATTTTCTATATGCAAGATTATTATTGGTTTGTTTGTACTCTTGTTTGTGAAAAGACTAGTAAGTGTAGTTGTATGTATTTTCTGCTTCATTCTGATCTTGTGTCCAAAAGTATGACTTTGAGTGAGTTAGATAGCACCCTAGCCTCAGTTTACTCATCTGTTGCATGAGAGAGTGTGTTTAGAACTGGATCTGTGAGGAACTAACTAAATCCATTGCTCTCAAGTTGATTCCAACTCATAGTGAACCTGTAGGACAGATTAGAATTGTCCCATAGAGTTTCCAAGGAGTGCCTGGTGGATTTGAACTGCTGACCTTTTGGTTAGCAGCCATAGCACTTAGCCAGTATGGCACTAGGCTCTCAGGGTCTGTATAAGAATGAGTTTTAATTTAAGATACATGGTTTCCTTGTCAATGGTATGCAGAATTCTGTACAAATGTTCATTTTTGTGGGAGGGGGTTCGCAGAGTCTCAGATTGTTTTCTTAAAAAGATGAAGAACTACTAATATGTAAGAACCTTTCTGACTCTAAAGAATATTATTACTCTTATTCGTACTCTGAATAAAGAAAATAGCAAATTACATTTTTTAGGGCCAGGTGTTATAAAAGCATCAGTTTGCATATTAAAAAAACCTGTTGCTGTCGAGTCAATTCCAACTAATAGCAACTCTATAGGACAAGGTAGAATTGTCCCAAAGAGTTTCCAGGGAGTGCCTGATGGATTCAAACTGCTGAGGTTAGCAGCTGTAGCACTTAATTACGAAACCTCTAAGGTTTCCATAAAAGCTAAAGTTAGGCATGGTCCTTTCCTTGTGTGAGACAATAATCTAAACTGGTTTAAATAAATTAATACCTTAAGGTTCCAAAGTTATATTTTCTTCTGCTTGTCTGGAGGCTGTTGACTAATGTGTAATCTAAATTATATCTGAAATGTTGGTATAATATTTGTTCTCACATTAGTTGGCATTTGTTCTTCAGTTAAATAGTGAGATAATCAGCAGTAGGAACTTTACCGTGGGAAAGGTGAACTCTTGCCATGTGAAGTACAGTGTGGAATCAATTACTTTCTCACGCTGGTATGGTATCATGTTCTTGCTAACTTTGTTTGAGTATTCACCATTGTTTGCTGTCCCATGGTGGCAGGATAACTAATGATTTTTGCAAAAATAGAGCTTTCAGATCAGGAAATGTACAAAGCATTTATATATTACAAGGAAGGCTGTAGTTTTTTTTTCCAGTAACAGTAATAGCTTGGGTATATTAGAATGTTTTAATTATGCATGAAAACCTGAACCCTGAGCTGTCTCTTAGTGAATGGTCTTGAAGCAAAATTGCTTCTACAAGCAGGTAGTAATTTGGGGAATGAGTGTCTATTTCATATGTACTTTGTTTTGTGTAAAATGTTCTTAAAATTGTATAGATACATTTTTATGAGTACCTATGAATGTGTTAGGAAATATTCACAGTTTAAAGGACATTTGAGATGAGTCTTTTTGCATAGGGGAAGAAGTGTTTTTCAGTGTAAATGATTAGTCTTTCACCTCATTTACTTTTTCTGTGGATTTCTGCCATAAATGTTATGTGTGGTTTTATAGGAGTACCTGTAAGTTCTATTTTTCTGAATGTAAGAGCTTTGTAAGAGGGAATACAGCTATATCTGTTGTACTGGAGTTTTGTAATACATGGTTTGAAGTATTCATTAGAGCTTAGAAAATATGTTATATTTTTATTTGAAACGAATATAATTAATTGATAGTGATGAACTAACCCCAAGAGCATGTGTTGAAACAGGAGGAGAAAAATTACTTGCCTGTGTTGTTTGGATGATTTGACCCATTCAAGAATTTTTGAAAAATACATTAATTTTCTAGAGAAATAATGTATCCCAGTTGATAAAGTTAGTGTTTGTTATCTTTATGTAGGATTGTAAAGTTATGTAGCAGGACAAGTGGCATTCTCAGTAAACCCTACTCTGAATTATTGTAGAGCTAAGATAGTAACAACCTATATAGAAATTCAGTAACCAGATAATGAATTCATTTGATTTTAGAATAGTCCTGTCCCAAGAAGAACTCTGAAGATGATTCAGCCTTCAGCAACTGGATCTCTTGTTGGAAGAGAATGTGAGGTATGCATTACTATGCTGGAAAGGGGTACATGTGATAATACCTCTGTGTTAAAAATATTTCCAAGATTCCCTTGGTTAGAAACACTAAATCACTCGAATTTGGAAATAATTTTTATTTATTATTGCGATTAAGTGGAAGTATACAACCCAAATCAATTCCATATGCCCACCTATGTGCAGCTCCACTTGTTCTTCCTATCTGGTGACAGCACATTTGTCCTTTTTACCCTCTGCTTCTGGTATCCTCTTAATGAACACCTGTCTCCTGCTCTCCACCCTCTTCTCTCCTGTTTAGGAAGAAACTAGTAGGACAGCCTCCTGTAAATTTATGAAACCATAAAGTATATACATATGGTCACACTGTGTCCCTGAGTCCAGTCTATTCTTGTCTGAAGAGCTGACCTCAGGGCTAGTAGCATGTCTAGGGGCCATGTTCCCAGGGGACCCTCCAGGGTGTCAAACTGTCAATTCTGGTCTTTTAGTAGAGTTCTTGAACTGCACAACTCTTTTTCTTGTGTTACCTCAGGGACTCTACGTTGTGTCCCCCATCATGGCTGCCTTTGGTGGTGGCTGGACAGTGTCTGGTTCTTCTGGTGTCACGTGAAAACAGTCTCCTGTTCATATGGTTCCTTTTATCTCCTGGGTTCTTTTTTCTTCTTGTCTTTGTTGTTTCTCAGTCATCACCTGTTCCAAATGGGTTGGGACCAATTGGTGTACCTCAGATGGCAGCTTGTTAGCTTCTAAGACCCCAGGCACCACTTGCCAATATGTGGTGCAGAAGACTCTCCTTGCAAAAGGCTAATTATGGCAGTTGACCTCAGTGTCCTCTGAAAACATGGTCCTCAGACTCCTGTCCCTGCTACTATATCCTTTAAAATACTGGGTTGAGTTTAAAAAGCCTTTCAGTTTATGGTGTAGTCCAGTTATTTTCATCTGCTGTCTGCTGTGTGCTATCACTCCTTTCACCTAACCATGGAATTTGGAAATAATTTAAGAGTTACAGTTACATGGTCCCTAAAGAAGTGGTTTTTGTTTAATTGTTCAATTTAGGAAGCTCAAAATTTGTATGAATGCCTATAGTGAAACTAGAATCATATAATAAATTATGAATTATTCTATAAGATAATAATGCTGTTATGACTGTATAATGTTAGATTCTTTCGTTTATCCCTCTGTGTAAATGATGGAATCATGAACGAGGGTATCACCATTGGTAGTGTAGTGGTTAAGTGCTACATGTGCTAATCTTTAAAGGTTGGCAGTTCAAATACACCAGACACTCCTTGGAAACTATGGGACAGTTCTGCTGTGATCCATAGAGTCACTGTGTATTGGAATCAACTTGATAGCAGAGACTTTGGCTTTGGCTTTGGCTTAGACTTTGGCAGGTTGAAACTATGGCCTTTCTATGGTAGTGAGTTATGTAAATACAGTAAACGTGTTTTCAGCTAAACTTTAGATTTAACTCCTCTAGCTGCTACACATGAAATTCCTAAGATGTAAGTATTTAGTTTTTAATTGTATAATTTTTAAAAAGATCATCGAAGACATAAAAAAAAAGACACAGGAGTTCTGTTTGTAATACATAAATGCAAAAATATATAACTTTGCTACTTGGTAAATCAAAATAAATGTGATGGATCTGTACCTTTCCGTTACAGTCACCCAAAGGCTTATCCAAAAGGAAACATGGAAATGGGCAGTTAATAACTAAGACTTCTAGTCCAGGTGTTGTTACAGTCCCAGAATGTAGCGAAAATAAAAATCTTGGAGGAGTCACTCAAGAAGCATTTGATCTTATGATTAAAGGTATGTAAAAATGCATAATTGTATCTTAAAATTTTTAAGTATTATATAAGGTCTGATAAGTCGGTGAACTTAATTGTTCTAAGTGCCACATACCTCACTGCTGAATGTAACTATGATCACCTTCAGAGTACTCCCCTTGGGAAGCTATGTACAGATGCCAGCAACTAGTCTACCCTTCGGAACAATTTTGAAACTCTTTCTGGAATGACCATTGCTCACAGTGGCAAGGGGGCAAGTTCATGAACGTAATAGTGTAGTTGTTTGTGAGGGAGTTCTTAACGAGTAAACAAATAACAGTATTGGAACGACCCCCCTACTTACCGTTGATCTGGCCCCCAAAGACCTTTTCACCCATTGATAAAGGAAATACTAAAAGGAAGACATTTTGATGACATTGAGGACATTGAGGGTAATATGATGACATTCCAGGAAAAAGAGTTCCAAAATTGCTTTGAAGGGTAGACTAGGCACTGGTGTCAGTACATAGCTGCCCAAGGGGCATACTTCAAAGGCGACTGCAGTGGTACTCAGCAATGAGCTGTGTAGCGCTTTTTCTAGGATGAGTTTGCAAACTTAATTGGCAGTCCTCATATAAAGTAAGTGTTGCTTCCTGTTCATACACTGAGGTCTCAACATATATAGCAAATTCCTGCCAAAAATGTTGACACTGAGACAGGCAAATCCATATATAAGCAGAGTGTCTGAAACAACTGATCTGGACTTTTCAAAAATGTTAGCTTTAAAACAACCAGATAAACACACAAACATATAAATGTTGGAGAATTTTTTATCAATTTAGGTGAAAGGTAATTTTTTTTTAATTGCACTTTGGTTACAAGTTTTCTGAAATTTTGAAATCTTTAAAAATAAAATGGGAAAAATAGTGTAGAAAATAATTGATTTTGTTTTCTAGCTTTAATCTTCTAAAATGGTCATGACTAATATGAGTGGTACTAAGATTTGAAATTTTTTTATAAAAAGAAATCGAGTTTTTAAAGTAGCATATAACATGTCTACATGTCAAATACTAATTTATTTCAGAAAATCCATCTTCTCAGTATTGGAAAGAAATAGCAGAGAAACGGAGGAAGGCTCTCTATGAAGCACTTAAGGAAAATGAGAAAGTATGTACTGAGTGTAACTATTTGTGGAATTCTTTAAAATTCTAAGATTATCTCCCTTCTGCTTCTTAGCATATTTGGTTAAGAACAATATAAGCTGTATTTAATTTTGACATAAGAGAAGTATAATTACAAAGCCAAGTCTATTGCTAGAATTACTGTGCAGGAAATAAACTACTGTTGTGAGAGACAAAGATATACCACCTTTGTTAGAAACATCATGAGTTATATCCTTTCAGACTTATGGTCTGGTTGATAGCACAGCCATATCTGTGGAATACTGAACTTTGTTTATGTTATATAGCTTCATAAAGAAATTGAAGAAAAGGACAATGAAATTGCCCGCCTGAAAAAAGAGAATAAAGAATTGGCAGAAGTAGCAGAACACATACAGTATATGGCAGAAATAATAGAGGTAGGTATTTTTAACATTGACCTGATTCAGAATCATCTGTTTCTCTGTAAAGCTGAATTAGTATTGTATTAGTGCTTCAGCTCTGGAATTGGATTTCTTGGCTTTGAGTCTTAGCTCTGAGCCTAGCACCGTTAAGACAAATAGATTTATTTATCCTGTCAGGGCTTTGTTTTCTCTGTCTGTAAAATGGGAATAACAGCTTACTTCATAGTTTTTCTATGAGAATTGAATAAGTTACAATACATGAAGGGTTGAGAGGAGTGGCTGGAACAGAGAAAGAGCCCAGTAAATTTTTATTTATTGTTATGAAGCAATAGAACATCTATTTTCTTACAACATTATGAAGAAGAGTCAGCTTCTCTCTCAAAAATAGATGACAGTATATAGAAAATATTATTTTGTAGCTTACACATTTTAAAACAGTTTTTACTTTGCTACTGTCACTTTACTGTGATTTATAAAACTTAATTGGTACACTAAGATTGGTGGTTTTATCTTGATTGATTTTTTTTAACTTTGTAAATAGCTGGTGTGTTTTTGGAAACCCTGGTGGCTTAGTGGTTAAGAGCTATGGCTACTAGTCAAAGAGTTGGCAGTTCAGATCCACCAGGTGCTCCTTGAAAACCCATGGGGCAGTTCTGTTCCGTCTTGTCTAGTGTGATAGCAACTAACCACATGTGGTTATTGAACCTGTAAAGCATGACGAGTGTGAATGGGAAGAACTGAGTTTTTAATTTATATTTAAGGTGTTTCAGGAGCCCTGGTAGCATAGTGGTTCATAGCTCACCTGCTAACCAAAAGGTTGGCAGTTGGAATCTACCAGCCACTCCTTAGAAACCCTACAGAGCAGTTTTCTGCCCTGTAGGGTCACTGTGAATTGGAACCAACTCAGTGGCACCTGACAGCAACAATATTTTTATAAGAATCAGCCTGATGATGATTGTTACTTGTCTTGCCTGAGATAAATCTTCAGGGGTTATTAATGTTTTTTAAAAAAATGCACCTCGCTGATGGGAAGACATGTACTAAGTTGTTACCGTACATTTCAGAGCCATGTCAGATTTAATGTTTGAAGTTTTCATTTGGAAGTACTGTAGAAGCTCTCTCATGTTCCATAAAATCACTGGTCCACAGTGCATTAGAAATTAGAGAACCTCGTTCTTCACTGCAGGTAGATTGAGAAGTACTGATTTAAACTGTGGAAAACCCTGGTGGTTTAGTTAGTAAGTGCTATAACTGCTAGCCAGAAGGCTGGCCCTTCGAGTCTGCCAGGCGCTCCTTGGAAATGGTGGGACATTTCTACTCTGTAGGGTTGCTGTGGGTCAGAATCAACTGAACAGCAGTGGTAATTTAAATTATATTCTGAAACTTTTTCAGTGCTTTAAAAAAAATTAGCAAATTACTAAACACTGAGTTTGCTGAAATGTGACTGAGTGTGGTGGAGACTAATGTAACACTTGACTGCTTATAATTGTACTTAATTGAGGACCAGGGCAAAAAACCTCAGTACAACATTGAGGGACAGCTGTGTCAGGGTACTGATGATGGGCTTAGGCTTTAAAGTTTTTACAATAAATTATTGGTTTATTTTTAAAAGAGACTGAGTAACGAACCTCTGGATAGTCAGGAACTGGTGCCTGAAGAAGAAACTGGTGAGGATTCTGAAGCCGAAGACTCAGAAATTGGCACATGTACTGAAGAAATTGTACCTTCTTCTGCAGATACAAAACCAAGTATATGAAATTCATTAACAGGTGGCTCTTTAGAAATACACTGCCAAAGTTTACCTCCACTATAGTCCTTTGTAGCAGAGTAAATAGTGATAATGCAAACTCTGGAATCAGACTGACTTGTTTGAATGCTGGGAGTCTATGGTATTAAAATACAAATACTATGTATTTTTAGACTGTTTTATGTATATAGCATTTTCTTGGTTGTCTGCCATGACTTGTGTATATGATAAATAAACTTCGATCTCCTATTAAAAAGCATTGTATGGATCTTGATACAGTGAAGTATAAGGCGTCTGTAGAAACATTTTCTTTTTCTATGCTTTTATTTTCTTTCTATTCTTCTACCCATCTTAAAGGAAACAAGGGGGAAGTAAATGTGTCCCCATTTAGACTGAGGTAATTAAAAGTTTTTACTTCTGAAGCTGGTTGACCTGAAACTTAACAGAGGCACTACTGATTTTCAGATCTTATCCCAGATTTGTTCTTGTTTAGTAGTTTTGGAATGGAGTATGAGCATCTGTTTTTCCAAAGCTCCTAAAGTGAATCTGATCAACCAGGTAAAGGCTTGACTGGAATGATCTGACTCTTCTTGGGAGTTTAAAAGCATGAATGATGGTGATGACCCTCCACAGAAGGAAAGTGGAGGCAGACGAAACTTCAAGGAAGAGATGGAGGAGTTGTTGAGGATTCTGAAGCTTTTTGTGTTCACACGTTAACACACACTGGGATTGTTGCAAAGTATGTAAATATTGAGAGACTAAGAAGTAATAGGAAGGGAGATTAGGGATTTCCCATGTGAACTATGTTTTGAATAAGAAGGCAAAATAGAGGGAAATTGTTTATAAAGTATACAGCATTTGGATTTTTTGTTGAGAATATACACAGTAGAAACACTTAAGTTTCTACATGTATAATGCAGACACTGACAACATGCAAGTCATGCAGTCATTCTGGCTCGCCTTTTCTGGGTTCTCTCCCATTAGCATAGACTCACTGCCCCTAAGGCGCGCACATCTGGTCTTCTGAATTGCTATTGTTAATTTGATCTCATATATGTAGATCTTAGAAAAGCATAATGCTGAAGGCAGACTTTTTTTTTTTTAACTAAGTAAACTATTGTAAGCCATCAGGGGCTATTTTTGGTTTAAAATTTAAAGATTATCTCAGGGCAGTAGTTTCACGGGCTCATTGAGCCTCCATGGATCCAAAATTTCTGGATTCCAGAAAAATTTATAGTTTTGCATCCCCCATTCCTCTCTTTTTATCAGGATCCTTTTACAGAATCTTCGATCAAAATATTCGCTAGTAGTAGCTGGACATCATCCAGTTCTGGTCTCATGTTAAAATAAGCAGCTGAGGGAAAATTAGCCACATACTCCCTAGCCTCCTATTCCTGACTGTCTGCTTTTGCTGCAGGTGAATAGAGACCAATTGTTATGCCATGGATGACTTCTTGGAAGGTGTTAAGACCCCAAGTACTAGGCAACAAACCAAGAGATAGAACAGAAGCACCAAATATTACTAGAGTGATTAACTGGGATGACCCATGAAACCATGACCCTAAACCTCTAAACCAAGGAATCAAATCCCGTTAGGTGTTTGTATATAAGGAGCCTTAGCAGCTACTCCTTCTTTTTTTTCTTTTGGTCATTGTTGTAAATATATCTGTTACACAACTTTTGCTGATTCAACTTTGTGTAGGGGTAAAGCTGTGTGATCCTACTGTCATGGATTGAATTGTGTCCCCCCCAAAATACGTGTAGCCGTGTGGCTAGGCCATGATTCCCAGTATTTTGTGCTTGTCCTCCATTTTGTGATTTTCCTATGCTGTGTGTTAAAGGATTAGGGCGGGACTGTAAATCCCTTCATAGGATCACCTCCTTGTTCCACTGTAAAGGGAGTTTCCCTGGACTGTGGCTTGCTCCACCCTCAATCCTTTCATCCTACAAGTGATGAAAGGAAAGGGAAGCAAGCAGAGAATTGGGAGCCTCACACCATGAAGAAAGCAGGACAGGGAGAGGAGTACATCCTTCAGACCTAAGATTCCTGTGCCAAGATGCTCCCTGGACAAAGACTGATGCAACACAAGGGCTTTTCTCTAGAGCCAACAAGGGGAAAAGCCTTCCACTGGAGCAGACGTCCTGAATTTGGATGTGTAGCCTACCGGACTATGTAAGAATACACTTTCCTTTGGTAAAGCCATCCACTCTGGTATTTCTGAGCAGCGCTAGCTGACTAAGACACCTACCCTTAAGGAGATTTTTTTTTTTTATCACTATAAACTGAAACTCAGTACTGCATGAGCAATGACCTGTGCCTCCCTCTCTGGTAACCGCTAATAAACTTTGGTCTATATACATTTGCCTGTTCTTTTTATGTAAGTGAGGTCATAGAGTGTTTGTCCTTTCGTGTTTGACATTTCACTCAGCATAATGTCTTCCAGTTCTATTCATGTTGTAGCATGTATCACGACTTCACTTCTCTTACAGCTGAGTAGTATTCTGTTGTACGTATGCTCTGCATTTTGTTTATCCATTCATTTGTCAATGGCCATTTAGGTGGTTTCCACCTTGTGGCTATTGTGACTAGTGCTGCAGTGAGCATTGGTGTCTGAATCTGAGGGTCTGCTTTTCAGGTCTGGGGCACATGCCTAGGAATGGGATTGCTTGGTCATATGGTAGTTTGATTTATGAGTTTTTGATGAACAGCTACACTGTTTTCCATAACAGCTGTACCATTTTGCATTCCTGCTAGCAGTCGATCAGAGTTTTGATTCATGCATATCCTTGCCAGGGTTTGCTCTTTTATGTTTTCATCTTAGCTATTCTGTGGGAGTGACATTGTGTCTCATTGTGGTTTTGATGTGCATCTTTGTTGGCTAATGACACTGAGCAACTTTTCGTGTGTTTGGTGGCCATTTGAATGTCTGCTTTAGTGAAATGTTTATTCATGTCTTTTGCCTATTTTATGATTGGGTTATTTGAATTTTTTTTGTTGTCAAAGGTTTATGTATGTTATTAGGTTCTTACCAGATGCATGACTTCTGGAGATACTCTCAGTGGCTTCTCTTGAATGTTTTGGTAAAGTTTTGGTGACCAAAAGCTTTAAGTTTTTATGAGATCCTGTTTGTTGATGCTTTTGTGGGATGGTAGATTTTTAAGCTTCTCGGCTCTGGGAACCCTGACCTTAATGATAGAGAATATGGGAGAATTTCCTTTGGAAGGTGATGGGTTTGATTTTCAATTAAGTACTATATGTCAGTAGAATTTATCAATGGAAATGCCTTGTGCCAAGGGTCAGAGGTCAGTTAAGCTGGCAAGTCAAATAGGGAGTTCTTTGATGTTGGTTTAAAAACGGCACTTGAGGTCACTTCAGGAAAATGGCCAAAAGTTAAAAGTCATTTGGAAAAAAGGTTATGTATGAAGCTTGAATTAGACTGAACTAACTTGTTGCTTTGTCCTTTAGAGCTAACATAAGTGATACGAAAATAACCAAGATGGTCCATAAGGGGTGGAAGTGGGAGAAGTGGAGCTCTGTATACTTAGTACAGATGGAAAATCTTGAATAAAATAGCAGATCTAATCTAGCTATATATTAAGAAGATAAAACATATGGAACAAGTTAGGGTTTATCTCAGGAATGCAAGGCTGCTTTTTATAAGAGAACACTTGAAGTTCTTTACATTAAAAGAAAAGCAAAGCATCTTAATAGAGGGTAAAATAGTACTGATAAACTTGAATAGCCTTTCCTGGAAAAACCCTTAGTAAGCTACATGGTAGGAGCCCTGGTGGCACAGTGGTAACTAACAACAACAGAGCAGCTTGGAAAAGAAAGGAAATTTTAACTTGATGAGAGTTACCTACCTATTTTTAACATACCTGATGGTGAAACTTTAGAAATAGCTGCAAGGTCAAGAACTAGACAAAAGTGGAGCCCGATTCTGAATTGATTTGGAGGTCCCTAGATCAGTAAGACCAAAGCAAGAAGATAATTATGGGAAAGAGAAAAGACTCATTTACATATGAAGACATAAGAGAAACCAGGAAAAAGTGGTTAAAAGGCCATGTTTGAGAACCATTGTTAGTGGCTGTCAAGCTGATTCTGACTGATGGCAACACCTCCCTAGGGACTTCAAGGCTGTGAATTTTTGGAAGCAGATTGCCAGGCCTGTCTTCTGAGGCACCTATGGGTGGATTTGAACTGACAGCATTTCAGCTAGTAATTGAACATTTTTAACTGTGCCGTCAGGGGACTCCTTTTAAGGGTAACAACCTAAAATTAATCAATGTTTTATATATCAGCACAAACCAGTTTGTAAATAATGGATGTAGTGGGTGGGGTAGGAAGAGGACATACAAAGAAAACTATTTTAAAAGATGTGTGAAAAATGTTTTTTCTAAAAATAAATCCTTGAGTATATCGTGTGTATTCCTGCTATATCAGGTTCTTTATAAGCTGTAGAAACTGGCTTTGTCCAAGAAGAAAAATGAAATTCATTGGAAAAATATGTTGCCTCTAAAGGACCGGAAACAGGCAGCTCAGGGAATCCTCTTGTTGTTTTGTGCTGTTGTCATGGATTGAATTGTGTCCCCCCAAAATGGGTGTAGCAGTTTGGCTGGGCCATAAATCCCAGTATTGCATATTGTGTGGTTGTCCTCCATTTTGTGATTTTCCTATGCTGTAAATCCTGTTCTCTGCTTGTAGTTAATAGGCTGGATTACATCTAAGAGGATTAGGATGAGACTGTAACACCCTTCCTAAGGTCACCTCACTGCTGTAATGTAAAGAGAGTTTCCCTAGAGTGCAGGGAAAGGGAAGCAAGCAGAGAGTTGGGGACCTCATACCAAGAAAGCAGCATCGGGAACAGAGTATACTTTGGACTTGAGGTTCCCATGCTAACAGTCTCTTAGACCAAAGACTGATGCAACGCAAGGACCTTCTGTTAGAGCCAATGGAGAGAATGCATTCCCCTGGAGCTGGCACCCTGAATTAAGACTTCCAGTCTGCTGGACTATTTGAGAATAAACTTCTTTGTTGAAGCCACCCACTTGTGGTATTTCTGTTATAGCAGTCCTGCATGACTAAAATAGCCATTGAGTCAATTACGAGTCTTAGTGTGATCCTGTAGGACAGAGTAGTGTGATCCTGTATGACAGAGTAGAACTATAGGTTTTCCAAGGAGCACCTGTTGGATCTGAAGTGCTGACATTTTGGTTAGCGACTGTAGCCTTTAGCCACTATACCACCAGGGTTTCCATTGCACCGCTAAAACCAAATCCACTGCTGTCAAGTTGATTCTAACTCATAGCAACCCTATAGGACAGAGTAGAACTGTCTCATAGAGTGTCCAGGGAGTGCCTGGTGGCTTTGAACTGCTGACCTTTTGGTTAGCAGCTGTAACACTTAACCACTAGGCCACCAGGGTGTCCACTGCAGCATGAGGGCTCCTTAAATTAGTGATAGCTACCCAGGAAACTAAGCAGCAAGCAAAATAGAGAACAAAATTCCAGAGAAAACAAAAAGTTGTACAAGAAAGGAAATCATACAATGTTATGTATCTCAGTCATGAAAAGTACTAAAAAAATAATGTTTTACTAAAAAAGTTGTGACAATTGAGCGAGAAAGAGGAAGAGACTTGATGGCAGGCAAGAGGCAGTTGTTAGAATGTGCTAGAGCTCCTCTGCCATATTGAGGAGGAAAGCAAAAACTGCCTAAAACTGAAGAAACAAAAATGAACCATGTGTGTGAATTATTTAGAAATTTGGAAATAAATATACATCAGACGAAATCGCCAGGAAAAAAGCAAATGGCTGCTTCTGAAAGTCAATCAGGAAGAGGTTAGGAGATGACTGTTTCTCATGAGAGGCCCTGCGTTATTATTTATTTGACTTTTAAAACTAGATATATGTATTGAGGAGGTTAAATTTTTTTTTTTTAACAGTCATTTCTGATGGTGGCCCAGTCTTTAAATGTAATGTTTTCATCTAACATTATAAACAGTACATTTGAATTTGACAAACTATGTTAATGCACTTTATTCATAAAGGATGAAAATGCACATTTGCTCAGCAGAGCAAAGCTTTTCCTGGTTCTGTTGTTAGCTGTTGTGATGTCAGCCTCCGAGTCACACAAGCTTCCACTGAGATGGGTAGTTGAACCCAATCCAGGTCTCCTGCATGGAAGAGGAGAATTCTGCTCCTGAACCACCAATAGCCTGGTTCTAAGGTCTGAGAACTTGTCCTCCGGGCCCTTCATGCTGGGAACCCCATGCGATGATGTGTATCCCTTACCACATCCCAACAATAAATACAAACCAGGATCATGATGCTCCTTTTTTGCACCCCTTCACTGAAAGTTGGAAGCATTGCTGTAAAGTTCAGTCTAGTCAAAGCATTTCTGTGAAAGATGAAAGCACATCATTCAGTGTGCAATGGCCAGGACTTAGGCTAAGGGTAACACGTAGTGTAGTTAGAGCAGTAAACAGATGCATATCTGTTAAGCAGTCTTCACTAAAATTTCATAAGGAAAGCTTTTGATGAGCCTGGGCAACAGTCAAAAGAGCTAGCACCTGGGAGTCCTGCATGGAAATAGTGAGGTCTGAACAGATATGAGGAGTCCCCGGGGAGTGCAAATGTCAGTGTGCTCGTTGCTACTAGAAATATTGGAGATTCAAGTCTACCTAGAGGTGCCTTGGTGGGAAAGATCTGGTGATCTACTTCTGAACAAGCAGCCATTGAAACTGTTGGACAGCACAGTTCTACTCTGACAAACATAGGGTCACCAAGAGTCGGAACTGTCTGGACACCAACTGGTTAGGCTTTTTTTTTTTTTAAAGGATATAGATGTGGTAACAGTGCCTACTATAAGGGGTGACTGAATTGGATTAACATTTGACATTGCTGGGTGTCTTGGTTTACTGTCATCTAAAACCAAAAGGAAAAGCAAGAACAAAACAAAACCCCATTGCTGTTTGAATCTATTTTGACTCTTAGTGACCCTGTAGAACAAAGTAAAACTACCTCATGCCATTTCTAAGGAGTGACTGGTAGATTCGAACTGTCAACCTGAGCTTTTAGCCACAGTGCCACCAGAGCTCTGTAATGTAATCCAATAACTCCCGAAATTCACCATCACTCTTAATTAGATAGGCAGTGCCTCTTGTAAGGAATTCTGCTCTCACCAACCTAATTTCACAAACTCATTTTAAACAGTGGTGCTTTTCAGAAGTGGTTCCAGTACTTGTATGAAAAATGCATAAAGAGCTCTTCAGCTACCTAAAAGAAAACAGATGAATAATATATAAATTTTTATTATTTCAGTTTGCCAGGTTAGAACCAAAGGGGTTGCTGAGAGCTGTGGCATGTTGAGGGTTTTAGTGAGATTAAATTCTGTGAAAACCAACTAGGAAATAAAGCACCTCCGCGAAATTCTCGGGCCAGCCTAGCCAGTCCTCAGTAGCCAGGATTTCCAGTCGATATTTGAGAGAGCTGAATTCTCTAATCACCTTGGTGCAAGATAGGTTATTGCATGTCATGACAGTGAGAACATAGCAACTCCAACATTTCATGAGAGTGTGGATGTTGATGTCACTTTTGGTAGTTGACACACATCTTTCCTCAATCAAACTAATGAGAAGAGGGATGAAGTGCAGGTACTTGGCTCGTCTCTGGCTTGCAGGGTTTAGGTAACACCAGCACGCGATGCTTTGGAGCAGCAAGATCTTTACTTTGGGTACGGTCTCATGACTTTTCATCAAGTCGTAGACATCTTTCATGTACTCAGTTGCATAGTCCGCAGCCATCGGTCCTCCTGTAAAAGAAGCATTTGAGTTGCCATAACACAAGTATTTGGTGGATCGAGCTGCTGGTTAGGAAACCCTGGGGGCACAGTGGTTAAGAGCTACAACTGCTCACCAGGAGGTCAGCGGTTTGAATCTACCAGGCCCTCCTGGGAAACTGTGAGGCGGTTCTGCTCTGTCATGTAGAGCTTTTATGAGCTGAAATCAACTCAATGGCAGTGAATTTGGTTTGGGTTTTTTTTTTTTTTTTTTGGTCCCCAAATGGTGGTTACAGGAGAGTGAGTCCCGTGAACTGGGCACCATTTTATTCTCCTTCCCATGAGCGTAGTTCCTGAGCTTTCTGTATCCCCTCTAGCTCTGACACAGGTTCCCAACCACTTTGACACCCCTTTAACTGTTTTCTATCATGGACACCATTCTTTGAAAGACTCAGTTGTCAAACAAAACCCGAAAAAAGAAACCAGTTGCTTTTGAGTTGATTCTCACTCAGGCAACCCCGTATGTGTCTGAGTAGAACTGTGCACACACAGGGTTTTCCATGACTGATCTTACCTTGTCAAGCCTTTTTTAGGTGCCTCTTGCTGGCTTGGCTGGCTGGCTGGCTTTGAGCCACCAAGCCACTCAGGGATTCTGCCTACAAACTACATCTAAGTACAGGTAACCCCAACTTATTGAAAGTTCGTTTTATACTGCTTGGCTTTTACAAACCACAAAAAACAAATGCATTGCCACTGAGTCGATTCTGACACAAAGTGACCCTATAGGTTGGGGAAGAACTGCCCTGTATGGTTTTTGCAAGGAGCACTTCGTGGGTTCAAACTGCTGAACTGGTGGTTAGTAGCCGCAGCACCTAATCACTGAGCCACCAGGGTTTCTAGCTTTTACAATAGGCCTACAGTGGTACCTGCTTTTGCTAACGTGAAGAAAACTGAAGAGGATTTTCACTTTTACAAAGAAAGGCTAAAAGAAAAACTAGCATTCGTCATTTTGCAGTAAGAGTGGTGTCACCAACTCCTTCACCAGGACCATACTATACTTAAATTATTTCTGCTTTATGTAGACTGTTTATGTATCATTCCATTCCTTTTACTATATGTTAGTGTTATTTTAGGTTTTATGTGTTTGGCAGGTTGTGTTTTAGGGGTCTGGGAGTGCTGAACATTTTTTTCCTCTAAGAAACAATGGTAATTGCTTCTTTATGCCATTTTGGCTCTCAAAAATTTTCATAGGAAGATTTTGCTTTCAGGTGGCAGGGAAACCTGTCTTTCAGTGTTATGTTTTAAACACACACATGCACACACACACGCATGTATCAATCCATCTGGGATACTTGTAGACATCAGCTATAGCTTAATAGGAAATGGATTGTTGAGAGCAATCTATGAAATTGGTTTACATATCTTGAAATTTCTTAGAAGAAGAAAAATAGAGTGGGCTTAGATTTGGCAATCATTAGAGCAGTGTGTTTATTTTCTAACCAAGTACACATTTTAATAGTGTAAGTGCCAGGCTGCTAACCCACAGGTAGGTGGCTTGAATCTATCAGTTGCTTCATGGGACAAAGCTGTAACAGTCTGCTTCCATAATGCTTCAAAGCCATGGAAACTCTGAGGCATTTCTACTGTGTCCTATAGGATCAGTATGAGTCAGAATTGACTGAATGGCTATTGGTTTGGTTTGATTTGGTTTTGGTAGGTGTTTTAAAAACATTAAGTTCTTCTTTTCAGACAGAAATTAGACTGGACTATAAGACAGAGTAATGCCAGCATTGTGTGTACTTCTTGGCCTAAATATATGTATAAGATAAGGCTGTCTGGCCAGCTGCACTCGGATTAAGAAGGGAGGGTAGAGAGCAGAGAACAGGTGTTGGTTGAAAGAATACAGAGGATACAGAGAGGAAAGGAGGAGTGTGCTGTCACAAGGGTGTGGAGAGCAGCGAGAGCGGCATAGAGATGTGTGTTCGAGGTTTTCCATGACAAGTTAATCGCAATAAAACAAAGAACAACAATGAGTGTGAAAACAAAACAGAACCCCCCAAAAGTTAACTTCTTGATTATTCTAAGTTGTTTCTGAGTAACAGTTTTTACCAGATAAAAAATAAAATAGTTTTATATTGGATTGAGATCATTATTAGGTTGGAGTTGTATTGACTTAGTATAGACTGATTGTTTTTTTGAGATGAGGACACTGATAGGTAGTTTCGGTATGTATGTGTTTTAAATTAATAAAATGGGAAAACCTTTAGTTAGCAATTTATTTTAATGCACACATTCTTTTAAAATATGAGATTTTTGAAGAGATAATTAATACTTATAATTAATAATTAATATACCACCTTCAGTGGTACAAAGATGAAAAGCTAATAGTTGAAACACAGGAAAGGTTGGAATTTTAAGATGAGCATTTATGAAAAATCACTAAATTACAGTGTAACAACAAGCAAAAAGATTTTGAAACACTTGATTTAGTGTCACCAGATGAACCAGTACCTGTGAAGGCTAATATTCCAATTTTGTAGGCAGCTTGAGCTCTCTTCTCAATGGTTAGAGATTTATTCATCAAAATCTGACCTAGTACCAAAATTTTTTCTTTGTGAAAAATACTCCTAGCTGAAGAGATAGGTTCTTCTTCCTCCTTTGGAAAAAAAAAGCCCTTAACAGTGACATTCCAGAAATTCTTTAAGCCCTTATAAAGCCTCGCAAAATATTGATAAATCTGAATCCAAAATTGTTTACAAAAACCACAGCTCTTAGACATTGGGTAAAAAGGCCAATGATGCTTCAGCTATACAACTGGCAGTAACATGAGTTGATAAGAACTCTGGAATGCGTCCTTAGCAACACTGTAGAATGTCAGTGGTGGCTCAGTGGTAGGCTTCTTTTGAACTCTGGAATGCGTCCTTAGCAACACTGTAGAATGGCACTGGTTAGCTCAGTGTTAGGCTTCTTGTCCTCTGTGTAGGAGCTCTGGGTTCAATTCCCAGTCAGTGTACGTGATGCACAGCCATCATCTGTCTGTGTGTTGCTGTGATGCTGAAGGTTTCAATGCAGTTTCAAACAGAGATGGACTAAGAAAAAAGGCCTGGCAATTTACTTCTGAAAATAAGACAGTAAAATCTTATGGATCATAATCATCTGAACTGCAGATTCATGCCCAGCAACAACTGGTGTCTTTATTTATGTGTGTAGGAGACGTCTCAAATAGCACATATCCAGTGCAGAAATGACTTTCCTTAACCTGCTGCTGCTTAAGTTTCTTCTGGCTTGGGAGATGGCACCCCACCCTTCTGGTTGGTCAGGTTAAAAATTGTAGATTCATCCTTGACTTCTTTGTCTCATATCACATATCCAATCTATCAGGAAATCCCATGGGCTCTACTTCTAAAATATATCCCAAATTCCAGACAGTGTTACAAAACCTGCCAGGACTCTTCAAATATATCAATGCATGGAAGTTTAAAAAAAAGCAGGGGAGGGGGAGGAGGGGAAGCAGGGTTGCTCTTCTAGATTAAAGGGGCCTGAAAAGACAGGACATCAAAGTTCAACATGTAGTCATTGGCTGAAGCCTGTGTGTGTGTGTGTGCCTGTGTGCCTGTGTCATAATGACTATTCCCAGGATAATGAGGACAACATAGATCTGTGTTGTCCAGTACTCTAGCCATTTGTCATATGTAGTTATGGAAATGTAGGTAGTCTGAACTGAGGTGTGCTATAAATGTTAAGCACATACTGAATTTCAAAAACTTAGTATAGAGAAAAGAATGTAAAATATCTTTAATAATTTTTGTACTGATTACATGTTGACACACTTTGGTTTTATTTGGTTAAACAAACTAAATTATTAAAATAACTATTCTTTTCCCTGGAGTCCACGTGGTGCAGTGGTTAAGGGACAGCTGCTAAGTGAAAAGTCAGCAGTTGGAATCCACCGGCTTCTGTAGGCAGTTCTGCTCTGTCCTACAGGGTCGTTGTGAGTTGGAATTGACCAGAGAGCAATGAGTTTCTAGTCTTCCTCCCTTCTTTATTTATTTATTATTATGATTGAGTGAAAATGTAGAATCCCATATAAATTTGAATGCCCACCTATGTGCAGCTCCCACTGCTCTCCCTGCCTGGTGACAGCACATTCCGCCTTTCAGTTCTGTACATGTCATAGCCTCCAATCACCTATCCCCTCCTCTACACCCCTTCCCCCGCCCCCAGTAAGAGGTCAGCAGGACGACATCCATACAGCCAGAAAGTGCACACGTGATATAGTCACTCTGTTTCTCCAAGTCCCATCCATTCCTGTCAGAAGAGTTAATCTCTGTTACGATTTATGGATGAGGCAGGATCAGGGCCAGAGGCCATGCTCCCAGGGGAACCTGGAGGCCCCTGGATCATCAGTTGCGATCTTTTAGTGGAGATCTCAGGGTACACTCCTTTTTTGTTTTCATGTTGCCAGTGAAACTCAACTTTGTTATCCCCATTGGGGCTATCACTGGTGGTGGCCGAGCACCACCCGATTCCTCTGGTCATGTGTCACTGTAGCCACCTACTCATGTGGGTCTCTCTGTCTTCTGGGTTCTCTTTTCCCCATGTCGTTTTGGTCCTTGGTGAACACCCGTTCCTACTGAGTTGGGACCATTTGGTGTATCTCAAATGGCAGCTTGGCAGCTTTTAAGACCCCAGACGCCACTCAACAATGTGGGGTGCCAAAGATTCTCTTAGCAAAATGCTAGGTATGCCAATTGGCCTCGATGTCCCCTGAGAGCATGGTCCGCGGCCCCCTACCCCAGCTACTCTGTCCTTGCAATATTGGATTAAGATGGGAGGAGTACTCATGTTATGTTGAAGTCCAGTTAAAATTGATCTTCTTTATAATGTGTGCTGTCACTGATTTCACCGAACCAAATTTCTATCAGCTGTCTAATCTACACCCCACCCTTTCTCTCCTTCCCTCCCCACCCTTGCATCTGTCAAAGAGTCTTCTGTGCATGAGTCTGTTTTTAAGTTCTTATAGTAGGGGTCTCATATAATACTTGTCTTTTTGTCACTGACTACTTTCACTCAACATAATGTCCTCCAATTGAAACCAGGTTATGAGATGCTTTCTAAAATCATCATTGTTCTTTATCATTGCATAGTGTTCCATTGCTTATATATACCATAGTTTATCCTTTCCTCTGTTGTTGAGCATCTGGGTTGATTCCATCTTTTTGCTGTTGTGGACTGTGCTGCAATAAAACATTTGTGTGCATGTATCATCGGTATGAATGCCCTTGATTCTGCAGGATATAGTCCAAGTGGCGGAATTACTGGGTCAAATGGTATATCTATTTCTAGCTTTTTAAGGAAGCGTCAGGTTGTTTTCCAAAGAGGTTGCACCATTTTGCAATCCCACCAACAGTGTAGGAGAGTTCCAATTCCTCCATAGCCTCTCCTCCATTTGTTGTTTTGTGTTTTGGGGATCGTGGCAAACCTTGCTGGGTGAGATGATATCTCATCGTAGTTTTGATTTGAATTTCTTTAATAGCTAATGATCATGAGCATGTCCACATGTGGTTTTTGGCTGTCGGGATCTCCTCTTTAGAGAGTGTCTGTCCATCTCCTTTGCCCATCACTTAATTGGATTATTTATCTTTTTCTTATTGATATTTTGTAGTACCTTATAGATTATAGAGATCAGATGTTGGTCTGACATATAGTTGCCAAATATTTTTCCCCATTTTGTAGCTGGTCTTTTAATTCTATTAATAAAGTCTTTGGATGAGCAAGTGTTTGATTCTTAGTAGTTCCCATTTATCTATTTTCTCTTCAGTTGATTGTGGTTTGTTTGTCAGATTTTGAAGTGGTTGTGTATTAAAACTGCCATTTTTCATTTTTCTTGGATGAGCTTTATTGTTTTAGATTTGATATTTAGGTTTTTACAGCACTTGGCTTATCCAGTTTGAGTTGATTTTTGTATAAGGTGTGAGATATGGGTCTGTTTTAGTCAACTAGTGGTGCTCAAACAGAAATACCACAGAGTGGATGGCCTTAACAAAGGAAGGTTTATTCTTACACAGTCTGGTAGGCTACAAGTCCATATTCAGGGTGTCGGCTCCAGGAGAAGGCTTTCCCCCTTGTCGGCTCTGGAGGAAAGTCCGGTATTGCATCAGTCTTTGTCCAGGGAGCATCTTGGCACAGGAACCTCAGGTCTGAAGGACACGCTCTTCTTCCGGTGCTGTTTTCTTGATGGTACAAGGTTCCAAATTCTCAGCCTGCTTCTCTGTCCTTTTGTGTCTCATAGGATGAAAGTATTAAGAGTGGGGCAAGCCATACTCCAGGGAAACTCCCTTTACAGTGGAGCAGGGAGGTGAACCTATGAAGGGATTTACAGCCCCACCCTAGTCCTCTAACGTACAGCATAGGAAAACCACAAAGTGGAGGACAGTCACAAGATACTGGGAATCATGGCCCAGCCACATGGCTACACATATTTTTGGGGGGACACAATTCAATCCATGACAGGGTCTTGTATCAACTTCTTGCAGGTGGATATCCAAGTTTGCCAGCACCGTTTGTTGACGAGATTGTTTTTTACCCCCTGTTTAATGTCTTAGGGCCTTTGTCGAATATCAACTGTTCATAGGAGGATGGAGTCATCTCTGGGGTCTCAATTGTGTTCCATTGATCTAGCTGTCTCTTTTTCTACCAGTACCAGGCTGTTTTGACAACTGTGGTAGTGTAATAGGTTCTAAAGTTGGGGTGAGAGGCCTCTATCAGTTTGAGTAGTTTCCTCGTGGATTCGTTAGGGTTCTTTGTGTATAGAATCCTATCATCTGCAAATAGGGAGATTTTTACTTCCTGTTTGCCAATTCAGATGCCCTTTATTTCTTGATCTTGTCTAATTGCTCTGGCTAGAACTTCTGGTACAACGTTGAATAGGAGAGGTGAGAGTGGACATCCTTGTCTAGTTCCCGTTCTCAAGGAGAATTGTTTTAGTCTCTCTCCATTCAGGATGATGTAGGCAGTTGGCTTTGTATAATGGCCCTTACTGTGTTTCGGAATTGGCCATCTATTCCTATTTTACTGAGAGTTTTTAGCGTGAATGGGTGTTGGACTTTATCAAATGCCTTTTCTGCATCAATAGACAAAATCAGGTGATTCTTTTGTGTTATTTATGTGGTTGGTCACATTAATTGTTTTTCTGATGTTGAACCAGCCTTGCTTCCCTGGTATGAGTCCAACTTGGTCATGATGAATTATTTTTTTGATGTGCTGTTGTATTCTATTGGCAAGTATTTTTTTGAAGATTTTTGCATCTAGGTTCATGAGTGATACAGTCTGTAGTTCTCCTTTTTTGCTGAGTCTTTCCTTGGCTTTGGTATCAGGGTTATGCTGGCTTCATAGAATGAATTTGGGAGTATTCCATCCCTTTCTATACTGTATAATAGTCTCAGCAGTATCAGAGATAACTCTTCTCTAAAAGCTTGGTAGAATTCTGTGGTGAAGCCATCTGGGCCAGGTCTTTTTTTCGTTGGTAGTTTTTGGATGACTTTTTTAATCTCTTCCTTTGTGATGGGTTTATTAAGTTGTTCTGCTTCACCTTGTGATAATTTTGGTAGGTGATATGAATCTAGAAATTTGTCCATTTCCTCTAGGTTTTCAAAGTTGTTAGAGTACAGTCTTCATAGTATTCTGTTATGATATTTTTGATTTCTGTTGGATCTGTTTTGACAACTCCCTTCTCATTTCTTATTTGGGTTATTTGTTTCCTTTCCTGTTTTTCTTCAGTAAGTTTAGCCAGTGTTTGTCAATTTTGTTGATCTTTTCCAAAAACCAGCTTTTGATCTTTTCAATTTTGTCAGTTGTTCTTCTGTTCTCTAATTCATTTAGTTCTGCTCTAATCTTTATGATCTGTTTTCTTCTGGTGCCTGAGGTGTACCTCTGTTGCTCTCTCTCTGCTTGTTCAAGCTGTAGGGTTAGTTCTTTGGTTTGGGTTCTTTCTTCCTTCTGGATGCGTGTGTTTACAGAGATAAACTGACTTCTGAGCACTGCTTTGGCTGTATCCCATAGGTTCTGGTAGGAAGTGTTTTCATTCTTGTTGGAATCCATAAATTTCTTTGTTTCATCCTTGATTTCTTCTATAACCCATGGCTTCTGAGCAAGATGTTGTTCAGTTTCCATGAGTTACACTTTTTATCTATGTTTTTTCTGCTGTTGATTTAGACTTTTATGGCTTTATTGTTTGAGAAGATGCTTTGCAGTAATTCAGTGGTATGGATTTTGCTGAGATTTGCTTTATGTCCTAACGCATTGTCCATTCTGGAAAATGTTCCATGTACACTGGAGTAGAAGGTGTATTTTTCTGTTGGTGGATAGAAAATTCTGTGTATGTCAATGAGGTCTTGTTGGTTAATTGTGACCATAAGATCTTCTTTGTCTTTATTGACCTTTTTTCTAGACAGTCTGTCCAATTTTGAGAGTGGAGTGTTGAAATCTCCCACTATTATTGTGGAGTAGTCTGTCTGTTTTTGAGTGTAGTCAGTGTTTCTTTGATGTATTTAGATGCTGTAGTATTGGGTGCATTAATATTTAATATGGTTAAGTCCTGCTTATGTATTGAACCTTTCCGCAATAAATAACGTCCATCCTTGTCCACAATGGTGTATTTTACATTAAAATATATTTTATCTGAGATTAGTACTGCCACACCTGCTCTTCTTTGTGTATTGTTAGCTTGATATATATTCTTCCATCCTTTAATTTTCAGTTTGTTCATATCTTTAAGTCTAAGGTGAATTTCTTGTAAGCAACGTACGGACAGGTCGTGTCTTTTGATCCCAGATGTCACTCGTTGTCTCTGTACTGGAGGATTCAGTCCATTCACATTCAAAGTAATTATTGATAGGTATATGTTTAGTGCTATCATTGTGATATGTGTATTTTTGTGTTGATGTTTTTCTGTTCTTATTAGTCTGTTGTAGGACATTCTTCTTTATGAGTTGAGTTTTCACCTTTTTCCGTGTTGGTTTTTTAGTTGTTGAGACTACTGTATTATGTTTCTTGATTTGATATGTTGCATCTTTATTATGCTTTGTGGCTGCCCATATGATTGCCCTTAATAATCTATATTTAAACCCAGTCTTAACTACCGCAAGTCTTACTAACTTCCTCTCCGTCTGGAAGGACTATAACAACTATAGTACATCCCTCTTTTATTATGATGACTTCATAGTTTTCATGATGCAATCAGTGGATCACTTCTTTTAGTATTATAGCTCTGATTGAGTTCGCAGCCTTCCCTAACTGAGTAGGTTTCTAGATGATGTGCCCTGTATTTCCTCCTAAAATATCAAGTTAATGGTTTTGTTCTTCCAAGCCAAGAGTTTCTTTCAGTATTTCTTGTAGCTTTGCTTTGGTTTTTACAAAGTCTCTGAGTTTCTGTTTATCTGTGAATGTCTTAATTTCTTTTTCATATTTGAGAGATAGTTTTGCAGAATATGTAATTCTTGCTTAGAAGTTCCTCTCCTTCAAGGTTTTGAATGTGTCATCTCATTATCTCTGTGCCAACACTGTTTATGCTGAGAAATCAGATGAAAGCCTACAGGGTTTACCTCTGAATGTTATTTTTGCTTTGAGTCTTGCTGCTTTTAAGAGTTTCTGCTTGTGTTTCATTTTGTTAAGCTTGCTTATTGTATGTCTTGGAGTCTTTCTTTTGAGATCTATATTGAATGGCATTCGATATGCATCTTGGATATCTATAGTCTCTTCTTTCATAATTTCTGGGAAGTTTTCTGTCAGAAGCACAGCAGCTGTACTCTCTGAGTTCTTAAGTGTCCCTCCCTGTTCAGGAACTCCAGTTGATTGTAGATTGTTCTTAATAGAGTCCCTCATGCTTCTTAATGCTTCTTAATTTTTCTTGTTTCTTTTTTCAGATTTCTCCTCATTGATGTTGGAATCAGTAGCTCTGTCTTCCAAGTCGGAAAGTCTATTTTCCATTTATTCAATTCTGTTTACTTTGGCTTTGAATTGAATTTTCTATTTCTTTGATTTTGTTATTGATCCGTTGGATTTCAGAGTACTGGTATTCCATCAGATTAAAGAATTTACTTAATTTTTCATTTTGCTCTGCCTCATTTTGTGTAAGATCTAGGAAGGCTCTATATATAATCCTTTCGTACTTGCCTTCCAGTAGTTTCAGAAAGGCTTCTTTGTCTGGAAAGTTCTTTGGTTCTTTCTTTTGTGGGCCTTCTGAAGCCATACGTGAATTCTTCATAAATATTATTCTCATCTATAAGGAGGAAACCCTGGTTGCATAGTGGTTAGGTTCTATAGCTGCTAACCAAAAAGGTTGGCAGTTCAAATCTACCAGGCACTCCTTGGAAATCCTATAGGGGCAGTTCTGCTCTGCCCTATAGGGTTGCTATGAGTCAGAATCAACTCAAGCAACAAGTATGGTTTTGGGTTATAGATAAAGACATTTCAACAAAAGAATAAACTCAAGAATGAGGTATAGTGTGTTTTATAAATACCACTCAAGGCTTATGAGAAAACACAGCAGACTCTGTATATGACACTGGTAATTAAAAAATAATTTTTATTTTAACTTACATGATTGAAAGAGCAATGAATACAAATGCCACAAAACCAAAAGCATTCCACCCTGCCCACCCCAACCAAAAGTAAAATGCAGAAGTGAATATAAGAGATACGGCATTATTCACTCATGCAATATTCAAAATACTAAAAAAAAAAAAACCAAACAACAAAAAAATACCCTGTAACATGTTTTATGACTTCCTATAAAAAGAACTGTCTCCACATTCAACAGTACTATAGAGTGTACAATGCACCTTTAAAATGAAGGAAATAAGCATATATATAATATGTATAAATTTACAAGTATATACATTATAACTTCACAGTTGAGACACATATTTGCCAGGAAGCCTGACAAACAATTTTCATGTTGAAATGACATAAAAATCCTTTTCAGGAGTCTTCTTAAAATGTAAATATTGAAAATGACATCTAATGATACTTTTTACAAACACATCATTAGTACAGTTGGTATTCCACAGTTTTAATTATACTCACACATGGAATTTTGATACCTTGGCATAATCCACCTTGTCTACTCCTAAGAGGAAGAAAAGCTATTTAATAGGAGCTACTGAATGGTCTTTACGTTACTTAATGAACTTACTCTCCTGATATTTAACCAATTGTGGGATTTGTTGTTTAAAATATTTGGCCAAGAAATTCTACTCAATGGTGAGTGACTTCTCTGAGATAGTAATCATCCCTCAGTGCTTCCTTCTTCCTGATGTCATGGCCATTTTTACAGAAGCAAGGACCACTTCCTACTGTCCCTCTACTCCCACCCATCAGGATCCCTCCAACTTCTTCCATCTCAAACAGCATCACAGCTTTCTGAATCCATGACTTTTGGTTCTGATTTATCTTAGCAGCAAAACACCCGTATGGTGAGAGTATCGTCAAAGATGACTCTCATTGGGAGAAAAAAAAAAAAGGTTTAAAGCTTTGGGTTGTTTAAAACACTATGGGTATAATCTTTATAAGATAGTTCTTTTTACCATAGTGCAAACATGATTTTGGAATGTCCAGGATAGAGAAAGGATGCATAATGGGTGTTTAAAAGAAAAATAAAACAAAAAAGAAACTCTAAAAATGGTTCATTTTATCAGGCTCTGCAAGCAATCTTTTATTTGAAGCAATCCTTCTTTGTGCTTTGTATTTAAAGTAAAATTAGGTAAGTAAGGGAACCACTTAACCCTGAGAACAAGACAGAGAAAAACTGCAAGGCATATGATATTCATCAAAGTATCACATGACTATAGAAGAGCTTCCAAAAAAGTACAAAGATGGCTATTTTAGAATTTCACACACATTAGCTAAGATTGTCAGAAGAATCAACGACGTAATCTACTGAATTATCCAGAGCCCTAGTCCATTGGCCCAAGCAGAAAGTAAATAGGTACTGTGTAACTGGACTTGGAATTCTTCCTATAACACATTATGTTTCCAGACACCTTCAGCAGCCTCTTCAAGTTTTAAACACTTTCCAGCTAGATTACAGCACCATTCTGATGAAAAGGGCCAGACCTTAGGACACTTAGCTGTTAGGTAGAGTTAAATGATAATTAAAAGGCAGTGGCAACTTCACTTCCGTGACGACCTCCAACTTTAACACAGTCCCGAGGAAATTTGTCCAACTGTTCATATGCTAACCGTCCATCTTCTCCTGGATGAAGAACATGAAACATGAATACCTATTTGGACTTTTTTATTCATTACTTCAATAATAGTAATTATAATAATAATAAAAATATGTTGTAATCAAGTCAGTTCTGACTCACAGTGACCCTATAGTTGAGTAGAACTGTCCTGAAAGAGTTTTCAAGGAGTGCCTGGTAGATTCAAACTGCTAGCCTTTCGGTTAGCAGCCGTATCACTTAACCACTATGCCACCAGGGTTATAATAAGTTACAATAAATAAATCAATAACCCACTGCTGTCGAGTTGGTTCCAACTCATGGTGACCCTAGATGTCAGAGTAGAACTGCCGCATAGAGTTTCCACAGAGCACCTGGTGGATTTGAACTGTTGACCTTTTGGTTAGCAGACTTGGCACTCAGCCCACTACACCACCAGGGTTTCCTGAATAAATCAATAATCATAAATAATTAATATCAGAGTGATTTAGGTATGGGTTGCCTTATTTCTGTATGTTAACTTGAGGGAAGATACAACCTTCTGCTAGTTAGAGCTGAATCCATGGCGACTAATGACAACAGCACTCTTAATTACGTTGTTATATTCCGGGTAAAATTTAGAGCAACTGACAACTTTTGAGCTAATGCCAGAGACCAAAAGAATCCCATGGACAAAAGAGAGAAGTCATGGGGCCATTTGATGGAGATGATTTCCCATAATAGAGTCATTCCTGAGAAATCATATGGGTGACATTTTAAGTGTCTTTAGGGGGTTTGGTGGACTGATCTTTGACTTTGGTACAATGACCCTTTACATGACTTTTCCTTTTATACATCGTATATCAATACATTGAAATAATCTTTGGTAAAAGTCAACTTTAAGCTTTCAAATTTCAGCCAAAAAAAAAAAAAAGACTGGCATATAAGTAAGTTCATGGTGGAACCTTTTGCTACCAAAGAGTTAGCTCAAGTTTGTCAGTGGCCCAGTCTTGGAACAGTCAAGATGTATTTGCAAATTATTTGAAGATTTTGTTCCATTTTTCCTGGTTTTTACAAAATAAGTACAAAATGAGAAAGCTTCCCTGCTATTTCGGAACACTGTGGGATAAAAGAGTTCAAATTAATGAGTACATTTATAGGGAATTAAATAATTTCTATGCTGAAAATGTCCATAAGGAATTAGCCATTTTATCCTTTCAACAAACATGTTGGCTGAGATTTCTGTGCAAGTAATGATATATTCAATAGCAGAACAAAGCCCTATTAAAGCAGTGACTGTAAGAAAGAACACCTAACAATTTATGTGATTTTCATGGTGATTATAAATGCTGTGAGATTCGCCCTCACATCATTAAACTACTAGAGTCAAACCAGATTGGCTTTTGTCCAAGCAGTTTTATTGACCAGATTATGTTTCAAGACTTCCAGCAGTGTAGTTTTTACATTTTAAGAGTGTGTTACAGTAGGCAGGTTACTGACATGTATTTATACTTGTCAATGCAGAGTGAAAAAGGCTGTTGCCATCCTCTGAAATGCACAAAAGGAAAGAAAAATAGGAAATATCTGAGACATGAACTTTTATAAAGTGAAGTGGATGGGTTATTGAGCTATTCCAGGATATAACAAATACTTCAATTCTTTGGTATTGGGGCTCAGATGCTACAGGCTAGGAAGCATCCAGGGGTTTACCTGAGGGTTAAGGACAAGGTTGGGGTATGTGGGGTCAAGTGAGGGTTTATGGAACTTACTGGGGGCTGCATCCCTACCTCCAGGGAGTGCCAACCCCAACCTGGCAGTACAACCGTGCTTTCTGGTTATTGTCTGTTTGATGGTTTGACATTCATGTTTTTCATTCCAAATTGTGCAAAGACTAATGAATCTACTTTGCATAGCTTCAGAGAGCAACCTTACCCTCAACACCCACAAAATTAGAATGAAGAGTTGGGGCGAGATGGGTATCTGTCATTTCTTTAGACTGTGTGTGGGGGGGGGGGATGTATAAGTAGACCACTTACAAGGACAAGAAATATATACTTGTTATATATAATACCATACATGAAGCTTTTCCTTACAGTTCACTCAGAAGGAAGCAATCATCTAAAAGAACTCACCGAGAGACAGGAGGGTTTCTGAGGCCACCTTTCTGATTTCTTCTGTATCAGACTGACACAGCGTCACCAGCATTTTAATGCTTTCAGTAGCCTGTGGGGGGAAATAATGTAATGTTGTGTCTATGTTCAAGGTTACTTGAGACTCAGCATTTCACAGCTGGTAGAGACTTAAACCATCTTACCCAACAGTTTCCAAACCTAACTGTGACAAAGCCACTTACAGAACTCTGTAAAAGTATAGATTCCTGGACTCTAGTCCAGATGCAGTGTATTGGAATTTCAGGGAAGGAGCCCAGGATTTCTGTTTGCGGGTGCTTTGATGATGAACTGTATTCCTGATTTCACAGAGGACTCCGGATCTGAAGAACTGAAATCACAATTGCCTACTTTCCCCAAATAGAACAAATTCTCTTGATTCTTTCCCCTGTGTCACATGGCTTCTGAAACAGCTCTAATTTAAGAATTCCTAGTATTAGGCTATATACTAAAATAGAGGAGGAGAATGAAGGTCAATAATGGGAAATCTTGCATTTGTTTATTTCATTTGGAAAAAAGATTGAGATTGTCAAGCATTTCATTTTACTTGGCTCCACAATCAATGCCCATGGAAGCAGCAGTCAAGAAATTAAAGACGCATTGCCTTTGGAAAATCTGCTGCAAAGGACCTCTTTAAAGTATTCAGTAGAGATGTCACCTTGAAGACTAAAATGCACCTGCCCCAAGCTGTGGTATTTTCAATCACATCATAGTCATGCAAAAGCTGGACGGTGAACAAAGAAGACAGAAGTAGAATTGATGCCTTTGAATTGTGTTGGAGAAGAATGTTGAATGTACGATGGACCGCCAAAAGAACAAACAGATCTGTTCTGGAAGAAGTACAAGAGCTCTCCTTGGAAGCAAAGATGGCAAGACTGTGTCTTACATACTTTGGCCATGTTGTCAGGAAGGATCAGGCCCTGGAGGAGGACATCATGCTTGGTAGAGTGGAGGGTCAGCAAAAAAGAAGAAAAGCCTTGGTTGAGTGGAGGGTCAGCAGAAAAGAAGAAAAGCCTTGGTTGAGTGGAGGGTCAGCAAAAAAGAAGAAAAGCCTTGATGAGATGGATTGACACAGTGGCCACAACAGTGGCCTTAAGCATAAAATCAATAGTGGACATGCAAGACCTGACAGTGTTTTCTTCTGTTGTTCGTAGGGTCACTGTGATTTGGAACCCACTTGATGGCACCTAACAACAATAACAACAACAACACAAGCATTTACGGAGCCCTCTCTCAACCCAGTGGTGTATGAGGCATGAGGAATTCAGTACTGAACAAGACGTGGGCTTTGCCCTCAGGAGTTTTCAGTCTCATGGGAAGACAGATGACTAAATAAGTAAAGTAATTATTGTAATGAATGATATAAGTGTTATGATAGGCCAGGTCAGGGTGCCATGGTGAACATGACTGGGATCATACGTCAATCTGGTCAAGGAAGTCTTCATGGAGGAAGGGGCATCTTAGAAACATTAGCTAAGCTTTGGCACATGGCAGGTGGGTATGCGGGTGTGTGTAAGGATGGTAGGGAGTATACAGAAGAAAATAAATTCCAGGCAAGAGGCATAGCTCTTGGTAGGGTATAGGATACTGAGAGGTGTCCAGAGATGAGTGTGGAGAAGTCAGGGACTAGCTAGAGGAGGATCTTCCCAGGCATGCTAAAGGTCTTGGACTTTAAGGTCATAGGAAGTCATGGAGGAGTTTTAAACAGGGGATCTACTCAATACATGCATTATAATTGTAGTGGAGAGAATGGGCTGGAGGGACTAACAGCTGTAAAGACGAGGGAGAGCACTGGGACGGTGGTTCTAGTCTAGGTAAGAAACAGATGGTCTGAGCAGAGCGGGAATAGGGAAGAGTGGACAGTTGAGAGCTGTTAAGGAAGTCAGGTCTATGGCATGGGGAGACCATCTGGATGAGAAGAGTGAGCGTGAGGAAGATGTCACTGATGACCCTTAGGTTTCCGGCATGAGCTACTGGAAGAATGGTTGTCTGAATTACTAAGATACTGTCATGGATTGAACTGTGTCCTCCCAAAAAATGTGTGTAGCACTTTGGCTAGGCCATGATTCCTGGTATTGTGTGATGTTTCTTTAGGTTGTAAATCCTGCCTCTATGATGTCAGTGAGGGAGGATGGGCAACAGTTGTGTTAGTGAGGCAGAACTCAATCTGTAAGACTGTATTGTGCCTTGAGGCACTCTCTTGGAATATAAAGGAAAGGGAAATAAGCAAAGAGTTGGTGACCTCATACCACCAAGAAGCAGTGCCAGGAGCAGAGCATGTCCTCTGGAAAGGACCCAGGTCCAGATTAGAACTGTGCTCTGTTGCAGGGTTTACAGTCGCTGGTTTTTCAGAATGAGGTTGCCAGGCATTTCTTCTGAGGCATCCCTGGATAGACCTGAACCTCCAACTTTTTGGTTAGCTGCTGAGCTGTTAACCATTTGTACCATCCAGGGACAGGTAGACTATGGGTTATTTTAGGCCACTGAGACAGATGGGGGACCCCAAATTTGAGGGCCACTTGATCTGAAGTTGTTTCCATATTGAGACAGAAAGGAAATACACAGGACGTCTATATATTATGACACACACATACACACACACACACACACAGACATGCACACACACATCATATTATGGTTCCTTTTTTAATAAGTTACTCTGCCTCAAAAAGTGAGCTGAAGTTGGTTGGTTTGAGCCGATCAAATGAGTCTGCATTTTTTTTTTTCATATAATGCTCCATGGCAGTAGCTGGGGCAAAGGTAGCTTAGGAAGAGATTCCTAGTGGCATAAAGAATCCTATGTTCTGCCTTCAAGAGTGGGACAACAGAGCAAAGGGGAAGAATCTAATGTTCCCAGATGTGATGCTTTAACCTCTGGGATACATAAAGCCATAAAAATGCATAGAGACCACTGTACCTGCACATCTTAATTATGTGTGCAGGTACCCAGACTTATGACCCCAGTCTCACAGCCATCAATCACTGACATGTCACTGCCTATCAAGACAGCCTCTAAACGACTAGTGATCGATGCTGGTGAGCTTTTTGGCTACCCGGCCATCTATTACAAAAGGCCATCTATTTATTTTTATATGAAATAACAAAGGAGGTGAAGTTTCCCAGAGCTGTTTTTCTTCACAGATCTTTGACTTTTTCTTTTGAGGTAGTAATCTCTTTCTTCTTGTCCCACCAGGCCTGCAGGTCCCTGCCCCGTGTCCCTTGTCCTCATCCAAGATTTCAGCAGTTCTACGGTGTGTCATCCTCCTTCTTTTCTGAAGTCTGATTAGTCTTACTATTTTTTGTGTGTTTTATTAAGGCAAGTCAAACATGAAATCTTGTCTGCTGAGAGGTAAATTAGTTTTGGGAATGCTGAGCCCATTTCTGTTTTTCACATTTGAGTTGTTTCATTGTTTACACCTCCCTCTCTGACAAAGTGAAGATTGGCTACCCACTTCACGGAGCCTCTGGGTGGTGCAAATGGTTGACACACTTGGCTGCTAACCACAAGGTTGGAGGTTCGAGTCTACCCAGAGGCATTTTGGAAGAAGGCCTGGCAACTGGCTTCCAAAATAATCAGTGATTGAAAATCCTATGAAGCGCAATTCTACTTTGACACATACAGGCTTGCCATAGGTCAGAGTCGATTCTACAGCAGCTGGTTTTAGCTCTGCTGAAAGCTGAACTCTGTGTGTGTGTGTGTGTGTGTGTGTGTGTGTGTGTGTGTGTGTGACAGAGAGAGAGACAGAGAGATGCTGCGGGGTGAGGCACGAGCTTACCTGAAGGCTTCTTAGGGCCAGGCAAGCTGCCTTCTGGAGCTGGAAGTTGGCCTGTGTTAGTGCTTCACAGTAGTAGAGCAGGGCCTGGAAGAAAGGGAAGGACACCATGAAGACATTTTGATTTATGTGTAGTTTAAGAAATATATAACCTTTTTGCTCCCTGAGATAATCTACAGTATAAAACCAGACATTCTGCACCATCTTCAGATCAGTAAGAATGTACAGTGGTTAAGTGCTACAGCTGCAAACCAGAAGATTGGCAGTTCGGATCTGTCAGGCACTCCTTGGAAACTTGATGAGGCAGTTCTCTGTTTATAGGGTTGCTATGATTCCAGTTCAACTTGATGACCATGGGGTTTGTGTTTATGATTCATTTACTGGGTGAAGGAAATTTGTCATGCTTAAAAAATCTAATTAAAAATTTCTGCTTACAGGATGTTTGACATTATATGTTAGACTAATTCATATATACTCTGTGTAAGTAAGATATCTATAATCCATGTTGATTAAATGAGCTATCTGCTTATTCAGTAGCAGTGGGCAGCTCAGCTGATAGCCAGTAGGTTGGTGGTTCAAACCTACCAACTGCTCAGTGAAAGAAAGATATGGCAGTCTGCTTGGTAAAGATTTACAGCCTAGCAAACCCTATGGGGGCAGTTATACTCTGTCCTATAGGGTTGCTATGAGTAGGAACTGAGTTGTTGGCAGTAGGTTTGGCTGATTCAATAAGCTGATCCCTTATATTTTATCAAGTCAAGAACTTGGGGGAAAATACCTATTGTAATTTGGTCTTCCACAGGACCCCCAGGTTTATTTGGGAACAATGGACAGGTTAGAAGGACCTGCAGACAAACATGTATGAGTTGTCATAAGAGACACTAAGTCAGAAGGCAGGAGAAGAGACCCCTTTTGTAGTTTTGCAGCAATTTAGTGACAGTGATGAGGTCTGACTTGCGAGTGAAAGGATAAGTTGGCATTGAGCTGGAAAATCGGCACAGAAAAAGTCATTCTAGCAAGGTGCAGTGGTCATACCGGTAAGACCACATATGCCCTTACTCTTTCCTTGTTTTTTATAAGGTAGTTACCTGCTGTTGAGTTGATTTCGACTCAGAGTAACCCTTTGTATAAGAGAATGAAACATCGCCCGACCTGGTGTCATCTTCACCGTCACCGGTATGGCTGAAGCCATTGCCAGTCCACCTCACTGAGGGTATCCGATGTGCTCACTGGCCTTTTGTTAAGTTAAATGGCTTTATTTCCTTGTATCTGTATTCATAAGTACATATACATTTCTAACACATATCTCAGCTTCCTCACTTGTCAATTTGAATAAGCTGTCTAAATTATCTATGCCTTAGTCTCCTAATCTGCAAAATGGTAGTAATATTAAGATGTACTCATAATAATAACCGAATATTTAATGTGCTGACACTTAAGACAACTTCAGATGTAGAAAGCTTAAGACAGTGCCCAGCACAAAGTAAGATCTCAATAGGTATCGTTGTCATACTGTGTGTTCATTTATGGATTTATAGGAGAAATAATAATACACTGAGCCATTTATGTTGAATTTCCCTAAGGATCAAGTAATTTTAAAAAAAAAATCTGATTTAACTTCTTATAGCACCTGGAATGATATTCTGTACTTAGCAAGCACCAGCCGAATCTGATGACCCCAGAGTGCCCAGAATGAAACAGCTTGAGAGTGAAATCAACCATTACGGGGCTTGCTCCTGAGATGTCATACTGTACTGCTGCAGTCACTGGCGGAGGAGCCCTGGGGCCCAGCGGTGAACAGCTACAGTGAACTAACGGTGACAGCTGACTAAAAGGCTGGCAGCTGGAATCTGTTGGCTGTTCCTTGGAGGCCTTATAGGGCAGTTCTGCTCTTTCCTTATGGAGTCACTACAAATGGGAACTGAATTGACAGCAACAGGCTTGATTTTTGGTTTTGTAGTCACTGATAGTTGTAATTAGACATATTCTATTTTCTCAGTTCTACAGAATTCCATTCTTTTTTTAATTGAGTTATAATTCATCTACCATACTCTTTACCTTTTTGAAGTGTACAATTCAGCGACTTTCAGTATATTCATGAAATGTTACAGCTGTCTAATTCCAGAACATTTTCTTCACCCCTGAGGAAACCTGAGACCCCTTAGTAATCGTCCCCCACTGCTTCCTTCCCCCAGTCCCTGGCACCCACTAATGAACTTTTAGTCTCTATGGATTTGCCTGTTATGGACATTTCTTATGAATAGAGTCATACAATACATGACCTTTTGTGTCTTGCTCTTTTATTTAGCATAATGTTTTCAAGATTCATTCATATTGTAGTATCCTATCATTTTATGACTACGTAGTATTTCACTGTATGAATAGATCACATCTCACATATCCATTCAGTTAATGGACATTTGACTTGTTTCCACTTTTTGGCTGTTATGAATAATGCTGACATGAACACTCATGGATGAATTTTTGTGCAGACATATGTTTTCTGTAGTCTTTGTAAAGAATTCCCTTCTTAAAGGAAGCCTAGATATGCAGTATTCATTGTTAACAAAAAGAATAATAGCAATAAAAGTAGCTCTTAATTGGAAATCCTAGTGGCATAGTGGTTAAGTGCTATGTCTGCTAACCAAAAAGTCATCAGTTCAAGTCTGCTCATAATTATACTTGGTCTCTATAGTTAGAGCCCAGGCTTTGGTATTTCATGACCTCTTTTTTTGCCTCTCGTGCCTTCAAGTAGATTTTGACTCATAGTGATCCTATAGGACAGAGTAGACTGCCCCATAGGGTTTCCAAGGCTTTAATCTCACAGACTGCTGCATCATTCTCCCATGGAGCTGCAAGTGGGTTTGAACTGTCAGAATCTGGGTTAGCAGCTGCACCCTTAACCACTGCACCACGAAAGCTCCCTGAGCAGTAAGAGGAGGAGGAAATAAGACTCAGGTCCCAACAGGGCAGCCACACAGGGGCAGCCTCTCCTATAAAAGGAAGAAGGTGACTGATGTGTAGACCCATTTACTACCAGCTCCTCTGCAAAGCCCTGCTGCCATGGGCAGACTGATGCCCAGGTATATGTCTAGCACTTCATCCCTGCTAAATCACTGTTATGATGCAAACATCCCTGGGAGAAAGGGTAATTTAGTAGTTATCAGCCATTTAAAACTTGGTAGGTATGAATGTATGGTCTGGGTGAACACTAAGCCTTTGGTTTGGTAGTTAAAACTGGAAAGCCCTTAAACCAATAGGCCCTTAAACCCATTGCTGTTGAGTCAATTCTGATTCACAGTGACCCTATAGGATTGAGTAGAACTGCCTCATAGGGTTTTCAAGGAGCAGCTGGTGAATTCAAACTGTGGACTTTTTGGCTAACAGCCAAGGTCTTAACCACTATGCCAACAGAGCTCCTGAAGGCCCTTAAACCGGAAAACCAAACCCCTTGCTGTTGAGTTGATGCCGACCCATAGTGACCCCACAGGACAGGGTAGAACTGCCACATGGGGTTTCAGTGGAGCACCTGGTAGAGTGAAACTGCTGATATTTCAGTTAGTAGCCGTAGCTCTTAACCTCTATGCTACCACGGTTTCCGGAAGGTCCTTAGGAGGGGGAGAAGAAGGAAAGAAGAGAGGGGAACAGAGAAGAGTTGCATGATCAAGCCCGCCGCTTTATAATTTTAACAAGAGCTGACCCTGGAGGTCAAAAACCAGTTGGTGATGACCATGCAAAATGCAAAGGGTCAGAATTCATTCGATTTGGCAGTCTTGGTGGAAATACTACAATTTCTGTCTGTTCCATTTAGGAAACATGTATTATAAGCATGTACATACATATATCTGGATATATGAATTCATTTGCTCAATGAATTGAGTCAACAGCCAGTCAATGAGTCAACAGCCAGCCTTTTGTCATGTGCCAGGTTAACATGTTAGGTGACAGGGCAACCATGTCTTCTGTGCTAACTTTACAGATGTTACCTGGCCCCGTTTGTCCTGTCTTAGACACTAAGCTCCCAGAGGTCTTTCTCACGTGGCATCATGCTCATCTGTGATAACACGGATTGCCAAGTACACGGCTCCTGGCCACACTGTCCCTTTGAGTGTGTAGTGTGAGCCTCTGCTGACTTCAGTGGGAACTGGTGATGTATGACTCAGAAGGTATTTGGCACATCCCTGTCTCATGTATGGAAGCCCTCGTAGTGCAGTGGCTAAGTGCTATGGCTGTTAACCAAACAGTTGGCATTTTGAATCCATCAGGTGCTCCTTGGAAACTACAGAACAGTTCTACTCTGTTCTATAGGCTCACTATGAGTTGGAATCAACTCAGTGGTAGCAGGTTTGGTTTTTTGTCTTCTGCAGCAATCACTAGAGAGCCTTACAATACGAAGGAGCATCACAGGGCTGGCTTCAGTTTGAGAGGCTGCCCAAGAAATAGTGAGTGCTGTGATAACTAGATGGGTAAGAGTTCTAGGAAATAAAGAAAAGGTGCACTGTGCAGCCAGAAGCCCCCTGTAGCTGTGTGGAAGCAGTCAGCATCTCCACTGTCAGGTAGGTCTGAGATAATCAAAGGAGGAACAACACCCCAGTACAGCACAGTCACTGCAGAAGAATGGGTATTTCTTCCTTGTCTAGGTGAGAGGAAAAAGGCATAAAATCATGAATCAACACACACAACAGTAACTGTGTTTTCAATAGCTACGATTTTGGAGGCAGGGTTCAAGATTTAGCATCACACCAGCGCTCACCTGGATATTTTTATATTCCTTTATCCCACTGCATCTGCTTTCACGACTTTAGTGTAGCAGCGCCTGCTCAGGGTAGTGGTGGTCCCGCGGCAGAATTCTTGCCTTCCATATGGAGACCCGGGTTTAAGGCTCAGCCTGTGCACCTCATACGCAGCCACCAGCTGTCAGCAGAGCCTTATGTGCTGCTGTGATGCTGAACACAGCATCAGACTAAGACAGACTAGGAAGAAAGGCCTGGAGATCTACTTCTAAAAATTAACTTGATGAAAACCCTATGGAGCATAATGGTCTCTATCTGTAGACAATTGTGAAGGTGGCATAGGGGCAGGCAGCCTTTATCCTGTCGTGCATGGGTTGCCATGAGCTGGGGGCCAACTCCACTGTAGCTAATAACTTCTGCTATTCTATATGCCAAAAAATGGAAAGAGTTCAGGTTTGAGGGGAGGGTTCTCCTACGTAACTAGGAAGCCTGATGACACAGTGCTTAAGTGCTCAGCTACTAACTAAAAGGTCAACAGTTCATCAGCTGCCCTGTGGGAGAAAGATGTGGCAGTTTGTTTCCATAAAGACTACAGCCTTGGGAACCCTATGGGACAAGTCTACTTTGCTCTATAGGGTTTTTATAAGTTGGAATTGACTTGATGGCAACTGGTACTATTTGAGTGTGATCTTAGCCAAATCTTGCTTTTCAGAGTCTCAGTTTCTTCATCTGTTAAGTGGAGGAAAATAATATCCATCTTGTTAGAAATAAGATAGGTAAGTGACATAGCTTAGTACCTGGTGTTTAGCAGGTATCTAGTGAATTGAAGGGAACCCTGGTGCTGTAGTAGTTGAGAGTATGGCTGCTAATCAGAAAGTCAGCAGTTCAGATCTACCAGGTGCTCCCCGGAAGCTCTGTGGGGCAGTTCTGCTCTTTCCTGTAGGGTCATTGTGAGTTGGAATTGACTGAAATAGATTTTTAACACATTGGCAGGTATTGTTATTTCTTGTTCTTGTTTTTTTTTCTGACTTGGTTGGAATTGGAATGACACGACAGAGCACACAGGCTGTGGTATGTGCCCTAAATGTAGGAGACACATACAGAAACACCCAAGAGTGCTGGGTTGTAATTGTCATCATTGTTTATTTCTAAGGCGAAGTCAGGATTGGAGTGTGCCACAGTCCTGCTCACAGAAGCCCGTGCACACTCAGGTGAGTGTGCTCAATGCTGCTCATAGTGGGCGGGCTTTACTTCCCCTCCTCTCTTTCCCTGAGGATGAGGATGGTGTGGCCCACAGAACTAACGCAAAAGACTGGAACTTGATAGAAAGGTGCAATATTAAGTTCACTGCCTTGGACCAAAATGGCATAAGAATGAAATATATTCTCACAAGTACACAGACATCTCACCACACTCTAGCTTAAAAAAAAAAAACAAACAAAAGCTGTTGCCAGTGAGTCAGTTTTGACGTAACAACTCCACACCCCAGCTTAGAGGTTGTGAAGAGTTACAGAGACACCTCTGAGAATCCAACAGCTGGCCCTCCCGAGGACAAGATGGGGTCCGGTTTAATTCTCCTGAGCTGATCTGAATTTGATGGGGGTCATATTTTAGCTCCAACTGTAAAGGGTTCCCAAAGGACAAAGGCCTCTTCTTGTATCGGATGCCTTTTGTATCAGGTGTTGGGTCCATGGAGTTGATTCCTATTCACAGTGCCCCTAAAGGACGGAGCCGAGCTGCCCCTGAGGGCTTCCTAGACTACAGTCTTCATGAGAACAGATCAGCAGGTCTTTTTCCCATGAAGCTGTTGGTGGGTTTGAACTGTCCACCTTCTCATTATCAGCCAAGAACTTGATCATTGCACCCCCTGGGCTCCTTCTGTATCAAGAGAAAAGCCATTACCGTTGAGTTGATTCCAGCTTACGCTGTCCATACAGGACAGGGTGTGAGTGGCCCACGGGGTTTCCAAGAGTGGCTGGTGGATTCAAACTGTCAACCTTTTGGTTAGTAGCAGAGTTCTTAACCACTGTGCCACTGGGGCTGCTTTGTATCAAGAGGGCTCTTTAACTAAAGCTGAGGGAGGGGTCCTGGGTGGTACAAATTGATAAGCGCTTCACTACTAGTCAGAAGTTGGCAGTTCAAACATACCCAGGGGTGCCTCGGAAGATTGGTCTGGCGATATGCTTCGGAAAGGTCACAGCCGTGAAAACCCTGTAGAACAATTCTACCCTGCGCACATGGGGCCTCTATAAGTTGGAACTGACTCGATGGTGAGTCAATTAACTACAGCTCTGGAAACCCTGGCAGTACAGTGGTTAAGTGCTATGTCTACTAACCAGAAGGTCGGCAATTTGAATCCACCACGCACTCTTTGGAAATGCTGTGGAGCAGTTCTACTCTGTCCTACAGGGTGGCTGTGAGTCAGAATCAACTTGATGGCAACAGGTTTGGTTCTGGATTTTTTATCAACAGCTCCTGCTGTGCAAGAGCTGGTGCCTCTCAAAAGATCCCGATGTACAGATGGCTGTGCGGTAGGACCCCAGTGCAGTTAAAGCTGAGGGAGACATAAATAACCTCTTCTCTCACAACAGGACTGTTGGCTTTTAACTTGAAAAATACTGAACTCTTCCATAAAGATTATAGGCAAGAAAATCCTACGGAGCAGTTGTAGTCTAACACACAGAGTCCCCATGAGTCGAGGGTGGACCCAGTGATAGCTACCAACAAACATGACTGATGCTGGTGGTTTCATGCCCCACCTTTTCCCGGAAGTGCTGGTTTTTGGAGGCTGCTGCCAAGTACAGTGTCACAGCTGCATTCACTTCACTGTTGTCTTCGGTTAACAGCAAGGCCAGCATCCTGAGGACTTCCTGCTGGGCTGGAAGTTTGCCAGGTGCAAGGTCAGCGACGGTCTCTAGCCGTTTGTCATCTCTCAGGGACTGCAGAGTCTGAACCATGGAAACTAGAGGGCAAAAAGAAAACAGAGTTCACGTTCTGACAGGCAAGGGTGACTCCAGTCACTGTGGAGTCTGTCCTGAGCCAAGGCATCCCTGTGTGTGCCCGAGGAGACTGTGTGTGCTCTGTAGTGTTTCCAGTGGTTCACTTTTCAGGAGCCGATCTCCAGGCCTTTCTTCTGAGGCACCTCTGGATAGACTGCAATGGACAGTCTTTTGGTCAGCAGCTGAGCATATGACCTGTTTGCAGCGTGCCTATTAAAAATGTGAACAGAATTCAAGTATATATGAAAGTATACACTGTTGGTGAGGCTGCAAAATGGTCCAGCCTCTTTGGAAAGCAATCTGGTGCTTCCTTAAAAAAATGGATATAGATATACCATTTGACCCAGTAATTCCACTACTTGGAATATGTCCTACAGAATCAAGGCCATTCACACCAACAGACACATGCACAACAATGTTTATCACAGCACAGTCCTTGATAGCAAAAAGATGGAATCAACCCAGATGCCCAACAATGGAGGAATGGATAACTAAACTATGGTATATACACTCAGTGGAGCACTATGCAATGATAAAGAACAATGATGATTCCAGGAAACATCTCATAACGTGGTTTCAACTGGAAGACATGTTGAGTGAAAGTAGTCAGAGATAAAAAGACAAATACTGTATGAGACCCCTACGATAAGAACTCAAAAACAGACTTGTGAATAGAAGAAAAGACTCGTGGACAGCTTCAAGGGAAGGGAAGGAGGAAGGGGAAGGGCAAGGGTTTGGATTAGATAGTTGGTAGAAATTTGGTTGGGTGAAATCGGTGATTGCACACATTAGAAACAAGAACAATATTAAGTGGACTTCAACATAACTGGAATACTCCTTCTGTTTTAACCCAGTAATGCAAGGACAGAGTAGCTTGGGCAGGGGGTAGGGGACCGTGCATCGAGCCCAGTTGGCACAACTAGAGTATTGCTAAGAGGGCTCTCTGCACCCCACATTGTTGAGTGGCGTCTGGGGTCTTAAAAGCTGCCAAGCTGTCATCCGAGGGCACAGCAAATGGTCCCAACTCAGCAGGAACAGATGCTCACCGAGGACCAGAACGACATGGGGAAAAGACAACCCAGAAGACAGAGAGATCCACAAGAGTGGGTGCCCACATCGACTTGGGACCGGAAGAACCGGATGGTGCCCGGCCACCACCTACGACAGCTGCGATGGAGCTCACAAAGTTGAGTCTCACTGGCAACACAAGAATGAAAAGGGGTGCACCTGAGATCTCCACTAAAAGACCACAGTTGATGGTCCAGTGGCTTTGGAGTTCCCCTGGGAGCATGGCCCCTGACCCTGATGTTGCCCTTGCCCATGAATCATTATGATGATCCACTCTTCAAACATGAATGGATTGGACTTGGCGATGCAGAGAGACCACATACTGGATGCACCTTATGGTTCTATGCATCTATAGGATACCATCCTGTGAACCTCTGGCTGGAGTAAGGGGTGTGGGTGGAGAGGAGGGGAAAGGAAACTGATGGGAAGATGAGACACGTATTGAGCAGAGAGGAATAATGTGCTGTCACTGGGCAGGGACAGCAGTGGAAGCTGCATATAGGTGGGCATGTAAATTTATACCGGAATGTACATTTTCACTCAATCATAATAAAAAAAAAGTATACACACAACAACTGATTCAAGTGCTCACAATGAAAGTGGCATTTCAAACTGGTGTGAAAAAGAGAGCTTATTCAATTAACTGTATTGAGACAAGTCGCTTATTGAGTGTGAAAAGAATAACGATGGCCCCCTGATTCGCAGTGACTTCTAAAGTAACTTGTGATGGCACTAGGAAACCGAGGCACAGCTAAATAAATGACAAAAACCAACCTGTCTGTTCAACAATAGAACCAAACACATAGGAATACATCCATATGGAGAAATACTATAAAACTAACAAGTTTTTAAGGAATATTTAATACTTGGGGATATAATGTCCGCCCCCCCCCCACACCACCAAGAAAAGGCTAGAATACTCCATGGAGCCCTAATAGTGCAGTGGCCAAGAACTATGTCTGTTAACCAAAAGGTTGGCAGTTTGAATCCATCAGCCGCTTCTTGGAAACCCAAGGGAGCAGTTCTGCTGTGTCCGCTAGGGTCACTGTGAGTCAAAATCAGTTTGATGGCAATGAGTTTTGTTTTGTTTTGGGGATAACACTTCATAGTGGACAATCTCAATGTTGAAAATTAAAGCCATACCTATTCATATCTGAAAAATACATTTGATTTTAACAGTGAGAGAATGAGTGATTTGAATTTATTTTCTTTATGCTTCTGTAGGTTTTCAAATTTTCTACATGGAAAGGCTTTTCCTTTCATAATGGAATTAAAAACAAACATTGACAAGGTTAGAGAATTTCATCGTCATTGTCATTTCTACTGGTCAATGAGTGAGTGGCCTTCTTCTGGACCATGTAATAAGAGGCTTAGAAGTGTAAGCAGACTGTCCAACAGCAAGTTACTCAGACAGGTGACTTAGACTGTGACAAATTTAATACCAAGAAATGAAGAACATAATACAATAAGACCCTGCAGTTCTAAAACAGGCTCCTGCTTTCTAGACTTTCTCTCCCTAACATTCTGTACCAGTTTGCCATTCCTAAGGAGTTACATGGAAACCCTGGTGGCATAGTGGTTAAGTGCTATGTCTGCTAACCACAAGGGCAGCAGTTCAAATTCACCAGGCACTCCTAGGAAACTCTGTGGGGCAGTTCTACTCTGTGCTGTAGTGTCACTCTGAGTCCAAATCAACTTGACGGTAGTAAAAGTTTGGTTTTAAGGAGTTACAAAACCTTCCCATGTTCCCTGTTGATACAGTGCCGAGAGAAGGAACATTTTATTTTTTTCACTATGATGCCAACCAGAGTGGCAGACATGTCACAGGGTTTAATGTTCTGGAAACAGAAAAGGATTCAGCCTGAGTCTGTGTCAGACGTTGCTGCTGCTGGTGCTGTGCTGAACTCTACCTGCTCCAAGGAACACACCTCACTGGGCCCCATCCCTCTTCACCAGCACCACCATGCTCTGTATTTAGAGAGGACAAACGTGGAACCAGACACCAGCCTCTCGCTGCCTGGCTCCACTCCCGAAGAGGTTTTCATTCAATAAAAAATTAGTTGCTATCAAAGTGACTTGGATTCATGGTCTCATGTGTGTCAGAGCAGAACTGTGTTTCATAGGGTTTTCAATGGCTGATTGTTTTGGAAGTAGATCACCAGGTTTTCTTCCAAGGGGCCTCTGAGTAGACTTGTTCCTCCAACTTCTTGGTTAGCAGCTGAGCATGCTAACCATCTGCAGCATCCAGGGACTCCTTTCATGCATTATAGACCCTGTTTTTCTTTCTAACATTGGAAGTGCCACATTAACAGGTGCGGATGACCTTCATCGTCACACCTCTACACTGGTGTCTCTTCTCCTTGTGTCCTGGACATGTACCCTTAGATTTGGCTTTCCACTTCTTTCTCCATTCCCTTCCTGCTGATTCATCCCACCTTCCCTGTGAACCCCACTTCTGCCTATTATTATGAAAGCTCCATCAGAAAAGACAACACAAAATGTCATTGCTTCTAGGTTTGAACATACAAATGGGAAATTTGTTAAGGAAGGTAAGAAATTACGGTGAAGTCCTAAATCATTGACCAGCTTCCTGTTAATGGCATACCTCTGCTGGATGACTGGCGTGTTCTTAGTAAGTCCGTGATTCATTAACAAGAGGCTTACTAATGGTAAAAGTCTGAAAGTCATTTAAGAAACAGACCTCAGCACAGTTATTGGGAGCGGGGGACAGGGACGGTAGTGACAGGAAGGCTATCATCACTTAAAACTATGCTTAAAAAAAACAGAAAGAGCTAAAAATTGAACTGCCACCACCACAGTATGACAAAAGAACGCATCTTACCTTGCTTGGCCAGCTGGATCAAGTAACTTTCTAAGTCACTGACACCATGGCTAGCAAAGTAACTGTGATACTGGAAAACAGTGATGACTTCTAGGGAAAGGCTGGAGGAGTGAAGAGGCTCCACCCGGTCCAGAATTTGGGACACTAGGGTACGGAACACTGTGGAAGGAGAAGATACAACATGTGACCATCCAGCGTTCCATCCCTCCATCCTTCCATACGCCTACCCTCCCATCTGTCTGCCTGCCCACCCACCTGTCTGTCCATCTGTCCATCCATCCATTTTATAAATCATAATTGATTTATCTTTTTGTTGTAGTATAAGATATGTAGAGGCGAGTTAGTTAAGTGAACGGATCTTCAGTGAACAGTTAGCTGGATTATTTTTATGTATGTATACAGGTGTGTGACTACATTCCAATCAAGATCCTGGTCCGAACCCCAACAGGTGTTTCTCAGTTCCTTCCCAGTCTATAGCTACCAACTGAGAAATATAACCTAGAGGTAACCAGATGTAACCAGTATAGCTATCGGCGTCATGGCCACCGTAGCTACCAGAGGTGACCTAACTTCTATCAACACCAGCCAGCTTTGGCAGTTCTTGAACTTCATATAAATTAAAATTATACAGTGTTTACTTTTGTATCTGACTGCATTTATTCAACAAAGTATCTGTGAGATTCTTCCAAATGGTCACTAATTGCAGTAATTTGTCCTTTTAAAACTGTAGTTATATGAATATATTAAAAATTTATCCATTCTCTTGTTGATAGGCGTTTAGGTTGTTTCTGATTCTGGGCTACTGTGAATCAAGCTGCTATGACTGTTCTTTATAGTTCTTTTTTATGTGTGAACATGGACACTTATTTCTCTTTGTACATTTAGGAGTGGAATTCTTGGGTCACAAGGTAAGTGTATATTTAACCTCCATAGAAACTGTCAAATGGTTCTTCTGAGGTTGTTGAATCACTTAACACTCCAAATGGTGACATTTGAATGAAAAATGTATAGTCATTCTCAGCACTAACTCAGACACACAATGCTTTCAAAGTCACGGCTATTACTCTGAGTAACAGCATGCCGGCACCTTTCCTGTCTTAAATCCAACTTGTGGTCAGTGAAGATACTCTCCTTGGAGAGCAGATTTTTCAGGGCTGGCCCTTTGCACATCCCCCACTTCCAAGCTGCAGTGCAGGGGACAGGGAAGCCCACTGATAGTCACTTTCATACTCAAGGACGCAAATGCTGTCCTTCCCACTGGCCTGTACCTGAGTCTGCAAGTCCTGGATACTCTTTGTTGACAGTTCTGGCAAAGCTGGCCTCCAGCTGCTTAATAACTCTGTCGGCTGAGCTGTGGTAGATGCCAGCTGGGCTGCAGCACTTGGTCCAGAAAGACAGCAAAGACAGCTTCTTGTGGAGTTCTGGTATGGCTGAAAAAGAACAGCCACCCCCATACAGTGACACATGTTTAACTGAATTTTTTTTTTTAAGGATTACAGTTTTATTACACCCAAGAGGATATAACCCAGGATGAGCATAAAGAGGAGATGTACAGGTGAGGTCTGGGTGGGTCCATACCATGGGGCATCCGTGTTTCAATAATGGCAGGTCACCCTCTCATGTACTGATGGCTTTGCCAACCAGAAAGCCCATACAGCTTCTGTGTCCAAAGCTTTAGTTAGGTCACTTAACATAAGCATGATTGACTGAATCTTGTCTCCTAGCTCCTGAGTCGGCTGACAACATATGGTGGGTCTTTCTGGCCTGCCCATTCACGATAGAAGAGTCACCTCATTAGTTGGATTAGTGCTGGTCTGCAGGCCTCATTAAAGACACTTCAGTCACTGGGGAAACTCCAAGCATTTAGAGGTTCTCTCTTGGGAATCAACAACATATTTCTTCTCAATGAACTAGATGCAGACACGCACTGGGATGGGGATAAGGAAGCCCTCCTCCCGGGGATCTCATGTTATTTTTTGTAAAGACTGTGGTTTTCAATCTGAGCAATAAGAATCCTCTGTGCCTGGCAGATGGGTCCAACAGGCAAAGATGCTGTGAGGGGGAACCTTGCAAACTGGGGAAGAAAGAAAACCTAGCAACAGCAAAGCCATTTGCTTTCGGTGACAGAAATCACAGCAGCTCTACCCTTTGGAGATGTTTCAATATCATCTCATTTCCTGTAACCTCAGGGCAAAAAAAAAGCAAAGAACTCAAGAAGCTAACTTCAGGAGGTTTTCCTGAATGGCATGGGAGGCAGCAGCAGGTGTTTGGAGAGCTTTTACCTGCTTAGGTGGTTCTTAAACTGAAATGACTGGGCAGCGTGATACCAGGTAAAGCGGGGTCGAGATTTCACGTGTGTGGGTGTTGTGAAAACAAGGAGGGGCCTGACAGAAGCCAAGATGCCAATTATCTGCCACCTCAAAGTCCTACTCATACCTGTCAAAGACCTGCTAAGTCACCTGCCCCTGGTGGGAACAGTTGCAGGAGGCTGAAATGTACAGAGATTTTTTAGGCTCAAACTGAGTTTAGATAAACCAAACCAAACTAAACCAAACCAAACCCATTGCTGTCAAGTTGATTTCAACTCATACCGATCCTGTAGGGTTTCCGAGCAGTGGCTGGTGAATTCAAACTGCCGACCTTTTGGTTAGCATCCTGAACTCTTAACCACTACGCCACCAGTGCTCCTGAGATTACCTAGAAGACCTTGAACAAAAAAGATACCCCAAACCAGCTGCTGTGGAGTTCATTCTGACTCATGGTGACCCTCTGTGTGTCAGTAGAACAGTGCTGCACACACAGGGTTTTCCCTGGCTGTCATCTTCTAGAACCAGATGGCCAGGCCCTCCTTCCAAGGCACCGTACCTCTGGGTGGCTTCAAACTGCCAGTCTTTTGGTTGGTAGCCTGATATTTAACCATTGGCATCACCCAGGGACTTCCTGAAGACACTAACTAAAAACCCATTGCTGTCTAGTGGATTCTGACTCATGGTGACCTCGTGTGTCTAGAGCCGAGCTGTTCCACACAGTTTTCTATAATCACTATGGTGCAGATTGCCAGGTCTTTCTCCTGAGCAGCTATACCGTGGGTTTGAACCACTGACCTTTCAGTTAGTGGCTGAGTGCCAACTGTTTGCACCACCCATGAACCTTAGAAGACCCTAAACCTGCTGCTGTTGATTCTGACTCACAACAACCCTACAAGACAGAGTGGAACCCATACAGTTTCCAAGGAGTGCTTGGTGGATATGAACTACTAACCTTTTAGTTAGCAGTCACAGTCCTTAATGACTATGCAGCCAGGTTTTCCTAGAAGACCGTAAAACAAAACCCCAAAACCCACTACCATCAAGTAGATTCTGACTCATAGCAACCCTATAGGACAGAGTAGAACTGTCCTATAGCGTTTCCAAGGAACACCTAGCAGAAATGAACTGCTGATCTTTTGGTTAGCAGTCATAACACGTCACTACTAGGCTACCAGGGTTTCCTAGAAGGCTCTAACCACTGGCATTGAGTTGATACTGACTCATAGCAACCCTGTATCTTCCTTAAACCTGTGACAGCAGATTTTTTGCCATTTTTTTTAAAAGACATAACTGCTTGTCTTTACAAAAAAAGCCCTGTAGCCAAACCCCAGAAATTCAGAGACATCTTCCCAATGCCATGCTTGTATTGAAAACTCAGAACTAGGGTTCTTCTACAGCCTTCAAGTTGGCAGATTTCTACCTTTTCCTAGCAGAGTAGGGATACACCTTCCATTGGAGTTTCAGCTATTACTGGAGTTGTCTTAGGCAGTTCTATGAACGAGACCAATTCTGATCATTTGCCCATAAATGAAGGCACGTCATCAGAATGTGAAAATTTCTACCTACGAGATATTTGCTCTTACTCTATACTGTAGTATTTGATGGAGGTTTCTACAGACACAGCTTTGTCTCTGCTGGTTGGCTCAGAAGGCTGGAGCATGTTGTTCATGAGACCACCATGCCCTATTCTACGGCCCAGGGATGTTTCCCTGCTGTTCTGATGAGGCAATGAGCAAATGCAGGCAGAGGAGTAGGCTGGCAGTGTTAGCCTTTGCATGAATGGCAGAAGGGTTTGTAGGGCCTTACCTTCGATGACAGAACCAATGTTTCCTATGTTCTCGTCACTGACAGCTGCCAGTTTCTCCATCACTTGGATCTGCCTAGAAAGCTTCTCTAGGAGATTGCTTGCAACAAACGGTGTTTTGCTTGAAAAGACAATTTGCTAGTAAAACAAACAGAACCATGTTTCAATTATGCTGTTGTGAATGGAACTCGAACCCCTTTCCACACCCAATCTTATCCTTCCTCAGAGGTGATGGCCATGCTAAACAAAAAACCAGACCCGTTGCCATGGAGTCGATTCCACAAAGTGACTCTATGGGACGAAAGAGAATTGCTCCGCAGAGTTTTCAAGGAGTGCCTGGTGGATCCTAACTGAGGGCCTTTTAGTTAGCAGCTGTAGCTAAATAAATGCTAAATAAACTCATATAATGTTTTTGTTTCTGTTTGATAAGTTCATTCCACACCAGTTACAAAAGCTGATGAAACCAGCATGTTTTTTTGTGCTCTATGTGTATTTCATAGCTGTAAAATTCTGGAATTGTCTGAGCAGTTAGAGCTGTAAGTTTGTTGTAAAATTACCTTTCCTTTTGTATATTGTAAATATTATCTTCCTGTCTGAAGCCTGGAGGGCATGTTTACGCTATGTCATCGTGTGTAAACAGAAAAAAAATTTTCTTGACAAGCACAGTAATTGTTCACAGCATGGTTTTACTTTCTTATGTTGAAAGCTGAAAAGAGCATGTTGTCTAATAATCATAATGAGAGCTATCTCCTTATAATTAACGCATGCTTGCTATGTAACAGGGATTGGTCAGAACCTTTTATGTGTATTACTCATGGCTGTCCAGTCAGTTCTGACTCATAGTGACCCTACAGGACAGAGTAGAACTGCCCCACGGAGTCTCCAAGAAGCACCTGGTGGATTTAACTGCCAGCCTTTTGGTTAGCAGCCGTAGCACTTAACCACTACACCACCAGGAGTTCCTTACATGTAATAACTCATGTAATTTTTTACAACAACCTAATGAGGTTGGTTCTGTGGCTATCCCCACTTTACTTGTGAGGAAATTGAGGCACAGAAAGGTTAAGTAATGAGACTAACATCCCATGAGTGGTAAGTGGTTTCACTTGTGTCTTGTCACCACACTAAAGGTGGCCTAAGAGAGAAAAGGCCATCAGTCACTCACTGCCTGAAGGTTCTACTCTTTATTTGTGTGTCTCTCAGAGACCTGCTCCTGTCAGCTGGTAGCCGTGGATGCAGGATGCAGACCATGCCATTGTCACTGCAGCTGACAGAGACCAGAATGGAATGCTACCCTGTCCCATGCCATCATCACGATCCCTGATATGCTCAAATCCATCGTTGAGGCCACTGTGTAAGTTAAATGCCTGCCAACCCTGGCTCTTTCTTATGATCTGTATGATCTTATATGAAATAAGCAAATGTGTAGAAACAAAGGGGTGAATGCTGTATGACTTTATATAAAATAAGCAAATATATAGAAATCAAAGATCATTCATGGTTACTAGGGGTAGGAAGAAGGGCAAGCACAGTTGGTCCTGTGCTTTAGGATAACTCTTAGGAGTGCAGTTCTTCCTCTCCTCCTCTCGACCCCAACCTCCTCTTTCTCTCTCTCTTTCTCTTTGTATTATGGTAAAAACATACACCTTAACCCATCCACCAACACAGTCTCCACATGTACACTGCATCAATATCATTATTGACTACATCTTCATGGGGTGCCTCCATTATTGCTATCCTCAGTCCAAACAGTCCACCACTGTTAACATAAAAGCAATGTCCACCCCCCCAAAACGCTTCCTTTTGCCCTTCTTCCCACCCCTAGTAACCATGAATGATCTTTGATTTCTATATATTTGCTTGTCTTATGTAAAGTCATACAGCATTCACCCCTTTGTTTCTATACATTTGCTTATTTCATATAAGATCATACAGATCACAAGAAAGAGCCAGACTAGGAGAAGACAAGCAATTAGGTAAGGAAGAAGTATTTCATCAATACTCTCCCTCTAAGAAGGTTGTGATCGTAACAAATCAACTCCATTAAAAAAATCAGTGATAGGAAAAAACCAAAAGAGGAGGGTGTAAAGATGTGGAATGGAGTGGGAATTGGAACCTGAGTTGTACTTCTCACCCACTCTTTTGTGACTGATGTCACTCAGCATAATGTTCCTAAGGTTCATCCACCTTGTGACAAGCATCAGGATTTCACTTCTCTTTGCGGCTATACCATGTTTCATTGTGTGCATGTACCACATTTAGGTTATCCGTTCATTTGCTGATGGACATTTTGACTGTTTCCACCCTTTGACCATTGTGAAAAGTGCTACAATAAACATTCATGTACAGGTGTCTGTGCACATTACTGCTTTCACTTTTTCTAGGAATATAATTGGTTTTGGGATTGCTGGTTCATATGGTAATGCTATGTTCAACTTTTTGAGGAACAGCTAAAATTCTTCCCCCCAACACCATTATTACGATTGCTTCCACATTATTTTCTGGTTCCTCACGCATCCAGAGGCAAATTGGAAGAAGAAAGACCCAGACTGAGAGAAGACAAGAGATTTAGGTAAGTAAAAAGTATGTAAATAGATGTGGGGGGGAAATACTTTGTTCAAGGCAGCTGAAACCTTCTTGCAAGAAAAAATTTGCTCCCCTGTGGCAAAATCTTAAGTGGTAAGCAACCTGAAATGAGAAGGAAAAAGAGGTCTCTCTGCCCCAACATGATAGCAGACTAAAGATGATAATGGCCTACAGAGGTATGTATTGTCATTGCTAAGAAGAAGTCCTTAGTCAAGATCTAGGAACCCTTACGTAGATTCTTTAACACTGCTTTAGCTATCTACTTGGTGGGAAATTAACTCACGTGAAACATTCATATTAACCTATGCTTAGTAATACTGCTGTCAAGCACCATTTGTAGATGGAAGAATGCAAATACCTCGTCTTGAAAAGAAGTCACACCACTCTTACCACTGAGTGACTTCAAAGCAAAAGCTAAGTACATTCTGCCTGTTATTTTCTCCTAAAATTCCACTGTGTTTTCCTATTACGTTTTAAGATCTGGTTTTCAGGATGGAAAACCCAGGGATGAACAATGTGGTGACACCTATCAGTTTTTGACTTGACTCAAATAAAAGCAGGACTGTTCTCTTCCTCCTGAATTCTCACTTCTTTTTTTTATCATATTATTTTTATTTATCTATTTGCATTTCTTTTTAAAAATAATTTTTGTTGAAAACATATGCAGTATTTATACACATTAGTTGAAAATATACACATTAGTAAACATACACAATTTAACAGTTTCTACAGTACAATTCAGGGATACTGATTACATTCTTCAAAGTTGTGAAACCATTCCCCTGAATTCTCATTTCACTGGCTAAACTTAAAAGGAAGTACTCTGCTGTTGTATGGAGACAGCCTGGGATTTGAAAACGAAAGCAGTCACCAACCCTACCTGAACTAGTTGGGTGCAATACTGCAGGTGCCTGACAATGGTGATGTCGAGGCTTTCGTTTCCTGTGGTCAGCGGGAGAGGGCTTCCTGCCACACTGGTCCCAACTCCTGTGTCTTCAGTCAGTGCTTCACTAAGGTGCCCCCTGGCTTCCGGGTGTGCTGACCTATAACTGTTGAAGCAGGAAGGTGGGTGAAGCGTTATGTAGTTGCTTCCACATACAAACCGCAGGTCAACTCAATACGGCTTCTGAAGACCTTCAGTGAAAACGGGGTCTACCTTCAAAAAGTGAGATACCTTCCAAATGCTACTTTTTAATTCAGCCCAGCTGCCAATTAGCCTCGTTTTACATGACCACATAAACAGCTTTCTGTGTTCTCTGTTTACTTCTCCAGCACAAAGGACCATTTGTGAAGTGGTCTCGCCAAGAAGTCTTTGAAAGTTGCCCTTGCCTGCTCTGTTGACTGGTTATTTTGCCAAATTCTCTGGGATTTAACTGTGCCCTGTACTTGTAGTTTTCCAAGAATGATAGCATTAAGAAATAGTCTGTTAAGGCTTTTTCCTGGCCTCAGAACAATTGCTGCTTGAAGAATAGGAAAAAGAAAAATTGCCAAGAAGAGAGACATGATGCTCTACTTTGGACAGTTTAAAAGGGGAGTTTGACTATTCAGAGGCCTCACTTAGTTCTGTCTTTCAAGCTTCCAAGCAAAGTTGGCTGTCCCACTGCCTGGGAACCCTGCGGGGCAGTTCTGCTCTGTTCTCTATCAAAGCTGTGAGCCACAATCCACTTGATGGCAACCAGTTGCAGTATCTAAAGCTGTATCATAATATGATGATTTTACAGGGCATTTACATTAAAAGTCTGATGCAACTATTTAATTTTTTTTTTTTTTAATGAATCTGTGTGCTTGGGAGAGAGATATTGGTAGACTATCTCACACCTGGGAGAGCTGACTAACAGGGATGTTATCCCAGTTCTCACGGTTAGTCAGTGACAGGGCACTCTCTGGCTTCCAATCTTCTACTCCCCAGTCTCCATAATTTAAAAAGATCATACTGCAGAGCTTAGTGGCTTTGAATGCTTTTTGTCTGATTCACAATTGCCTCCAAGGGGAAAACACTCAGCTTGTGTCCTGGCAGTCAAAAAGTATTTGAAAAGCAAAACCACACGCATGTGTGAACACATGCACATAATTTTCCTTAATGCCCCCAATGAAACATACTAAGAGTGATCAGATTAGACACATTTATTACCAATGTTCCGTAAAATATATAATAGCTAAAATGTCATGGTTACTAAAATGCTTCCTATAGCCAGATGAAAACAAGTTTAGATTGATGCCTGATCTTACTATATCATGTAATAGCTTAAGCTAGTAAAATAAACTATATAGAAAAAATGTTTGGCTAAAGAGCCTTTCACTGTTTCAAGCAAGCTAGAAAAATCTCATTGCCAAATGTGGAAACCAGCTGCTGCTCGGTTGGCTTTGGCTGACAGTGACTCCACATGTGCTGAGTGGCAGTGTGCTTCCATGGAGTTTCTAGTGGCTGATTATTGGGAAGCAGGTCACCAAGGCAACTTTCCAAGGCACCTCTGAGTGGACTAGAATGGCCAGCCTTTCAGTTGGTGGCTGATATATATCACACAGGGACTCCACATAATGTAAAAGTATAACTTAAACATCACATTTATGTAATACATTTATTCTTGCAATGCTCAGCACTTGCTCAAAGGACAAAATCTATCTCACGTGTTTTCCTTTGTTTCATTTTGGAAGAGGAACCCTTAAGGAATAACCAAACCCCCAAATGTTAAAACCTCTCTCAAAGAGGTCTGTGAAGGTTGACTAGCCATACCTTGTAACTTGTAAACCTATCTAGACTACGTTGTATCAAAAGTAAGGATGGATGGTAAAATACTCCTTCCTCTGGGAAAGTGAATGTGTATCCTTTTACAGAAACTGTGGAGGGTGAGTATATTCTCACCCATTGTGCTTATTTTCCTTCACCTGAAGTTACAAAATAGATCTCAGGCTCTAGTTCTGAAAACATAGCTTGGCTAGAGAAAGGAGCCTGATGGAGAAGGTAACAATATTTTACCTTTTTCCTCCCCCCACTACAGAAAAGGCCACACTGCCCACCTGGTGGGCTGCAGAGAGAGTGGTACTCCTGAGTTCTCTATCTCCTTTCCTCCATTCTGAGGGAAATACGGGCTATAGTGCTTGAACCTGGCTTTGATACATGCACTGATAAGCTTAATCCACTGTAAACACTAAGATCAAGGGAACTAAGACAAAGAAGTGAAGAAAAAAATACAAAGGCATTAGCAAGAAGATCCAAATCAAGTAGAACTAGGCTCATCGAGTAGTTCTTCAGAAACAATGTCTACCTAGCTAACTGGGAATTAATTATGTCAAGGTCACACTGTAGACACTGAATGCTGTTAAGAAAACATGTACATAGATACACACATACACAAACATTTCCCCTCCATCTGTAGGACAAAACAAATTCCTATTAAACAACCCAGAGGGGTGGAACATATTTAAAACTTGAACTTAATGATAAAAAGGAACTGTAAGCTAACTGGTCATTCCTGTAAGGTGTTTTATCTTTTTACAAATGTGCATCACATTCCCTCAGATAGGAGCAAAGAGCAACTGTTTCATCTACAACAGGAAGAATATAAGCAGATACTAACTTCAGACTTACCTGTTTTTCTCAGTCTCAGTGTCTGAAAATACTGAGTCAGCACCTCCTCCACCATTACAAACCTCACCATCCTCCTCCTCATCAAAATCAGAGGTGTTCAGGAAATCAAAGCTTTCTAAAGCACTTTCAACTGTAAGACTTAAACTGGAAGACCTGCTGCGGCTTCCCGGTGGCTTGCACTGCAAAGGCAGAAGGCACCAAGGACAACATCAACACTTTCGAAAGGAGAGACAGAACACACGACACTTGATTTGAGATGCAAACACTTTCAGTTCTTTTTTTTTTTCAAGTTTTTATTTTTTTGTTGGTACTTTTCAATGCATGTAAAATATTCATCTTAAAAAAAAAAAAGATACAACCGTTGACAAAATGACACAATATCTGGGATTTGTTCCGAACTAATTCAGAAGGAAGGAGGTGGGGAGAAGAGGTGGAAACAACATCTGCTATGAGTTGGTAACCATGGAAACTGGGAGGTGGGTACCTTGGGACCCATTACACAGTTCTCTCTACTTCTGTTGAAACTTTCCATAATCAGAAGTTAAAAATTACAACCAGAAAGCCTTGAGAAACACCACTGCTATATCTCCTCTACCCAGTCTCAAACTCCAAATAAAATGTATGAAGCAAACATAGTTTAAGAGGCACCGAGTCAATGCCAGATAATGAACCAAATCTAATTCCGAGTGGCAATGTCTTCAGTCTCCTGAAAAACGAGCTAGCCTTCTAAGGCACTTATTCTAAAGGAGTAATGGGATAAACCCAGAAATAAAAAGATAAAGAAAAAACAGACAAGAAAAAACTTGCTCAAATTCTCCTGGCTCATGCTCTGTAGATAAGAAGCCTTCAGTCTGAATTCTGCACTCACTGCGTACCATGTTTCTTTATGAACTGAGCGGAAAATGAATGGTATAAGCATCACACAGAGTAGCCTTGCTTCCCAGGAAGCTCTGCCACTGAAGGAACCAGTCCTATTCCTTTCCTGACCGGGCCCTAGAATGATGTGAACAAGCCCACTGTACAGCCTGGAGAATTCTATACTGCCCGTCATGAACAGAAACATCACATTAATGCCAGTTGTGAGGGGCAACAAAAACAGAGAAGTACTTCCAAGTATTCAAGAGGACGCTGGAGCAGGCAGATTGAATGAGACAAGTCCTGCAAGAAAAGGAACTAAAGGTCCTTCATCCAGTCAGATGGCACTGCTTGCTGAAGTCTGAACCCAAGGTGGGAAGGGCCTTGCTGGGCTCTGTCTCTGACACATGGCACAAACGCACATGGGAAAACGTCTTTCATTCTTTTCATTCACCCTCAGTGATCTCCGTCCAAGAGGGCAGCATCATTTAGTTTCTGATCCTCAAGGTGTTTAGCATCCTAGGAATGTGAAGGGAAAAAAAGAGAAAGCTTTGTCCAGCTGATGCTTTAATTCTGGCTGGATACAAAGCTACTTGCCCCAGACCTAAATTCTGAGGATGTTATAAATCTCAAGGGGGAGAAGGAGCCAGACCAGACCTAACCCACTTCAAAAGTTTCTATCAAGTCAACTCCAACTCATAGCAACTCCATGTGTGTCATAGGAGAACTATGCTCCATAAACCCACTGCCATCGAGTCAATTCCAACTCATAGTGACTCTATAGGCCAGCGTAGAACTGCCCCATAGAGTTTCCGAGGAGCACCTGGTAGATTTGAACTGCCGACTTAAGGTTAGCAGGACGTAGCATGTAACCAGCTTTGGCACCAGGGGTTCCTGTGCTCTGTAGGCTTTTTAAGAGATGCTTTTTTTGGAAGTAGATTGCCAAGTCTTTTCTCTGAGGCACCTTTGGGTCAACTTGAACTACCAATCTTTCAGTTAGCAGCTGAGTGTTTAACTGTTTGCACTACTCCCAACCCACTTTTACGCTCATCTATATAGGCTGGCTATGAGCTGAAATTGACTGGACAGTAATTTTTTGTTGTTGTTAATCCTATGCTAGCTGTCTACAGAACGTGTTCTTGTACAGTATGGATGTATTTAAATATCAGTCATAATAAAGAGAGGTCCAACTCAGGATGTGAGTGGCAGGCTAGTTCTGCAGCAACAGCAGATGAATGAAAACACTCTGGAAAGAAATCTGGGGAACCGCTAGGGTTTATGCAAGACAAATGGATTCCTCGCTTAGTTTCCTGATGGATGGAGCCACTTATGAGTTCCCTGTTGTTCTCAGGTTATCATCAAGTCTATTCTGGCTCCAGCAACCTCACATGACAGAGTAGGACTACCCCGTCGGGTTTTCTGGGCTCTGGTCTTTGTGGAAGCAGACTGCAAGGTCTTTCTCCCAGGGAGCTACTGGGTGGGTTCGAACTGCCATTTTACAGTTAGCAGCAAAGCACTTAAACCTTCTGTAATGCCAGGGATGCCTGGAAATAGAGTTGCCATCCCCACTGGCTTGCTTTATGGCATTTGCTTTAAGTGGGGTCAATCTGTATCTCAGCTCTTTGAAATGAAGACCTTTTGCACAAGAGCCAGAGCCACTTGACTGTTTGGAATAGACAAGAGCTTGTCAGGGGCAGAAAAGATGCTTTCAGTGGAGTACCAGGCAGGCAGCCTCTGCCCATCAGCCCTGTGTGGATGCTTTTAAGTTCTGCTTTGCAGAAACGATCCAGAGCACCTTTCTCTGCTTCTCAGAGGTGATGCCTACAGCTGAACTCATCTTCAGGAGCATTACAGGATCTGGAGAGTCTAAGCAGGAGTTATCTACCTGAAGACAAATCCTTTTCAGAGGTAGGTCTTAGTACAACTGAATAGAAAGGAGGGATAGGATCGTCACCAAAGTCTCAGAAAGGTAGTTCAAGATGTCATAGGAAAGGCCACATCTTCAAATAGCCGTGTAAAAGGACACAACTTCCTTAGTGGGTTGATTTTCAGTGTGCCACTATAGGTAACACAACTTCCAAGGATATTTTATAGAACAGGTCCCCAAAGAACTGCTGTTTCAAGAACAGGATCTGAGTTCTTCTCTAGTAAGCAGTATGAATCAGAGTGGCAAAGCAATGAATACAAGATGTGTCGGTGGGATTTGAGACACAAATTCAAGTTTTGTCTTCTTGTGGGTGTTTTCACAACTCATTCTCTGTGTGTGTGGAGGCAGATGCATTCTGATGGAGAAACAAAGATCTTAAGGGCCCTCTATAACATAAGAAAATCATCCTTTGTCACTCCCAACTTCACCTTTCTACTCTGGGCTGCTCTGAGCGTCGTGGATTAGGAAGCACCCACTGGTGGAGCCTGGAGCTCCCTGACTTTTCATCTATGGCTGATGGTTATTCCCTTGTGATGCATCGGAGCTGCTGAGATGCTGATGTGGGCCAGCTTCAGGAGATGGGACTCTTCCTGCTAGAGGTGTCATGGGTGGAAGGGCACTCATGGCTCTTACTAAGGGGTTGGCTAACTGACTGCAATCAGGGACTGGATTCCCTGCTTCTCTGAGACTCACAAAGAGGGACTCTATCCAGGAAGATTTCAGTAACATTGTGATGATCAAGATACTACTATTCCATATTAGCTCCAAACTGAAGGAGTATAGACATTCTTTGTTGTTGTTTTTGTTATGTGCTGATTCTGACCCAGAGTGACCCTACAGGACAGAGTAGAACTGCCCCATAGAGTTTCTAAGGAGCACCTGGAGGATTTGAAATGCTGACCTTTTGGTTAGCAGCCATAACTCTTAACCACTCTGCCACCAGGGTTTCTGATTTCCTATCAGGAAAATTAAAATGAGTATGTGCTACTGATATTAAACATCAATGGCTTTTAAATGATCTATCATCTAATGACTGTGATGGGACAGGATAGACTATCTTAAAGAGAATATTGGTTTAGACACCCTCCTCCAAACCTAACCCGATTTCCCTAAAGAGGTACTTACTTTCAGAATATCATCCAGATGCATGACTTCTTGGTTCAGATTCTGAAACTCCTCATACTGTTCTTTATGTGGTTCTAACGCAAGGAAAAGCCCGCTAAAAGCATCCTCTAAGCTGCCGTCTAGAAAGGATCGACAGCCTTCAGACTCCCCACTGACAGAGCCTTCAAAAAGCAGCCTCTCTGTGACCACTGGCACCTCCGTGGAGGTCAGCCTCTTGACCAGCTGCTTCGTGATGTTGCCTTCAAAAGTGTCCAGTTCCACAGGCTTCAGTTCTGAGGCTTCGTCGGATGCCTGCAGAAGAGCCTCTGCAACCCCCTTCTCCAGGAACAGCTGGTCAGTTCCAGCTCCCGTGGACTGCTGGCAGACCTCTGACATGGTCAAGGTCACTTTCTCATGCTCTGCATGTTCTTCCACGTATGACTTTGGCTCTTGGCCTTCTGCTGAGGAGCTTCTGGAAGATGCTGAGCTGGTGTCTGTGGCCTCATTCTGGGAGGACAAGCAGCTGGAGTTCAGCTCTGCAGGGGTGATGGTAATTTCTGGATTTGCTGGGCCTGTCTTAGAGGGAGAGCCAGCTGAATTGGAAGGCAGGGCACAGTTCCCATTGGGCAGGTCGTTGTAGCTGAGGGAGAGTGGCATTTTCTCCTCAGTGGCCTTTCCATTCTCAAAGATGTCATCGGGTAGATTAGACTGTGGACAAAAGACATCTTATTGTTATTTTATAGGCAAAGGATGTGTGTTGGCATGGACTATTTCCAGACAAAATATAAGGTAATTAAAATGTAACACATCAGAACACTGATAGTATTAACATGTTATTTGTTGGTGTATTTGTGTGTGTGTATACGAGAGAGAGAGAGACAAAGAAAACAAGTCATTGAAAACCCCTTTCCACTGTTGAATCCAGGTTCAAGTTCATGGTCTTATTCTTTCAACTGGTGTATAGGTCTGACATTTTTCAAAATAAAAAGCTGCCAAGGGTGGGAGAAAGTGCTTGTTTCTTAAACTTAGGGTTGCACTGCATTTGCCATCCATCATTATAAACAAAGCTATTGTTTGTTTTTACATCTGTCTGAAAAGATCTTTCAACATTCATGCTATTTCACGCCAAAGATGTGATGCTTCCATCGTACTTCAGTTCTCATCAGTTACTGTTTAAAAATCTCTACCCACAAATCCTAAGTCCTTGAAAATGTTTTAGTAATTTAGTAACATGCCATAAGTAATTCAAGGCCAGCAATGCATTTGCAGAGCTTCTATAAAAATAGAAGGAAAATGCTAAGAAGCACAGCAGTGATCGCCCAGGAATGCAAACCCCAGGGATCTCAGGGTGCAGAGAAAGAAGTCTTCTATTTGGTAGACCCAGGCTGTTCCACGGGTTTGCTTGTGTTTCATGAAGCAGAACGCAGAAAACAGAGGCCAGAAATATCCAGGTAACCAAGATTATTTGCTTAGGCAGGTGTTTCAGTGGTTTTTAAGTCATCTTTATACTGTGATCTGTGCATAGTCTTTACGTGACAAACGTCGCCCTGCAGGAAATGCTGTCTAGTTATTGGAGATGAATCACTTCAAAATGGGCCATTTCCCTCAGATTCCTGCTGAGATTTTTAAAGTCAGTGGTAAGTGCCAAGCTAATACCTATTCCAGTTATGTACTACGCAAGGGATGGTCACAATGCTCTGGGAATAAGCCCAGCAAACAAAAGGCGTGGAAAGTTAAACAGGGAGCACACAGAAAGGCAAGAGTTCCAGTCCTACTCCGAGCAGTTGCTCTGGTCCCGTCCCTGCTGTATCTGAGGTCACTAGATTCCAACATGTGTAGCTAGTTCAACCCAAACTGTCTACTCTAGTTGGCTTGGTAAGGTGGTTACTTTAAATACAGGGCAGTAAAAGGACAGGGCTCTGGGATATGCAAGTCACCTATAAGGGCTCTGTTTCTTCCTTGAAAATAGTGTTTTGCTTTTCTGGTGAGTGTCAAGCTGTGCACGTCAAGTCCTGGGGGGGGGGGGGGCAGAAGAAGTTCTGGAAGCTTCCTCAGGAACTGCAAAGAGGGTTGGGCTCCAGCCCTCCTCTCCGCCCCCTCAAGCTGAGAAAACTATTTGCAGTGAAGTCAGTTCCCACTCATGGTGGCCCCACGTGTGTCAGTGTAGAACTGTGCTCCACAGGGCTTTCCGTGGCTCGTTTTTGGGAATTAGATCACTGGCCTTTGATTCAAAGTGCCCCTGGATGGACTCAAACTGCCAGCCTTTTGCTCAGCAGTTGAGCACATCAACCATTTGCACCATTCAAGGACTCTCCCGACAACCATCTCTGTTTCTATTTTCTCTCTCCTGTATCAGTGACTGCTGCCCCCTAATAATATGTCATGTGATTCTAGGAAAGGTAAGAGAGGGGAACTTTGGGGAGAGGTGGTTGGGAGTCCTCCTCTCAAATCTCTTTCACGGGGATCTCACAGGAGCCTTTGGTCCTCCAAGTGGTCTAGCCTGGCCACATCTGAATCTTTGCCCATACCTCTCTTGGTGGCTCTTGGGGAGGTAGAAGTCACAGGCCACAGCAGGAGGACTGGAAGTCAAGTTTGTTATTCAAATTCTGGAGTCTTCCTCAGCCCTTGATCTTGAGTACCATATTTTCCAAACTTGGCACCCACTTAAGCTGTAAATGTTGAGTAAGTTGAGATGACCAGCCCAAGGGGACTCACTGCTAGGAAGGGGACAAACCTATAAACAGATACCTAAAAGTACACTGCAGTGTCTGCTCTAACTGAGTATAAACGGAATGAGAGAACAGTCCCAGCAGTGGGAGGCCACTGCCAGAGAAGGAGAGGACACTGGAACTCAGCATTACAGAATGGTCAGGGTGAGGATGGGAGGAGAACAAAGGGCATCCCAGAGAGAGAGCGAGAGCAGTGTGTGCCAAGAGTGGTGAAGTTCAAGGTGAATCAACCAGAGGATAAGGTCCCAGAGACCCAGGCTGTGTCTGCATCAGAATCACTGTTCTAAGGCCCTTTGCATTTTATCCAAGAGGCATTAGGAAGCCATTGCCAGCCAAGTGCTGTGGAGTCAGATCCAACCCATGGCAAGCCATTAGTTGTTTCCTAATCTTGCTCTTATCTGAATGATGCTACTAAAACCTCTGCCAATCCCCACCCAGCCCAGCCTCCCATTTGCAGCACATGAGTAAGAAAATATACATTAAATAAACTTATACAATTATATTAGCTATATATATATATACACACATATATATGTACATATATATATATACTTGGTATATGTTTTCATGCATTTTCTCTCACTGTATATTTTTCCCATTGAAACTATTAATGGAGCTTAGCCTGGTCCTTCCTTCATAGGTTTTATTTATTTTTAACTCAGTGAGTAAGATGCAATTATTGTTAATCAGAACACCTTTAATCTTTTCCTCTCTGGGCGTTCAAAGATTACTTTTATGAGGTTTATAAAAAGCAAAATATTACTTATGTATTAAGGTATATCTATATGTGTGTACTTACAGACAATGTAATGTGATATTGTGCACAATACATGGAAGGAAGGTCACATTCCTGTTCTGAATTAAAGGGTGTCTTTTACTAAGGTAGTAATTTAACAGTCACTATAACAAACTAAGACCAGGGGCCTGTTTACACAAAACTGGGTTTAGCAAGCTTCTAAACTGTATTGGTGTAGTGGTTAGGTATTATAGCTACTAACCAGAACGTCAGCAGTTCGAATCTACCAGGCACTCCTTGGAAACTCTAGGGGACAGTTCTATTCTGTCCTCTAGGGTTGCTAAGAGTTGTAATTGACTTGAAGGCAGTTAATCTGGTTTTTAGTAAGTTTGTTTAAATTCTGTGTGTACCCTGAAGGCCAGTTTTTGAACATGAAAACAGGTCAAACAGGCCGACACCGGTAGTCAACTGGTTTAATTCCTGACGTTAATGCTCACTGTAATTTTTGAAAATGGAATCTTGTTACCATGGATATCTTTGCCAGAATGAAGTAAAATCACAGCACAAATGACAGATGGCATGTCTTGCAGAGCTGCATGCACAGTCACATTTCTCGCCTGAGGACAGGACAGATGTAACCATTTCCCCAACCCAGCGAGCCAAGTTCTTACTGTTTTCTGTTTAGGTGCTATTGAGTTGGTTCTGACTCCCAGTGGTGACCCGACAGGCCAGGGTAGAACTGCCCCATAGGGTTTCCAAGGAGCAGCTGGTGGATTTGAACTGCTGACCTTTCGGTTAGCAGCCAAGCTCTTAACTACTATACCACTAGGGATCCATAGGCCAAGTAGAGGAGGTGACAGAACAAGAGCCATGCCAAAGCGTCCATGCCCCAAACCCCCGAGGTCAAGCACTTCACACCCGTGCAGGCCCCACTCACATAAAACTCTAGCACAGCCGTGGGGTGCAACCGGAAGGAGGGCAGATCACCGAAAGAGCGGCTGCGTTGCAACTTGGCAAAGAAAGTGTCTTGCAAGGCACTCAAGACAGACAGCCGCCTTGGCTTGTCTGGTGAAGGATGCAACCATTTCTTCAGAAGTCAAAGCAAGACGGTGGTGTTAGTGGACAGCATTGGGTCATGATGTTTTATTAGCTTTTAAGCAAATGTCTTGGATTAAAACAAGGGGGGTATTATTTATTTACATCAACTTCTTTAAAAGGTTTGTATTAGAGGACGTTCAGAAAAGTCTACATGTTATTAACAAAGCAACAGGTGAAGCAGGTGAGGGGAGAGGACAGACAGACGGGGTTCACTACCTGTGTGTATATGGCAAGAACAGGGCGAGGTTGGCCCACAGGCAAGGTGTCCACCTGCTTACAGTAAGCAAGGCAGAAAAGGGTTTAACTATGCTTACTTACTACCCTATAGTGCAGTTTCACCTGGTTTTCACCCCATGTGTAGGGCACAGTTTTAAAGACGGGGCGAAAACCAGGTAACATTGTGCACTGCAGATTTGTAAGTAAGTACCAAGTAAACCTGTGTGTATCTTGCTTATTGGGTAATTCATCCCTCAGTGAGAGGCATCTTGGAATCCAGTTTCCTTTGCCACTAGTGGAATAGGGCAAACTATTAAGAATTACTTAGGAATTATGGAGATGCCCTGACATCAGAAATTGAGCACTTCAAATCCTGGGAGAAAGCACTGACTCAAGTTTATCGTCAACCCCATAGACCACACTGAACTTACAAAGAAGGAGTGATCTTTGAAGGTGGGCGTTTCCGGGGTGCCCTGGCTGTACATGGACATTCTCCGCTGGAGGGCAGCTGCCTTGTTCCCAGTGCCAGAAGATGGGGTCATGTCCTCCACATCAAACGGACTGCAAGACAATAGGTACCTGTTAGTTAAAACTGGCTATAAGCACCAGATCAAAGGCCAACTCACTTTGTTGGGAACTGGACCATTTCTGGTCAAATTGGTTTGGCAGAAAATGTGAAGACTGCCAATTAAGTTCATGAACTCATCCTAGAAAAAGTGCTACACACCGCATTGCCGAATATCACTAGGGTCACCTTCAAAGTACTCCTCTTGGGAAGCTATGTACTGATACTAGTGCCTAGTCCATGCTTCAAATTAATTTCATAACTCTTTTTAGAATGGCCATTAGAGCTGTCGTTGTATTACTCTTGACATCTTGAATGTCACCCAAATGTCTTCCTTTCAATTTTTCCTTTCTCTTTGGGTACAGAAACAAGTCACTGGGGACCAGATTGGGTGAGTAGGGAGGTTATTCCAATATAGCTATCTGTTTACTGGTTAAAAACTCCCTCAGAGACAACTATACAGTTAAGTTTGCAAAGTTGCCACTGTGCCACTGTGCTCAATGGTCATTCCAGCAAGTGTTCCAAAATTGCTTTGAAGGTGCATAGCTTCCCAAGGGAGTACTTCCCAAGTGATACTCATCAATGAGGTATGTAGCACTTAGAACAATTAAGTTCCCTGACTTAATTGTTGGACCTCATAAACCAAGATAAAAGAGTTGAGCAGAAGACAGAGTCTGAACCTACCCAAGAGACCACAGATTACTATTTCCAGCCTTAAATACAATTTATCGGGCATATTTACACCTAAATGTATCTGTTTTCTTGTACATAAAAGATGCAGGAACATATTAATGCAAAAAGATGTTGTTGCAGGAAAGTCTGTAAAAACTCTCAGCTTTCTAGGGATAGACACTTCAACAAGACAAGAGATTAACAGGTTCTTATTCAGTCCTAAAGAAAACATTCAAACATTTGAGGGTCTCTTGTGTGACTGAGACAAGAATTAACATTGTTCATCATGACATCACTTGTTATCATGCCACCCAATTCACCCAGCAGCAGGAATGATCTTGCATTTGAGATGGCAATGACTATAGATTATAAGGAGGGGACAGCTAGGCAGAGGGTGCTATCTCTGTCAGTGACACAGCTACAGGGTCATTGCTATTTCCAAGCCTCCCTACACTGTAAAGGAAACCCTAGTTCTAAAATGACAAGAAAACACGTGTTGTGGAACTGACTCGGACTCTCGGTGATCTTGTGTGTGTCAGAGTAGGACAGTACTTCATAAAGTTTTCAGTGGCTGGATTTTCTGAGTTGGGTCACCAGGCCTTTCTTCTAAAGTGCCTTTGGGTGGACTGAAAACTCCAACCTTTCAGTTAACAGCCACATGCACTAACCATTTGCACCATCCAGGGATTCCCAGAGACATCCTTTACTTGATACGTCAGGAGCATAATATCAAATGTGTGAGCAACTGGTACTTAGTAACTTAGTAAATGACTTCTCTGAAGCAGTGACATCAGAAAACCACCTTTAAGTTCATTGCTTTGAAAACAGCAGGGCTTTGAAGCAGCTCTTCCTGGTTCAGTCATGGCTGAGGAAGTGAAACTGGAACAGACTCAGATTTTTCAATTGTGGGTGAACTGGAATGATAACTGCAACAGGAAAAATTACAGAGCAAAGCCCTCCTAGAAACGTAATCTCCCTCTTAGAAAACAAAGGCAGCATATGTGTTGCATGGCAACAGAGGATTTTGAGCAAAGTCTGAAAGAGCAGTGCCTCACTCAAAGATGGCAGCCAGCTGCACCCCTCTGAATGTGTGTTGCTCTCCCTAGCCTTGGCAGTAACCCAGTCTCATGCATCAGGCTCCGGAAAGGGCTTCCCTGTGCCTCTCCATGCCTCCCATTCCAGGTTTAACCCAGAAATTTTCCCCTTCTGGTTATTGTTCTCTATTACCCAAGCTGTAAAAATTTGCATCTATTCTAGTTTTGCTGCCTTGGCCATGACTGAACCATTTCTTAACTGGTTTAAAGCCCTGGCAAAAAGGTATCACTTGCCCTTTGGAAACAGTCTATCTCCGTAAAAATAGTTCAGAGGAAAAAGGATTTTACAGTTTTTTTCAAGTTGTGTGAAATATATGAGATAAAGAGGGACCAACAGTTAACACACCACACCACACAATGCTTAGGGTGATGGAAAAAATTGAAGATTAGTTAATAATAGCAGGTGAACAACATGATGGGCATAACTGATGTCACTGAATTATATATGTGAAGACTGCTGAAATGACAAATGCTTTATCGCCTATATACTCACCACACACTCACATACACACAAACACAAAAACCACTGCAGCCACATGGTCACTAAATTGTATGTCTAAAAATGGTCAAACTGGTAAATGTTTGGTTTTATATATTTTTCCATAATAAACATTAAATATCAACCAAACACCAAAGGGAGAATCAAGGTTTTTTGAAGTGTAAATATCTCATTCTGGTCAGTTCTTTCCTTCTCAATTCATCTACTTGAGAGACATAGTTGTATGTATTCACAGGTAGAGAAAGAAGGAGACAGAATAAAATGTTTTAATATGGGAAGTACAAGCAGAGAGTAGGGATACAACACAGCTTCTCCAACTTCAGTATTCGTGAGCATCATCTGGTGAGGTTGTTAACTAACCCCTGTGCCCTGGCCCAAGACACTCTAACTCTGAGAGTACTGGGGTGGGCCCTGAGATGTTACAACAAGCTCCCAGGTGATGCTGACGGTGCATGGACCACTCTGAACAGTACTAACCTGTACTGGACATTTCTACATGATGAAATTGGAAAGGACAACTTACTACCAGGTGATTTCTAGGTTCAGTTTGATGGTGCCGAGGTCATTGATGTCCACAGCCACCACCTGAGGATGGGCTGCAAACAGCTCTTTGGTCTCACAGGTCACACTGCCCACCAGGATGTGAGATGCCAGTCCCTTGACCTCTGTGACCTAGCAGAGAGAGTGAAAAGGCCTTACATAACAGCAGAGAAGGAAAGTAGGGTACCCTCTTCCTTTTTCTTAGCTGGTTGGGTCGCTGCAGAATCACATCTGAAATCCAGGTGAAAATCATGGTGACCCTATGTACATCAGAAGAGAACTGTGCTCCATAGGGTTTCCAATGGCTGATTAGATCACCAGGCTTTTCTTCTGGTTGAACTTGACTCTAAACTTCATTTAGGAGCTAAGGGCTTTACCCCTGTGCACCAGCCAGGGATTCCTATGTCTGAAATCAGGAGGGAATGTTTCCAAAGCCTGTCTTACATGTTTTTCTCCTGATTTATTTCTCCCACTGCCAGCCAAGGAGTGGCTGTCCCTGTGGACCACCTGGAAGGCAGAGAGAAGTCTGCAGGGTGGAGGCCCAGCAGGCAGGAGTTGTGGGTAAAGGTCCACACTGTTAGGTCATCCAGCCATGGCACCAGGACAAGAGCAGACCATGACGATACTCTACCTTGATGGAAATTAATCCCACTATCAGGGGCAGGAAAACCATTTCTTCTCCATCCCAGCTCTGCTTGCCGTTGACTTCTATCTTGCCTTTCAGTTTCCACCTCTGTCGGCCATACTTCATGTAAATCTGAGGAGGAGACATTGGAGGGCCCTCATGGATCACGGCCATCACTCGTCTTCCCAACCCAAACATCATGATCAAAAGGGCAAGTAAATATAGCAACTGCTGTTCCTCTCCTTCTCCATGGCCATGTTATGCATTCTTCCAAACTTCCTGGGTTCTGCAGAGTGGGGCAAGGATGAGGGGGAAGAGACTCTTCAAGGGAGTGAGTTCTCTTTTTCTAAGATGGAAGGAGTGGAGGGTCTTTGTTTTTGTTTATAGTAAGAGTAGTAAGAGATATTGCTCTGTGCCCTTCTGCTCAGTCATATCAAATGGTTCTTTCTAATTAATTCTACATCCATAGTCATTGAGATTCATTCTTCACACTCCCCATCTCCTTTAGAGAAATGAGAAACTATCAGTAAAAACTTTAGCAGTAAGAAATAACACATTCTTCCTCTGGACAAGGAAGATGGAGCCAGACAAGGGTTCGGCAATCCAGCCTCCTCTGGGGAGAGGGTACAGAGTCTCTCTGCTGTCAGAAAGCTCTAAAGGTTAGGGGAAAAGACACTATTGTTCTCTGCAAGAGGTACGATTATACAGGATTTTGGAGGAGACAGCTAAATGAACTTATAAGTTCCCTTTAAAAGGGAGAAAATGTACCCCATTTACTTTCTGGAATGCATTTTTGAAAGTAATGATTCAGACATTATTATTCTTCAGTCATGATCGTTACAATAAGTCATGACCCTGGATCAGAAAAACAAAAGAACACCTGCTATAAAGTTCAATATTGGGGCAACTGGCAAAATGTGAATATAGACCACATTATCAGATGACATTGGGCAAAGTGCCAATGTTAAATTTTCTGGTATTGGGAACTGCACAATGATTATACGAGGAAAATGTCCCCCTATGCTTAGGGAAAGAATTCAGAGGTAGAGGGTCATAGTGTCTGTACTGTAAAATGGTTCAGCTGATAATAATAATGATAAGTGAATGTGGCGTAATGTTAATCATAGGTATATCGAGATGAAAGGAATTCGGGTCCCAATCTCAAAATTTTCTTATTGGCTTAAAATTTTTTTCAAAAGATATTTAAATGGAAACAATTCAAGAGACAAAATGATGACAACTGGCCCTGGCTTTCAAGTCCTCAGTGCCATCGCCCGGATGGACACGGCACTTACTTCATACTGATCTCCAGGACAGAGACGAGCAAAGCCGGCGAGACCTGCAAACAAGCAATTAGGATGTGAGATGCAGCCACAGATGCCCTCCTGACAAGCTCACACAAACATATTTCCAGAATTCAGTCAGTACATGCTGTGCACCAGGGAGGGAAACAGCAATTGGGAAAATAAGAAAAAGAAACTTTTGTGGTTTGAATTTTTATGAATGTACTACTTGCATCACTAAAAAAGAAAAAAGAAAAGGAGAGAGAGAGAGAGACTATCTTCTTTAACGTACAGAAGTTTTGTGGTGGATGGTGGCACTTAAATAATAAAATGTCACCAGAGCAAATGACAGCAGTGGCATGGGGTACTTTCATGCCGAGGGAATAACGTATTCATTCAACAAATATTTCTGGAATGACTGCTGTTGTGTCCAGTGTGATGAAAAGGGTAGGGGAGGCCATACAAGTGCACACAATTAATCTATGGGATATTAAGCTTGTCAGTAAGATGCCCTGGTAGCATAGGGGTTAAATGCTTTCTGCTTACAGAAAGGTTGGCAGTTCAAATCTACCCGTGGCCCCATCAGAGAAAAGACCCAGCAGTCTACTTCCGGAAAGATGACAGCCTAGGAAACCCTACAGAGCAGTTCTCCCCTGTCCTACAGGGTCGCCATGAGTCAGAATCAACTCAATGGCACACAAGTTTATTGATACAAATGTATCAGGCATCCAGCTTTACCTTAATAAGTTGTTTACAGGCAAATCACAAAGCAAAGCCACTTACATTAACAGGGGCCCAGCGCCTGAAAGTCTTAATCAAGGAATGAAACAAATGTAATAAAAATGGGCAAAAATCTTCATGACTTTCTTATTTTCTGATGGAAAGTATCAATGAGATTTTATGACAAAGTCCAGTTAAAATATAGTTACCGTATGATCTAGCAATTCCACTCCTAGGAATATACCAGAAAGAACTGAAAGCTGAGACTCAGATATCTGTATACCAGTGTTCACGGCAGCACTGTTTGTAATAGACAGATGGTAGACGCAATCCAAACGCCTATCAACAGATGAATGGATAAACAAAACATGGCCCATTCACACAGTGGAGTACTATTCAGCCATGAAGAGAATGAAGGGCTGATATTACAACATGGATAAAACTTGAAAACATTAAGTGAAACAGAAAACCTAAAACAGTCCCCAAACCAGTGCCTTGAGTTGACTCTGACTCATAGTGACCCTACAGGACACAGCAGAACCACCCCACAGGGTTTCCATGGAGCACCTGGTGGATTTGAACTACCAACCCTTTGTTTAGCAGCTGAGCTTTTAGCTACCATGTCATCAGGGCAGAATGGTAAGCGAGCCACAAAAGGACAGATTCTGTATGATCCCACTTACATGAAATATCTAGAACTGGCAAAGGCATAGAAACCAAACTGCATTAGTGGTTACCAGGGATGGGAGGGGAGGAAAAAAGGGAGGAGGAGTCTTTGCTTAGGGAGCACTCAGCTCCTGTTAAGAGTGATGAAAAATGTGGAGATGGACAAGGATGACAGTTGTACAACATGATGAACATAATCAGTCACTGAATTGCACATGTAAAAAGTGACAGAATGGCAACTATCTTGATGTGTATATATTTAGCACAATAAAATAATTCCAGTTAAGAATTAAGTACAAATGTTTAAAATGAAGTTTCAATGAAAGTTAATATTCATATGTAATATTAAGTAAAGGAGAATCAAGGATATGAAGTCATGTATAGACTATGACTTTGACTATATAAAAATATCTCCACAGGAAGAAAGTTTCGATAAACATAGCACACTCTTAAAAATAATGATCTCTGGTAAGGTGGGATTATGAACTTTCAATTTTTGACACTGAAGAGAAATTTATATATGGATTTTCTCAAAGACCATGTATTTATTTTATAATAAAAAAGAACAAAGATATTTAAAAGGATTACAGACACGTTGACAGGAAGCACATACACGGAAAAAAGGCTGGTTGGATATTCATAACAATGTCAACCAAGTTTAGACTGCCTAGAGCAAGTATGCATGATTTTGATTTTTCTGTATATTTCTCAAAAAAAAAAACAAATATTTTTTTAAAACTTTAAAACAAAACTTAAAAGAGATTCAACAAGATGAAAGCAATGCTCTCAGTCTACCCGGTGATTTTCGAGTTAGCCTGGCAGGGAGTATTTTGATTATACTGGTACTAAAACAGAAACCCTGCTGGCATAGTAGTGGTTAAGTGCGACATCTGCTAATCAAAAGGGCTGCCTTTCAAACCTACCAGGGCACTGCTTGGAAACTCTATGGGGCAGTTCTACTCTGTCTTATAGGGTCACTATGAATTGGAATTGACTCGATGGTGGTGGGTTTGGTTTGGTTTTCGGTACTCAAAGAGCTCTGTGATTCTTTAACACATGGAGGCACCCAATATCCCTTCCCAGCCAAAATAAAAGGACAAACTCATCCCTTGGTTCCTCAACAAAAGGCCAAAGCCACTGTTGCAGAGTTGATACCACCTCATAATGACCCTATGGGTCTGAGTAGAACTGCCCCATACAGTTTCCAAGGAGTTCCTGGCGGATCTAAACTGCTGACCTTCTGGTTGTCAGCCGTGGCACTTAACCACTGTACCACCAGGGTTTCCACCTTTGTTCCTCAGCCTTCTCCACTTGCCATTTATGACTTTTCTCAATCCTAGGTCGTTTTTACATTCAGCGGGATGTTATCTAGGTAAAGGTGATGGGGGTGGTGTCACACAGTGAGTTTTGCCTTCTCTGAATAGCCCTGTTAATAAGTTGTGAAGCTGTTGAAAGAATATTCTTTCCTCCTGGTGAAGGGGCGATGCCACTGTTAATAGCGAAGGTACAAAACCAGTATCAAACCAGTTGCTGTCGAGTCCATTCTGACTCTTGGCGACCCCATGTGTGCCGGAGTAGAATAGCCTGCTGTAGGATTTTCATGTTTGGGAAGCAGGTGGCCAGGGCTCTCTTCCATGGTGTCTCTGCGTGAGTCTGAATCACCAGCCTTTCATTTAGAAACCCTGGTGACATAGTGGTTAAGTTCTATGGCTGTGAAACAGCAGTTCAGATCCGCCAGGTGCTCCTTGGAAACTCTACGGGGGCAGTTCTACTAGTCTATAGGGGCACTGTGAGTTGGAATCTACTTGATGGCAGCAGTGGTTTTTTGTTTTAATTTTTTGCTTGTAATTGTTTGAGCCACCCAGGGACAACTAGGGAAAGGTCCAAACTCCTTGCCATTGAGTCGATTCTGACTCATAGCCACCCTATAAGACACAGCAGAACTGCCCTACAGGGCATCCACGCAGTTGCTGGTGAATTTGAACTGCTGTCCTTTTCATAAGTAGCTGAGGAGCTGTAGTCAGCCACCAGGGATGCTTAAAATGAGTTTATTGTTACCATCATCTGCCTCTAGGTGGCAGCAACTTATCATCTTCCCATTGCTTCCTGCCCAGGAAGTGCATTCACACAGGAAGTTTTCAATAATAATTAGAACATAAGAAGCCACTTAAAAGGATTTACTAAAATAAAAGCAGAATTAGGTAGGGCAATTTTCACTAATAATTTTTATGGAGGATTTAGCTTTTTACTGGCTGGCTTTTATAAGTCTAAAGCTGGACAAGGCAATTCCAATAAAAGCCTGAGTGCTCTTTAAAAACTGTGCAAATTAGTTCAGGATTAATTCATTGCCTGTTTACCTGTAGAAATCCTGGTAGAGTGGTGGTTAGGTGCTATGTTTGCTAACTAACAGGTTGGCTGTCCATGTCCATCAGGGGCTCTTTGGAAACTCTATGGGGTAGCTTTACTCCTTCCTATAGGGTCGCTGTGAGTCAGAATTGATTTGATGGCAACAGATTTTTGTTTATCTGAGCAATGATAACAAAAGCTTGATTTAGAAGAAAGTGACCTGATACTATTATTGGCTAGATGTAAGTAAAGGGAAACACGTCTTCCATGATTTCTTTTTCTATTCAAAATTATCAGTAATTTCCTATCCAAATAAATGGATGGGAGAAAGGTACTCGGTGTTTTTGAGCTTCTTGGTTCATGATATCAAATCAAAGTTTCTTGAAATTACTTGTAGTGACAGCACGGATTCTCTGAGCATAGCAATAATAGACCAAAATGCTGATTAATAACAAACAAACACACACCACACAACTCATTGCTGTGGAGCTGATTCTGATTCATAATGGTCCTGTACGATGGAGTAGAATTGCCCCCTTGTTTCCAAGGTGGATTCGAACTGCTGGCATTTCAGTGAGCAGCCAAACTCTTAACCACTGAACTGTCAGGGCTCCAAAACAGTGCTGGTGCTGAGCTGCTTCTTCAAGATTTATCTGCTGTGTAAGCTGCTCCTGGTCACTGAACTAGCACTGACAGCTGGGTAATGGCCTTTATAGTCTAGTGTCCTGTTGGCTTGCCCAGGTTTCCTTCAGGCTCTGATCTGGTGTCCGTGGAGATCATCCTGCTGGGACAAGCTTCAATGTTTTCTCCACAGTGCTATGATGACTGCATCGCTACCTGGAAAACTTTCATTAAAGCAAAAAAGAAACCCAAACCTGTTGCCATTGAGTCAATTTGGCTCACAGTGACCCTATAGGACCAATTAGAACTGCCCCATTGAGTCCAAGGTGTGCCCCGTGGATTTGAACTGCTAACCTTTTGGTTTGCAGCTGTAGCACGTAATCTCTATGCCTCCAGGCCTTCAAGCTTTCATTAAAAAACTGACTGCCATCAAAGTCCAACTCATAATGACTCCATAGGACAGAGTTGAACTGCTCCATAGAGTTTCCAAGAAGTGCCTAGTGAATTCAAACTGCCAGCCTTGTGGTTGGCAGACAAAATTCTTAACCACTGTGCCACCAGGGTTTCCTCAAGCTTTCACTGAAAACAACAGCACCCCCCCCTCATTTCCCATTTCTATCAAGTCAATTCTGACTCATAGTGACCCCGTGGGGCAGAGTAGAACTGCCCTATAGAGTTTCCAAGGAGTGCCTGGCGGATTTGAACTGCCAACCTTCTGGTTAGCAGAGTGGCATTTAACTACACAGGGGCTAGCTCTGGGGTATGGGTAAGGGGAGCTGGTGGGGTCAGGGGACTTTTATATTCATGGTGCCTCTTCCTGTACTTTCTGGATGTTTACCACACACTTTTACCTTCCTAACAACTCCACAACTTATTTGGATGCCCAGAGACTACACTACACGGTGGGGCGGGGTGGGGTCCAGCGGTAGACAGAGCAAGGACTTGCCTCTGGGCATAAGTCCATGGGGGCACCAGACCACGTATGTTACGACCTTCCAAGGCTCCACAAAGACAAAGGAAACCCTGGTGGTGTAGTGGTTAAGTGCTATGGCCGCTAACCAAAAGGTCGGCTGCTCCTGGGAAACTCTTCAGGGCAGTTATACTCTGCCCTCTAGGGTCACTATGAGCTGGAGTCCACTCCACGGTCATGGGTTTTTTCAACAAATATGGAAGGAGGCTGAGGCAGCTGGATGAGAAGGTAGATGCCCTGTCACTGTCAGTGTCTAAACTTCCTGAAATTGGGTGGGGGGAGGCCTAACTAAGAGATTACCCCTGGGTGACATTACCTTCCTTAAGCCTCGCACCACATACCATTTTCTTCCTCTGCTGGGTACAAGGACTCTCCCCATCAGTTTTCCTAGTTCTACAATAGTTTTCCTTTCTAAGAGTTATACTTCCTTCCCCAAGGAAAACAGGCAAGCAGATGAATGGAACTCCCCCTGCAAGCCTTGTGGATTTACTGATCAGGCGTAAGTCATGCAGATTTTCCCGCTTGCTGATGTTCCTTCCCTCCCCAGAAGCCTGCCCTCTCCTAACTTCCCTGAAAGGTGGAACTTAGTGTGAACTAAGTACAGCAAGTGGGGAAAAAAACCAATTCTCCCTAAGGTACCATAGATCTCTTAACCTCCGTGCTGGTTGCAAACTTGTGGATCTAGCTTGGCTCCCATTTAGCTCTGCATTCAGCTCTTTTTCCAACAAGCAATGTGGACACACTAGGCTACTGTCTTTTTTTAGCATGATTTCCCCCCTCACTGGTGCGTGCTATTCCAGCTGCCTAGAAAAATAAACTCATTCAGTCTAATTCAAAAGGTTACATTGTGGAGTCTTTCTTTTCCCAAACTCAGCTTCTGCAGCCTTCTGATCACACTCTTGGGCTAGGTGGTCACTGGTCCACTGGAATTAAAACACACACTGGCTCTCATGCCTGCTGTGTCCAGGAGATCACAGGGAACTGAAAGCCTGGAAGCACCCTTTGGGATGCGTCCTAGCACCTGGCCAAGGGCTGGAGTCACCTAGCATTTGATCAGTTGTCTTTTTCATGGTCACCTTCACCAACCCCCACTTTTTTGTCTGTGTTGGGGATGGGGATAAGACGGAAGTGTGGACGGGTGTGGTAGGAGGAAGCTGGGGTTACCAGGTCTGAGAGTATTATGAAACCTTCTCAGTTTGTGTCGACATGCATGTTGGGGGTGGCTGTTTTGCCAGAATGAGTAACAGACGAGAAAGTAGCTAATTGCAGAGGCAGAGGATTTCTCAGCAGCATGAGAAAGCTCCCCTTTCCATTGCTGAGGCAGAAGAGGAAGATTTCCAAGGGGGTGTTACTCCTGGAAGGAGGCACAGTTCCTGGGTTCTGTGTTAGATTAGGAAAATGAAGGGAGATAAATCTATCAATGAATATGGAGGATTGATTTCAGGTCTGAGGGGCCTGAGTCTGCACAGAATCTAAGGAGGCAGGTCAGACAGGGAAGAGAGAACACCCTGGCTGAAAAGCAGGGACGGAAGGGCGGAAACAATAGGAAGGTTGTCAGTCCATCACCACACACGGCAGCTCAGTGCTATGATTTTGCTGGTGCTGCCAGTGGATGGCATGGCCCCAGCATCACCCCCACCAGCCGCCAGGTCCGTGGTCCTAGATCTGGTGGATTGGCGGTCTCTTTCCTCTCACCCTTTTCCTAGGGTGTGTCTGTGCTAGCCTACAGATGACCTCCTATAGATGAAACTGTTCTTCCAGCAATGGCCTATAGCACCTGCTGTGTTGGAAATCCTGCTGGCATAGTAGTTAAGTACTAACCTGAAGGTCAGTAGTTCGAATCCACCAACTGCTCTTTGGAAACTCTATGGGAGCAGTTCTACTCTGTCCTATAGGATTGGTATGCATTAGAATTGACTCGATGGCAGTGGGTTTGGTTTTTTTTTTTTTGTTTTGGCTCTGTTCTGTTAGAACTTCCAGTGGATAGCAGGTTGGGCATGGGAAGGTATTACAGGCCAAGGATGGGTTCCAAGCCTGACTCCAACTTACCCTGTGACTTACGGAACAATTCCTTTAACCTCTCTGGGCCTCCATTTCCCATCCATAAAATGGGGAGGTTATCATCACACCAGACACTGATGCCTGTGGTAACAGTGAGTATCAGAAACAGAGGAAATGCCGTGCTCCTTGGGTTAACAGTGATAGGACAGACGAATCTAAACTTCTCTGGGACTATGAATCTCCATGACTGTGCTCGTCTGCATGGCTGGTGCATGAGTGTGAGGGGCTCTCGGGGCTGTATCTACTATGAAACACTGATTGAGAACAGTTGTTTCTCGAATAAGGCTGATTATAGAAGCATCTCGACAGTTGTGAAAACTATTCCAGGGTCCTGCCCTGGAATCAGGAACTCTGACTTGCTGGGATGTGGACAAGGCCTGAGTGGTTTGGGAACCACTGACTCAGCTGCTAATTGAAAGACTGGAAGTTTGAATCCACCCTTTGAAAGGGAGGAACTTTCAAAGAAAGCCCTGGCCATCTACTGAAAAATCGGCCATTGAAAAGCCCTCTGGAGTAGAGTTCAACTTTGACACAGGGAGGGCTGTTGTGAGTTGGAATTAATGCCAGGACAACTAGCTGGCTGGGACTCAGGTGAGGACCCCAAAGTGAAGAAAGTGGACCTAAAAACTGAAAAGGGCCCAGATGCTCAGAATTTCAGTACTAAAAAAAGTGTTGAGCTTTAAGAAACATCTGAATAACAAACAGGTTCTCTAGGAGAGCTACTGAAGAGAGGAGCACAGCCCTCCGGGAAGCTTAGGGTCAAGGGATTACTATTGCAGTCCACTCACACAAAGCTCTCATATGTACATATCTAGTATGTGACAGAAAAATCTCCCTCCTGCGTGCGTGAGGTGACTCATTTGAAAATGAAGCTTTCCCGTTGAGCGCCTTTGAAGAACTCCGTCAGCTTTGCTCCCTTAATTGCATAAAGTAGGCAAGAGGGTGATTAAGTCCCTATTAGCAGTCCAGGATCAAGCTGCTAATAAACCTCAGAAAAAGAAATGAGCAAACAGCAGCCCTTTCAGCTGCGGTTGAAAACACCAAAACCAGAAGAAAAACAGACTTGCTGTGTGGCTGCTTGTTTGAGAGCTGTGCCTGGCTGCCGAGCTATAAATCAGACACCTCAGTGATGCTCTGTTTTCTAAAATCAGACTTCCTTCTTGTTCTGAAAATGCTAGGATATAAATCAATAATAGATTGGAACTTCCTGGAATAAGTACCTGAAAGGCACAGGGAAAAACAGAGAAAAAGGCCCAGTCCTGGTGGAATTAACAAGAAGAACAAAAAGTAGGCTGTCAATTTAGAGAAAGCATGACGAATAAAAAGAACAATTGTAACAGACACCACAAAGAAGACAACAGATAAGTTTAGAATGTGGTTTCTGTGACATGTCAATAGTACGAAAAAAGAGGTAGGGGCTTCCTTTAGATTCAGAGGAGACCTAAGAGACAGAGTCACTTTGAGTCAGAATTGATTCCAAGATAATGTGTTTGTTTGTTTGTTTGTTTAAAGAGATGTGCTGGAGCCCTGGTGGCCCAGTGGTTAAGAGCTTGGCTACTAACCAAATTTAGGTCAGCAGTTGGAATCTTCCAGGTGCTCCTTGGAACCCTATGGGGCAGATCAACTCTGTCTTATAGAGCCATTATGAGTCAGAATTGACTCAATGGCAACGGAGTTTGCTTGATTTTAAGTGATTCCATCTGTCAGTAAAGGCTTGCGTGTAGCTATGAAACTGAACGAGTATCAGCAGAGTCCAGACTGAGACAGACTAGGCAGAAAGACCTGGCAACTGACTTTTGGAAATCAGCCTACGAAAACCCAGTGGATCACAATGGTCTCATCTGCAGCCGGTCATGGAGATAGTGGAGTGTTTCCTTCTACTGTGCGTGGGGTTGCCACAAGTTGGGGCTGACAACACAGCAGGAAGTGTTCTTAGCTAGCAGTCATCAAGTTTGGGTCCTGATGGGAACAAGCAACCCTGAAAAGCACTTTGGAGACAACTGGGGGACTGTGATAACGACATGGGTTAACAGCAGAGGCTTATTTGTTGTGTCATGTGCGATAATGTGAGGGTGCTCGGCATTGCGGTCTGTGAGAAAGGGCCTCTGTCCTATGGGGGATGCATACTGAGGTAAGAAAGGGTGAACTCACAAGACTGGGCTTTATTTTAATCTATTTCATGAACGGGAAACTAGAACATGAAGACAGAGGAAGCAAATGCGGCCACGTCTTGCTAGTTATTAAATGCTGGTGGTGGGTTTATGGGTGCACAGTGTATGCTTCTCATCTCTTCTGTGTACGCTTCATCCTCTGTCACAGGAAATATGTTTTTAAGTGTGTTTCAAGATGAGAAGGCTCTGCAGCATCAATACATTCACGTAAGCAGAGAGGGCTGTGAGTGGGTGGCTCAGGGTCTTTGCAAGGCTTATAAAAATAGTGTATAGCCAGAAATGTCAAGGAGCTCTGCAGAGGTCTCTCCTTACTCCCACTAAACAGGAAAAAGAATACCTTTCATTTTGATGGAGAACTCCCCCAGCAGGTTCTCCAGCTCAGCCTCAATGGTACACATGTTCTGTGAAGAGAACAGGAGATGGCGTTAGAGTGTGCCTTCCTCTGCAGGACAGTTCAAAGCATGTGCCATTCTGACAGCTGTGGCCAACCGCGCCCGGGCAACAGAAGGCAGGGGTTTACCTGTCTGCAGCCCCTCAGGCAGCACCGACCGTGAGGTGTTCTCAGCAAAATAGTCAAGCTGAGTCTAAGTGCGACTCTCAGGTACAGGCCATTGAGAACCAGCGCAATTACATCATGAATGAACATAACCCAAATATGGAGCAATTCTGTAAAATCAGGCCTGGACTCTACAAAAAGGCAGTACTGTGTAAAAACTGACATGCTAGGTAAAAATGACTAAAGAAACCTAACAATCAAATGTGACATGGTAACCCTGATTACATCCAAAAAAAAAAAAAGGACTTGCAGATGGGTCAGCAATCCGTGTGTTTTCTTAGCTCTCATCTTTCCAGAAGCAGACTGCCAGACCTTTCTTCTGTGGTGCTGCTGGGTGAGTTTGAACTGCCAGCTACTAAGTTAGAGTACAAACCATTTCTGCTACCCAGGGACCTTAAATAAGTTAAAGTAGCCATGAAAGACATTATTAGGCCAGATGAGGCAGTTTGCATATGGATGGGGTATCAGATAATTTTAAAGAATTACTGTTAATTCTCTTAGTTGTGATCATGGCATTTGGTTATAAGGGGATATACAGACTGCACAGGTCACCATTCAGTGACAGTGCTAAAATATTTAGCAGGTGAAATGTCATGAAGTCTACAAAAACAAACAAAGAGACAAAAAACTCCCAACCCAACCAATTGCCCTCCAGTTGATTCTGACTCACAGTTACCCTAGAGGTCAGAGTAGAACTGTCCCCTAGAGTTCCTAAGGAGAACCTGGTGGATTTGAACTGATGACCTTTTGGTTAGCAGCTGTAGCACTTAACCACCAGGGTTTTAGATGATGTTAAATGGTTTAGCCAAAAAAGGGGGTATAAAAAAAGGAAGGAAGGGAGACAGGGAGGAAGAGAAAGAAAGAAAGGGAACATGTAAGATTCTTTCAACTCTTCTGTAGGTTTGAAATTCTTCATAATGAAAACTGGGGACAAGAAGAACTCTGAAATTCCACTGTGCTCTACTGGGTGCTATGGCACCCTGATAGTGATTCCTGGGTCTGACTTGGCTCAAAGGTTGAGGAAAGAGGGAAAGCAGAAGACTGATGCTGTCTCGGTGTGTGGTTAGATACATAACCACCATTCGCCTAATTCCTCAGTGGATGGGGCCTAAGCTGAGCAGTCAGAGTAAGAAATCAAAAGGGAAAGGACTGTGGCCAGGACCAGCTCCAGTGAAGCTGTTTCATGAGTTGGCCAGCATAAGCTTTTTTTAAAAAAGCTTTACCATAGTAAAACATACATAACTAAACATTTGCCATTTTGCATAACATAGTTTATAAAGAAAAATGTTCTACACCCTATGTTGGTAAGTAGCATCGGCGGTCTTACAAGCTTCTGAGTGGCCTCCTAAGATATTCCACTGTTCTCCCCTTGTCTGGAGCATGAGAGAATGAAGAAATATGAAGACACAAGCAACAGGTTGGTCCAAAGGCCTAATGGACCACAACTACCACAGCCTTCCCCAGAATGACTGCAGCACAACTAGATGGGTACCCTGCTAACACCATCGACTGTTTTGACAGGGATCACAATAGACAGTCCTAGATAGTACTGGAGGAAAATGTAGAACAAAATTCTAACTCACACGCACTGAAAATAAATAAAGACCAAGCTTACTGGCCTCACCGAGACTGGAGAAATCCCAAGAGTACAGTCCCCAGACACCCTTTTAGCTCAGTAATAAAGTCACTTCTGAGGTTCATCCTTCAGCCAAAGATTGGACAAGCCCATAAAACAAAATGGGACTAAAGGAGCACGCCAGTCCAGGGGCAAGGGGGAAGAGGCAGGAGGGGACAGGAAAGCTGCTACCGGTCAGCCCGAGGTTGAGAAGGGGAGGTGCCGACACGCCACACACGGGGAAAGTGCTCAGCGCCACAAAGCAGTGTGTGCTTGGTAAACCCTCATCTAAAATGCAATAATAATAATAAAAAGAAGTAACTGTAAAAAAATAAAAAATCAGCATATTGCCATTTTGACCATTTTTTAAGTGTGCAGTTCAGCAACATTAAGGACATTCATGGTGTTGCACAACCAACCTCATCCGTTTTCAGACTTTTTAATCACCCTAAACAGACGCTGGACACCTCTTAAAGCACCCCTTTCCTTCCCCCTATCTCTGGCAACCAGTGAAAAAACCTCTACACTTGCCTACTCTATGCACTCGTATAGATGGGGTCATACAGTAATTGTCCCTATGCATTTCTGACTTCCTCTACTCAGAGGAGTGTTTCCAAGTTTCTTCCACGTCATAGCATGTATCAGGATTTCATTTCTGTTTACAGCTGAGTAGCAGTCCATCATATGGATAAACTCCTCATGGTTCACCCATTTATCTGTTGAGGGGCACAGGGGTAGCTTCTACCTTCTGCCTACCGTGTATAAGCTTTTGTGTCTTCTGAGAGCATAGCTAGAATTGCTGGGTCACACAGCAGTTTGTTATTGCTGAGAATATACACAGCAGAACGTACACCAATTCAACAGTTTCTACACGTACAATTTAATAACATTGATTACATTTTTGAAGTTGTGCAACCCTTCTCAGCCTCTTTTTCTGAGTTCTTTGTCCTCTGATGACAGAAACTCACTGTCCCCTAAGGCTCCCATCTTATCCCCCATTGCTGTCAGACAAATAGATAGACCCTGAAGAAACACAAGGCTCAAGGCAGACATTCTTTACTAGTTTAGTTAAACTACTGTTTGGTTTTAAGACTTCAGGGGAGATTTTTGGTTTAAACTTTAAAGATTATGTCATAATAATAGTTTCAGGGGTTCACCATTATCTCTGCTTTACCAGGAAACCCTGGTGGCGTGTTGGTCCAGTGATATAGCTGCTAAGCAAAAGGCCAGCCATTCAAACCCACCAAATGCTCCTTGGAAATTCTATGGGGCAGTTCTACTCTGTCTGTAGGGTGGCTATGAACCAGAAATGACTTGATGGCAATGGGTTTAGGTCCTTTTTTCTGCTTTACCAAGCAGCAGTCCCCATTCCAGCCCACTAAGGACATCTCCAGGATTCTCCCTCCTTAGCCAGCCTCCACAGAGACTGTAGTGGTCTTGGGAGTGGTGGCTCTGGCTAAAATATAGCCAGTTCAGCAAGTCTTGGCAGAGATTGCTAGCCATCTGAGTGTTTGCTGAGGACTTCAGGACTGATATGTAAGTCTCAAGTTTCTGGTTCTTAAATTGTTCTGCTCTAGTACGTTTACTCCCCTCCATGGGGCCACAGACAGGATGCAAAAGACAATGGCTTGCCTTTCTCCTTGTGAGTCTGCAGAAACTTAGGCAGCTTAGCTAAGCTGGGGAAAAGGTCCTCAAGCCTGAGTTTTATGCAGCCTGATAACTCAGGCAACAAAGACTGTGTGCTATAAACGGAAGTTCTAGATCAAGGGAATGGGACGTCACAGTTAAAGAAGACCTCATGGTTTTCACAGGTATCAATGATGTTGTGTCAGGATTGCTACCAATGTCACTGAAAAACTTGGGGGCCCATTACTTTAAAGGTTAGGACATCCATCTGTGATTGGAATTTTCTTCTGTCTCCCACATGCAGCAGCTGACGAACATTATACCCAGAAGCATCTTGCCCTCATGTCTCTCGTGACACAACCCCAGCTTTCATGGTGGTTATGTGAAGACAGATATATAATCACCTGATGGCACAGGAAGTGTGAAGCTACAGAGTAAACTCCTTCCCTCTCTAAGGCAGTCTTTCAATTTGTTGAAATTGTACTCTGCGTCTTTCATTTTACTAGTGAAGTTATGATTGTCTCTCCTGGCGACAAACACCAGGTCAGGCAGCTCCTAACTGCTGCTGGTCCACTGTCTGCTTATATGCTATGGGCCAAACCAGTTGTCGAATAATTGCCAATCATGGAGATTCTGTGCATGTCAGGGTAGGACTGCACTCCAGAAGGTTCCTCAGTGGCTGATTTTTTGGCTGTAGATTGCCAGGCCTTTCTTCTGAGATGCCTCAATGTGAACCCAAGCCGCCAACCTTTTGCTTAGCAGCTGAGTACTTAGCTCTTTGCATTAAGACAGTCACTATCAATTAGAAGCCAACGTGATTTCAGAGACCGGTAGAAATGAGACCTCATGGACTATGGCTTCTTCTAGTCCAGTGATTCTCAACCTTGGAGTTGCTAAACTTGGCATACAAACCCGAACCCGCTGCCTTGGAGTTGATTCTGACTCATATTAACCCTATAGGACACAGCAGAACTGCCCATATAGTTTCTCCAAAGAGTGCCTGGTGCATTTGAACTGCAAACCTTTTGGTTAGCAGCTGTAGCACAGCTATTACGTCTAAACTTGGATAAACCAAACAAAAGCAAACCTACTGCCGTAGAGTTGATTCTGACTTATAGAGGAGGGGGATGGGGGTGAGGATCACATCTTTATTTTCACCAACCTCTAGCTAAAACTTAACATCTCCTTATAACACAAATGCAGAAAACAAGCCACATGAGTATTAGTAGTACCTGTGACTTGGTTACCAATAGAAAGCATGTATTGTCATGTTACGTCATGGATTGCAGTTACCTTGACAAACGGATTACACTTTTTACTGCTTGGAAATTTCAGTAAGCCAGAGATCCTGTACTCAGATGTGTGAGTAAAGAAACAGCAGAGCACTACACCTCAAATTTGATTTTTCAAAATATTTTGAAAACAGCACTGACAATATTGAAATAGCTATATTTCATTATCATTTGCTTCCTTTGAATTCCCATGATTTTATGCATTTACAAAACATTTGTTCTGAGAGTGGGGACTTAGGTTAAGAAACTCTGTTTGAGGCCCAGAGAAGGGATGTTATGGATTGAATTGTGTCCTCCCAAAATACGTGCTGTAAGTGCCAGCCCCTCTGGAAATCGTGGAGGCATGGTGGTTAAGTGTTTCAACTGGTAACCAAAAGTTAGGCTGTTCAAATCCGCCAGGTGCTCCTTGGAAGCTCTCTGGGGCAGTTCTACTCTGCAGGGTCACTGTGAGTCAGAATCAACTCACCAGCAGTGGGTTTGGTAAGTTATCATACCTGTGGCTATAATCTCATTTAGGGATGTATTTTCTTTGTTATGTTAAGGAGACAGTGTTAGTGTAGAGTGTGCCTAGAGTGAGTCTTTTCTGGGATATGAAAGAGCAGATTCAGAAGAAAGGAGTCAAGAGGGGAAAGAAATGTCATGTCACTTGATCCCCAAGGAGCCAAGGAACAGAAGCTAAAGAGACAAGGACCTTTTCCCAGAGCTGATAGAGAAAGAAAGCCTCCATCTAGATCCAGTGACCTGAATTTGGACTTGTGGCCTCCTAAACTGTGAGAAAATAAATTTCTGTTCATCAAAGCCACCCACTTGTGATATTTCTGCTATGGCAACACTAAAAAGCCAACCCAAGGGACAAAACTGGTTCAGACAAGAGGCAGGACTGGACTGGATATGTGAAGTGATCCTGCCACATGTCACCCAGGAAGCCTTCCAGTCTCAGAGCTGAGGCAGGAGCTCAGCTCTGGGGATTTGGTGACAGCCCCTCCCCAGGCCAATGACTTCATTCATGAAATCTCATCTGTCCACCAGGCCTAATGGGGTAGTGAGAAGTGCTACTTTAATAATTCAGGCAGTCCATCAAAGACATTGGTTTCAGGTGACCCAGGACTAGTAAAAACCTCCCATGTCATATGGTAGGACCCCAGGGAAAGGCCCCCAGAAGGCACACTTCTGTTTACCACTCTTTGCCTCCTTGAGAGAGGGACAAATCCACAGTACAAAGTCACAGGAAGCAGGGTGACTGATACCCCTCTCAGACACCCAGATGAGCCATTTTAACCTCAAGTTCCATTCAGCTTCCACAGACAAAGCTAGATTAGACTAAAAGTCTGGGTGGTGCAAGCAGTTTGCAAAGGCTGCTAACCTAAAAGTTAGTGATTTGAACTGCCCCATGGGCTTCCATGGAAGAAAGGCCTGGCTACCTGCTTGCCTAATAATTACAGCCAAGAAAACCCCATGGAGTGCATCACATGGGCTCGCCTCCTCCCCTGCAGCTAACAGTAATGCCGACAAGACAGACTAGACACTAGAGAATCTGAAAGTGCATTTATGTGGCAAAAACCAAGGCCACGTGGCTTATTCCATCATTCATTGATGTTTTCAATTAGCACTTGTAGTCTACTGGTGCAGATCAGGCCAGGCAGTAAGGAGTACAAAGAAACAGATGGTTAGATCAGTAAATGCCTCTGTAGAGTCCAAAATCTTGTAGTCATGGTAAAACAAGCATGTGAACAAGTACATCACAAGACATCAGGGGATTTGTACCTGAAATGCTTGAGATTCAGAAAAGTGTCAGTGACAGCCCTATGCAGAGTCACCAGGTCACCTGACAGTCATTGAACAAATTCCACTGATTGGCTCCCGAAACACAAGTGAAGGAGTGAAATTTATCCCTCTCAGGAAGACTCATGGGAGTGGGTCTCTACATTGACTCGTGACCAGTAGAACCAGATGGTGCCCGGCCACCACCAGTGATAGCCACGATGGAGCTCACAAAATTGAGTCTCACCGGGAACAAGAGAATAAATAGGGGTGCACTCTGAGATCTCCAATAGAAGACCAGAACTGATGGTCCGGGGGCTTCCAAGTTCCCCTGGGAGCATGGCCTCTGGCCCTGATGCTGACTCTGTCCACAAATAATGAAGGTCAACTTTCTGGACAGCAATGGATTGGATTTAGCGATGCAGGGTGACCATATCTTGTGGGAATTTTATTTTCTATGCATCTATAGGACGTGGTCCTGCTGTCCTCTTGCTGGAGGAAGGGGAGTGGGTGGAGAGGAGGGGATAGGAGACTGTTGGGAGGATACGACACGTATGGAGCAGAGAAGAGGGGTGTGCTGTCACCGGGCAGGGAGAGCAGTGGGAGCTGCATATAGGTGAGCATGCGAATTTATATGGGAATGTATGTTTTCATCCAATCATAATTAAAAAATACAAAAAACAAATTGGTGTCTCTCAGGAATGGAATGGAGAACATTGACCTTGTCCTTGGCAGACACCAACAGCTGCAATCAGACTGAGGGGGTTTCGGCAGCTGAACAGGTGAGCGCTTACCTCTGTGTACTCTTTGTAGCTCCGGCTGATCTCAGAGAGGCTCTCCCGAGCCGCTTTGCTGGCCGGGGATGTGGCAAAGGCTTGCTTCATTTTGCTGGCACCATCTTGGAGGCGTCTTTGGATACAATAAGCTTCGTAGAGTTCATCTACCTGTCAAAATCAAAGCAGGGAACATCAAGGATATAAACATTTGTCACGCTTGAAAAATGTGACATAGGTGGCTGTGAAGAGCTTAACGTACCTGAGGTTCCTGATCTCAGCAAGGAGGGTCTTCCAGAAATGTGTTATAACACTTTCTGTATTAGTCACTACGAACCTTTTTCTGTTTCTAAAAGGATTCAACTTTTTAAATTATATGAAATAGAAACAAACTTAATATTGGTGGACTGTGTGAGACAAATATTGGGTCATGAAGACAAACCTGTTGCTGTTGAGTCGATTGCTGACTCACAGCGACCCCACAGGACAGAGTAGAGCTGCCCCATAGGGTTTCCAAGGAATGGCTGGTGGATTTGAACTGCCAAGCTTTCGGTTAGCAGTTGTTTTTACCACTGTGCCACCAGGGCTCCAATGAAAACAGCCAAAGCCAAGTGCCGTCGAGAAAGAAACCCCAAAAAAGAAAAAAAAGAAAACCCAAACTTGTTGTTGAGTCTGTTCCAACTCGTAGCACACCTACAAGACAGAACAGAACTGACCACCTAGCAATCCTGAGGAGCAGCTGGTAGATTCAAACTGCCAACCTTTAAGTTAGCAGCCACAGCACTTAACTGCCATGTGACCAGGAGCCTTCTATCCCCACACAAACACTAAAGGAGTCTGTCGAGTCACGCCAAGGTGAAAACTTTGTAATATGCTAGGCAAGTATCACTTTCTTTTAAGAGGTATTGTCACGAGGTGATATTCACACATGGAGATTCAGCTTTTTTTTCTTTTTTTAAAAGAACTCAAGGTTATTCACTAAGCAATTTTTGTGAAAATCTTGGCTCAATAATAAATAGGCAAAAAGAGGTTATTAAGTGATTTTTAAGTTAGAGTGAAGGACAATTGTCAAAACTTATCAGAATGAACCCTGAAGAAGTGTGTTTTTTTTTGTTTGTGTATCAGTTATACCACAATTAAAAAAATAAATTGAAGCAATGAAAATGAACTTTTTCCCCTGCCATACCTCCTCACTTATACTTCAAAATGGTAATACACTCTCTGCAAAGGACTTGTGCAGACCTCTTATCATAAGCCTGATAATCACTCAATACTTCTAAGTAGTGATTCTCAATCACCTGGGAGCACGTTTGCCCTCCAGAGGACATCTCTGGAGACATTTTTACTTGTTACAACTCGGATAGAGCTCCTGACATCTACTGAGTAGAAGCTGGCAGAGCTGCTCAGCATTGTACAGTGCACAGGACAACCCCTACAACAAAGAACTAAAGTATCACTCAAGTAGATGTTGAGAAAACCTGCTCTAAAGTATCCCCTACCCAAGGTGTTTATCTCTGTCGTCTCGTATTATCTTCAGTGATAAACATACCAAACTGACTGCAATCAGTTTCAGGGATGTTCAGGCAGACATCAAAGGAGGATCTCTCCAGGGATTAGGGAAGAACACACAGCCTATTAATTCTGGGCCACGTGAATTTTTATTGCAGCACTAACTTTGTTCCCTCAAAAAGGAGGCTTGAGCTACAGATCCAGAAGAAGACGGCAATGAAGACAACGGATTTCAGAGATTAAGACACTGCTTTTGTCTTGAAGGCAAAGTGTGGGTTGTTGTTAGCTGCCACTGAGTTGCCCCCTGACTCATGGGACCCCACGTGTTACAGAATATGATGGCTTCATAGGGTTTTCTCGACTGTGATTTTCGTGGAAGTAGTTAGCCAAGTCTTTCTTCTGCAGGGTCAGTGGGTGGGTGTGAACTGCCAACTTTTGGGTAGGCAGGCCAATTCAAAGCACTTGTGCTACCTATGTTCCTACTTCCCTCGGAGGAGCGTGGTTTTCCATAACTGCTTTCACTACATAGGTGTCAGGAAACCCTGGTGGCATAGTGGTTAAGTGTTAGGTCGGCTAACCAAAAGGTTGGCAGTTTGAATTTTCCAGGTGCTCTTCGCAAGCTCTATGGGGTAGTTCTACTCTGTCCTATAGGGTTGCCATGAGTCAGAATCACCTTGGTGGCAGTAGATTTTAGGTACATAGGTGTCAGGAATACTTAGCCTAGACATGAACATTAAGAGACTGAAAATATTCTTTTAGTTAAAAAAGTCTTGCTTGCTATTCAGTTCATAAATTCAATCAGCTTTGCTTCTGAAACCAAACACACTGCTGTCGAGTCGATTCAGACTCATAGTATATCGATAGGACAGAGTAGAGCTACCCCATAGAGTTTCCAAGGAATGCCTGGTGGATTCAAACTGCTGACCTTTTGGTTAGCAGACACAGCTCTTAACCACTATGCCACCAGGGTTTCCAAAACAGCAACAATGCACACATGTAAATCATGAAATTTAAAGCAGAAAAAACTTTTAGGGTCATCTAGATGAAGTACATGCCCCTCCACACCCCCATTTCAGAGTGGAAAGCCAAGGTCCACACAGATTACATGGCCCAGAGAGGACGCGGCAGAGCTGGGACTAGAACCTGAGGCTTCACAGAGAAGTGTGTAACACCATCAGGTCTCCCACTTGGAAAAGCGAAAGATGAGTGTAGATGGGAACAAAGTGATGTGAACAGGAATGGCTAGTGGCGTGATTTAGCTGTCCCAAAAGGGCAATCTTGTTTAGGTCACACCAATAACTCCAGAGTGTCTTGAACAAGGAGGCGATAGTTCTCCTCCATACAAGTCTAGCTGGACCAACTGTGAACTATTCATGAGGTTTAGAGCTGGATGTTACCAAAAAAAAAAAACACCCAAACCTGTTGTGTCAAGCTGAATAGTGAGTCTGTAGAACAGAGCAGAACTGCCACACAGGGTTTCCAAGGAGCTCCTGGTGGATTCAAACTGCTGACCTTTTGGTTAGCAGTCATAGCTCTTACCCACTATACCACCAGGGTTTTAGGGACTCTATAAGTCACTGCCCACCTAGGGGGGCACTATGCCAACTATTCCACATGGAGAAGCGCAGAAGGAACCAAGAATTTTGGGAAAGATTGAAGGAGGCATACCACAGCTGACTTTCCATACTTTGAAGGCCTTCATGGGGAAGTGTGTGTGTTATCAAGTAGCACGCAGGACCACAGAATAAAGGTGCAAGGTCAGGCATTTTTTGTAGAGTCAATTTGACTCAGTCTTATCTCTAACTACACTATGCCGAGGCTTGAAAGCCTGCCAGGCACCATGCAAGCTACAGAGAAAACACTCAGTGAATGTTTGCTGAACTGAAGTACAGTCAGAACTGCACTAGGTTATCCGGCTTTGCTTCTCTTGTCTCCTCTGTCTCTTTCGCCTGTGGGAGGTCTTCATTGCTGATCTGCTCAGGAGTCAATTAAATGAGAAATTGTCTACAGACCAGATGCTCCGCTCTGGCCAGAGGGGCATTTGGTGATCACTAACTGAGAACTGAACAACAGAGGGAGAGAAATACAGCAAGAACGTCACTTACCTTACTAATGTGAAACTCCAGGCGTCTCATGTATCTCTCGATCGTTTTAATTTGCTGGAATTAAAAGAAGACATTTGAAAAAGCACAGCCATTTATAGTTTAATTCTTCTAAGCTTGCAAGGATATTGCCTTAAATCTCTTATATCCACAAGCACTAGAAAATGCTTACTATTTCCCCTTCTCCTGGTCTTTGCTGCTATTTTAGAGATTCTCTAATGTCAACTTGGAAGGTATTTTTTAAAACACCGAGTAAATATTCGGAGGAATGAACCCAAGCGAATTACTGGACTCCTTGTCCTTAGTGGAAACCCTGGTAGCATAGTGGTTAACTGTTATAGCTGCTAACCAAAAGGTTGGCAGTGTGAATGCACCAGGTGCTGCTTGGAAACCCTATGGGGCAGTTCTACTCTGTCCTTTAGGGTCACTATAAGTCCAGATCAACTTGACAGCAGTGAGTTTAGGTTTTCTTGGATTTTGTCTTTAACACCGAAGGAAGCTAAACAAGTAGAGTGCTCTGGATTTTTGGCAGGACAGTATGGTATCAGAGTATCCTTAAAACGCTTCATAATTGCCTATTTAATCAATTCTAAGGACTCTTCTCCCTCCTAGTTTTGTGTGTCTGAAATTGAGATGCATTGTACCACTGCCGCTGGCCAGGAGGCAGATAGCTGTCTGTGCACGCTCAGAGATAATCACAGTGCTTTCTGTGTCATCTCTTCATTTGTGTCACATGTATTGCTGGTATTACACGCACTGCATTTAATTGCCCATTAAAATGTCATAAAAAATTTTGTACAGTGACTCAACAATAACATAAAAAGCCACTGTGTATACAGACAGGCGTGGAAACCAAGCAGCATCGTATGCAATGATAACTTAAAAGACTGCACATTTAAATAGCCCTGAAAGAACATGTCAATAAGTATGAAATACAAATTTTAAGTGAAAAAGAAAGGATTCTGTCAGAATTGGCTAGAATCTTTCTGTTTTTCCCCTAGTGGCACGTAGAGTAATGATGCATTTTGCAATCCAAGATGTCACAGATTTGACTGACTATGGCCATTAACACTTAGAAAAAACACAGGGAAGGGTTTCCAAATTGATTCAAATGCTGAGAAACCCTGCAACCCAGGTGGGATTTTTAGGGACATGACCTTAAGTATTTTATCGGCTCTGTAGACATTAGTACGTATTTGTCACACTCGTTAGACGAAAGCATGGATTTTTTTTCCAGCATTAGAAAAATCATTAGTTCTCTAAAATTTTATTGTCCCTAACCATGTCTCTCCTGGACTTTGAGTACAAAGGTACAGGGCTTAATTTTTTAGCAGCATCTCAACCCAAAATGAAAACTTACCTTGTCTAGGTCATACAGCACACCCTAAAAAAAGAAAGGAACATCTGGATTAAAATATATCTTCCTCAGATCATTACTGATATTACTAGAGGGATTTCACCTTCATTCGTGCAGCACCTGTGACATAATGATCATCTCTAAAAGGCAGAGTTCAACTGGGTTCTTCAACATCTGCTTTAAAAGAGTAGAATCCTGGCTTCTTTAAAAAAAGTTTAACATAAACACATTTAAATTAACTATTCACCAAGAAGAATCTGCAGTACGAGAGATATTTTTCACGACATGATAAACAATTTTTTAATATATAAACAACTTAAGAAGTATGTATATTGCACATCAAATAACAATATTTTCCTTAGGGTGCTATGTATTTTAGGAAAAAAATAGGAAGATAGGTACACAGATAAGCTTGCTAGGCAGATGGTTTGCCTCTCAACATGTAACTTGTCAGCAGAAAGTAATTACCAGGTGCCACATGACACCTTGTGTGGAATGCCTTCCAAACACCCATGGAACACATTCTAAAACCCGAGGGTGGATGTTTTTGAAAGTCATATTCCTGTGAGTTGTGACCAATGTCACAAAACAATTTGTGTATAAAATTCTTAAATGAAAAACTAATTTGCACTAGAAACTTTGATCTAAAACATAATAAAATAAAGTAACATTCCTTTCGGTGAACTTTCTATATTTTTTTGGAAGGGTGTGTATTTTCTCCGAGATATTTTATTGAATACATTTCTGGGTCATAGGTGAGTTCAAGTCCAGATAAATGCTTTCTTCTTAGTGCATGTACATTGGTTTTGGAGGGCAACTCTGGTTACATTAAAGGAGATGTTCCTTGTTCATCACCACTGTGAAGCATCTTCCAACTTTTAAGTCAAGATTAACAGTTTTCTTCTTTTTGTCAATGAAGAGTGAGTGGTTTATTTCTGTTTTCAATTGTCTCACAGTTGGGCTTGTGCTGGTATTTCCTTGTGCACCTACTGTGACCACTGGTCTGAGAAAAGTACGGTGCGTTTCTTCTGTTCATACAGCCTAGTGCCCAGCAGAAAACACTGGTAGTGTAGTGGTTAGGTGTTACAGCTGCTAATCGAAGGGTCTGCAGTTCAAATCCACCGGATGCCCCTTAGAAACTCTACAGGGGCAGTTCTACTCTGTCCTTTAGGGGTTACTACGAGTCCAAAACTCTGGTGGTTTAGTGGTTGAGTGCTGTGCTGCTAATCAAAAGGTCACCAGTTCAAATCCACCAGGTGCTCCTTGGAAACTCTGTAAAGCAGTTCTACTTTGTCCTATAGAGTCACTAGGGGTCAGAATCGGCTCCGTGGAAGTGGATTTGTGAGTTGGAATCAACTCAGTGGCAATGGGTTTTTTGTTTTGGTTTAGTGGCCAATGACTTTTTTTTTCAGTGTATTTATTTTTTGTTTACGGAGGGAAAATACATACATATATATATATATATATATATACACACACATATATGTGCAGCAGAACATATGGCTTATCTTAAATACCAGTAAAAACATTTTCAAAAGTCAGGACTTATTTATATTCCATGTTTTCAGAGTTCCTGCCAGTCATCCCTGCCCACTGAGGTCTTAAATTTTTCACTGGCTTTGAACTCTTTTCTTTGACATATTAAAGAACACGTAATGCTTGTTTTTTCGAATTAAAAAACTAGGGGGTTAACCACACAACATAGCAGTGATACATTTGTTAATGGTATCTTGCCTGCCTGTTTAAACAGGTAAAATTGTTATTTAGCAAGGAGCTCATGAGGAAGGTAACATACTTTGCCCAAACTGTTTTCACACCAAGTTTGTTTTCTGGGCACTGACAGTGGTCAGTGTGGGGGCAGAGACACTGCTGGTGGTGAAAGCTAAGGGGACACTCTCAAGCAGTTCTGTAACCACATCCTTCATTGGGAGAACTTTTAGGGAACACTAGAGGTAACCTCTCAGCTGCTGACCAGCTGCTCTGTGGGAGAAAGAGGTGGCAGTCTGCTTCTGTGAAGGTTATATAGCCTTAGAAATCCTATAGGGCTGTTCTGCTCTGTCCTACATGGTCACTATGAGTCAGAACTGACCAGATGGCAATGGGTATGACTATTCATGGATTTGGAATTCCAAACTAAAAGATTGGAAGTTTGCATCCACCCAGAAGAAAGACCTCGTGATTGAGTTCTGAAAAATCAGCCACTGAAAACCGGATGCAGCTCAGTTCTTGTTTGCACCCCTGACGTCACCATGAGTTGGTGTTTGCATGATGGCAACCTGTTTGGTTCTGATTTTTATGGAGGACTTAGGGCTCAGTTTCATAAGAGCCCTTGTCCTTGTTCTCCAGTGAGGAATACTCACTGCCTTTGAGAATGGTCACCAGCATTCCAAAGCTCTGAAAGCCAACCCATGAAGAATGCCACAAATCGGATCAATGGTCATTTCATTAGAATATCAAGTATTTTAACCCATTTCCTTGAAAAAAGAGTAAGATACATCTCAGTATTCTCTTAAAAAATAAAATAAAATACCTAAAAAGTAACCACCATATACCTCTCCAGCATGGGTAGACTGTTCAAGGCTATCTAATGCCTTGAAATGTTAAGATACAATGTCATTTAGAAATGAATGATGCCATTTAAAATAGTAACTACATTGTAAATACTTCTTTAATCAGACAAAAACCAAATCCAAATCCAATGCTGTGGAGTTGATTCTGACTCACAGCAACCTTACAGGACAGAGTGGAACTACCTCATAGGGTTTCCAAGGAGTGGCTGGTAGACTGGAACTCCTGACTTTCTGTTTAGCAGCTACGCTCTTAAACCGTTTTGCCACCAGGTATCCACTTACAAATTCATTAGAATAGAGGGACTTTGAAGACACTTCGGGCGATACAACATATAGCGAATTGTATTGTTATATGTATATGTATCTGTTGTATATATAACAATAATGTATAATTAATTGTATTGCATATATGTTATGTATACAACAATACAAAGTATAGCAGATTGTACTGTTTGTATAACAATACAATGTATAATGTATTGTTGTATATATATGTATATGTTACATGTATAGCAATACAATGTATAATGGATTGTGTTGTTGTATGTATATTTTATATGTATAACAATACAATTCATTATACATTGTATAACTGATCTAGCCAAGATGCCTTCCAGTGTCACATATTGGTTACCCCAAACCTCCTTCCCCTCTCCCTGGCTTCAATGACTTACCATGTTTTTTTTGAAAAATTGGAAACCAAGTGTAAGTTCTGGCTTTCCAATTTTACACTATCAACATGCTATGAGAATGCTAATTTTTCAGTCCTTATAAATAAATAAACAAAAAATGTACATGGAGGGTGGCCAGAATGCTTTGTGCTTGGCTCCCAGCACAAAGGTGGGTGGTCTGGATTCACCCAGCAGTGCCTTAGAAGAAGAGCCTAGGCATCTGCTTCTAGAAAGAGTGCAGTCAAGGAAACCCAGGGAGCAGTTCTCCTCTGCAACAGGAATCAGAATGGACTCAGTAGCAATGGTATATGCTTTTTTGTTTTTAGGGTGTTCAAAGGATTTTTTTTCTGATTATTAAATTGATCTAGAAAACTTGGAAAAGTATGAGGAAGAGGATTTAACCTCCTTCTTCCTTCTAAAATACACATCAGGAGTCAGATAGTGCTTCACCCATTGGCTCTGCTTTTCTTCAGTGTTTCTCCTCATACCCGTCAAGTAGAGGACACTTAGCTGGAAAAAAGCTCACTGTGTTTAAGATCCTCATGACAGGACGGAACCTACCAGGCGAGAGTTTCTCTTCATGTCTTTTAGCTGAGCGGTCAGCTTGTCCAGCTCCGTCTGGTGAACTTCCAGATACTCACTACAAAGAGAAGATGAGACGGAAGTGTGAACTCAGTGACCATCAAGTGGAGTCTGGTGCTGACTGCTGACCTTTTTCTTTCGAAAGGGAATGAAGAATCTGAGTCTTGCTCTGCAAAGGGCAGGTGTGGCAGGGGAGCCTGTCCTTTCTCAACCCTTCAACATTTTGCAAGTTCCAGCAGTTGCATCTGACACCATCCAGATGGTCAAAAAGGACAACGCCGGGTGGCTACGTGTCCAGAAAAGAAAAATCTTTGGGGAGGGAAGGAGAAAAGTATCTCTGGAATCAGTCTGAGCTCACAGGATTTTATCTACTTAAATGCAACATCAGCTGTAGATGTTTGGCTACACCAGGGAAGTTTTCTTCTAAACTAACAATCCTTGTTTGTGATATATTCTCAGGAAGGCTTCCATATCCTTTCTTCAGTATCTCTAATAGGCCTGCCTACAACTGTTTAAATAAAATGCAGTAATGTATAGAGTTAAATATATACACATTCATTTTTTTAAGTCTCCTCCAATATTATGGATATAACATGGTAGCCTCACATATTTCAAATTGTGGGAACTGATTTAAGCTCTCTTGATTTCAGTGCAAAAAGAAAATACCTACTTACAGAGATATTTTAAAATTATTTCATACAACTTGCTCTTTTTCTAACTCGTGCTAGGTATTTCAGAAAGGAAAGGTTCTGGCACATAAGTGGGTAGAATGTTCTTACTCAAGCCCATTTTTCAAAGCCCGGTAGACCTCTTCCACTCGTTTAGGTTGAGGTTCTTTGGGAGGGCTGTTGTTTTTGTGTCCTAAATTGTGCATTTTCTTGAGTTTGGCCTGAGGCTTCTTGACCGCGGAAGTATTTTCAATGAAGGAGTTACACCTACGGAAGGAAAAGATGAAGTTACCGGTCGAGGGTACAAAAAAGATTTGGCTCAAGAAATGCTTTTAGAATTATTTTGTGTTTGTATGAGTGTCCTTTAGGGAAAATAACACCCCCTTGTATACTAACAAGAAACCCTGGTGGTGTAGTGGTTAAGTGCTATGGCTGCTAACCAGAAGGTTGGCAGTTCAAATCCACCAGGCGCTCCTTGGAAACTCTAAGTGACAGTCCTACACTATACTAGGGGGTCACTGAGTCACGATTGACTCAATGGCCGTATTTGTTTTGTTTTTTAACCTTTATAGGGGCACATTGCCAGGTCTTTCTCCCACAGAACCCCTGGATGAGTTTGGATGGCCAGTCTTTTCGTTTGTAGACACATACTTAACTGCCTGGCCACCAGAGCTCCTCAGAAAAGAAGTTACAGTGTTTAATTTTGGTACATTATAGTTTTTTTTTCTGTGAAAAAAAGAGACTGAAACAATCTTCTGTGTGTGCAAGGCACAGATCTGTGTGGCTATCTGTGAGCACACAGACCCTCTTTACAACCTCCAAACTTGCTTCCTGGAGAAAGACACCCTACTTGCCTGGATCGCCTCTCCTGAAGGCCGCTGAACCCTGCGAAAGACTGGCTTCTAATGATTCCATTGGGCCCCCCAGGTGAGGACTGGGATCCTACCAGCATGATTTCCGGGGGTCTGGCGGGTAGTCCTGTAAGACAGAGAGAAGGTCACAGTGAGTTCAAGACAGCTTCTGCCAGGAAACCCACCAAGCTTGGCAACAGCGATAAAATAGGTAAGAGTGATACAGGTGAAGGGACTCATGAGGACATTAAGCGCATGTAGACATCTATCCTATGACATCTTCCTTCAAGTCAAGGAGCTCAGCCATCAGGGGAATTAAAAGACTCACCTTCCAAGACATGATTAAGAATAAATTACTCAAAATTAGCAATGACTTCAGGTCTCCCCCAACCCATTTTTTTTAAAGGTCCAGCTGTACCTTCAAAAACATTAAAAAAAAAAAAAAAAAAAGCCCACTTTGGAATATTTACCTGCAGGCAACCAGACTTCCCACAAGAAAAAAAAAATAGGTGACAAGTTTTAGACATGTCTGGCATTGCATTCAGAACACGGTCAGGTCTTAGATTTTTACACAGAGACATCCTAAGGTCAGAAACACCAGATTTCTTCAGAGATGAACTTATTTTGACTTATCTTTGCTTTTTTCTCTCCTTAAGTGTATTTTGAAAGACAAGATTGTGCCGTTTACTAGGCCAAGTGCCGTCGAGACTAGGGCAGTGCAAAATAAGAAGGGCGCACACATAAAAGAAGTGATTATCTAGGTTATGATAACAGCACCGCAGAGGAGGCAAGAAAAGGCAAGAGCAAAACACGGCTGAAAGCAGCCCACCTCTCCTTCAGTTACTCGTCTGTTCTGTGAAGACTCGCCACAACCGACCAAGACTCATTGCCCATACACAACTTGTGCTGGACCAAAGCCCAAGGTGAGTTCCCCCAAAGGCCTGCCCTAGATCTCATCGATAATTCTGTTTCCTTTGGATTATTCGAAGTCACATACCATGGTTTTAGCAGGCACCCTCTGTCCACAGAAGAGGCAGGGTCAGCAGGAGAAAGATGGTTGAGGATATCCAAAGTGGCCAGACCCGAAATTGATGTGTTTGGATAGCATCAACAATTGCCCTTTCAAGGCTCAACAAGCAAGAAAGAAAAGCTAAAACAGAAAACTTAAGGTAAACAGCAGCAGCAAAAGTCCGTGGTAGTCCATCCGGGTTGGAAGGAAAGGCTAACTTCCCTGGGTCCTACTTAAGCTCTCCGGGGCAGCCCAGCAAAAGAAGGAGGTTTGAAGAAATTACTTCTCAAGGGACAGAAGGACAACAGTTCCCTCCCCGACAACACTGCAGGTTTTTAAATCCCCTCCCTTTCCTTCCCTCCCTCCTTCCTTAGAAGAAAGGTGCTCTGGGGCTTGTACGCATTCCTGTAGGGTACAGGTGCTGAGTCACGTTGCAACAGGCCTTCATATGAAGCTGGCTCTTTAATCTGGATGGGACACATATCCCACTTCAGCTGGTGATGGGAAGGTTAAGTTTTGAAACATTCTCTACAATTCTAAAAGTGGTTAAGTGGAAGCAAGTTGCTGGACTGGCAATTAAGTTAGCGAACTCATCCTAGTAAAAATGCTACATACTTCATTGCTGGATATCACTATGGTCACCTTCGAAGGACCCCCCTTGGGAAGCTATGCACCCTTCAAAGCAATTTTGAAACTCTTTTTCTCGAATGGCCTTCAGAGCTGTCACTATATTGATTCCTATATCTAGCACAAGCATGGCTACATAAAATACGGGTACCAAGAATGTTCTCTCTGATTCTTCTTCTCAAAGCTCAAAACTCACTGTAACTCACTTAACCCTTTGATGGGGTTCTAAGTGCCCTTTGCTGGTCACTCAGGGGTTTGTCCTCATCTCATTAGCATACCTGGCTCAGGCTCATAAAGCATGTCTGTGCTATCTTTGTATTGCCTGCAGATTTGTAATAAATATCAGGAAAGCCCTGTAGTTTATGTTCTTTCGGTACTCAGTGGTTTTAAAATCAAAATGCCCCTTTAAAGTCTCAAGTTAGTCAATTTTATTACATCTCATTTTGAAAGTTGCTGTGCAGTAAATTGACTGCATCGTGGACAGAAAAACCAAACCCAAAGCCATTGCCATAGAGTCGATTCCTACTCGCAGTGACCCTGTTACAGGACAGAGTAGAACTCCCCCATAGTGCTTCCAATGCTGCCAGTCTTGACGCAGATGGCCACATCTTTCTCCCGTGAAGCTGCTGGTGGGTTTGAACTGTAGACCTTTCTGTAAGCCACCAGCTCCTAAACACTTAAATACTTACAGTCTTTGAAACAGCTTAACTATGTAATCGTCTTGTGTCTCTGAAAAGTGATCTGGGGAATGTGCTCAGCTGCTAACAAAACTGCCACTCCTCAGTTGGCTCCATAAAGATTACAGCCTTGGAAACCCTACAGGGTGGTTCTGCAGGGTTGCTATGAGTCTAGTGGATTCCAAGGCTGATAGCAGTGGGACGAAGGAGATGATATTCAACTGAGGACAATACTTCCCAAACACTATTGCACTTTGAAAATACCTGAGAGTCTTTAAATATTACTAATGTCCGACTCCTGACTCCAGCCACCTCTGATGCAATCGAGAGTGGCAGTACACTGGGAATTTTAACAGGTCCCCAGGTACTTACAGTGCTCAGCGAAGTTTGGTTACTGCTACCTTAAAAGTTTTGATTATATAATCAATCAGTCAATCACATTAGTGACAAACCCCAAACCAAACCTGCTGTCACTGAAATGATCCTCACAGCAACCCCACAGGACAAAGGAGAACAGTAAATGTTTACCAAAACAGGTTGCCACGTGGTTCTCCAGGGAAGGCACTGGGGGTTTGGACTGCTGAACTGCTGACCTTTTGGTTAGCAGTCAAAGGTTTAACCAGTGCACCACAAGGCTAATCACATTAGTGATAGGCAAAGAAAAAGACGAGGCTGTGTTGGTTGAAAATTTACAACTTTTGTTAAAATAACCTCTTACCGTCTACCACTGTTCACTGCAGCACTTCTCATGATGACCAAATGGTGAAAACCAAAATGCCCATCAAAAGAGTGGATGAAACGTGGGTAGGTGGTATGTACATGTGACGGTATATTAAATGCAGCCATAGAGGAAAAAGAAGTTCTGAGGCAGGTCACAGTGTGGAAGCACCTTGAAATCATTAAATAAACCAAACCTAATCTGTTGCCATTGGTCGATTGTGATTCCTAGCCACCCTATGGCAGAGCAGAGCTGGCCCTCTGGGCTCATGACGCTGTAATCTCTGCAGCAGCAGACTGCCACCCTTTTCCAGCTTTCTCCTGCAGAATGGCTGGTTGACTCAAACCATCGACCTTCGGGTTAGCAGCCACGTGCTTTAGCAACTGCACCACCTACAGCAAGAAAGCCAGTTGCAGAAGGGCAAATACTGTATCATCTCACTTAGATGAAATGAGCAAACACATAGAAACCAAAGATTATTAGTTGTTAGCAGGGGTGGTAGAGATGAGAGAAAGAGGGAATTTTTGCTTAGGGGGCTTTAAGTGCATGCTAAAGGTGATGGAATAATTTGGAGAAGGACAGCAAAGGTGTCTGTTCAGCTTGAGGAATCCAGCTGATATTACTGGGTTACATAGGTTTAGAAAGAAGAAATGCTTTTGCTGTAAAGTCAAGACAGAAGACTCCTAGCAGCCCTATAGGATAGAGTAGAAGTGCCCTAGTTTCCAAGGAGCACCTGGTGCGTTTGAACTGCTGACTTTTGGTGAGTAGCTCTAACACTTAAACCACCATGCCTCCAGGGTTTCCAAGAGTTACAGATGCAGAAATTGTTGGACTGGCATATATTTTGCTGTGTGTAGTTTCACCATTCCGACAATAAAAAAATAACCTACAATCTGGAGCCCTGGTAATGCAAGAGTTAAGTGCTAGCTGCAAATCGATCTGTAGTTCTTACCCATCAACCCTGCCAGTGGGAGAAAAATGTAGCAGTCTGTTTCTGTCAAAATTATAGCCTTGGAAACCCTGTGGGGGCAGTTCTATTCTGCCCTTAGGTAGCTATAAGTTGGCATCGACTTTTTAATTTTAATTTTTCACAATTTACCGAATCCAACTTTTTAAACATGTGACTCGGCCTTGAATGAGCCTCTCTTTGTGAAATGTCAGTGTCTCACTTATTGAATCACACACCAGAGAGGAAAACATAGGGGCCATATTGCAAAATCTTCACATTCTCCCTTTGTTCCCCTAACGGGCAAGAAAGGTTCTAGAGAACAAAACGAATGCCTGTCCTGGGATCTAAGAAAGCAGACCGTAAAATGCTTTGGGAGAGGCACAGTCTTTTTTTGAATTTGTGTGAGGAACAGATGACCACCAGGAACCGGGGTGAGAGCTTTTGTTGATGTTCTGCGTGGCCTTCCTGGTCTCTGAAATGGTCATTATCTATTGAGAAGAAATTCGGCTGAGAGCAGATTTAGGCTGAGATCTGGCCATTAAATCTCCTAAGAAGGGCCATAAAATAGCACGTGCCACATACCAAGTCAGGGTCTGGGAGAGATAAAAGGAGTGGTTTGGGGTAGGGTGGTGTAGGAGACACTGAAGGACAACAGAATACAAAAATACCTCCCCACATCCCCACGCTCCAGTCAGGTCGACTGGGCGCCAAACTCTAATTCGACAGTGGAGTGACAGTTCTTCACTGCGATTCTTCCAGCTTCCCAGCCCTCCTGTAATTTGCAACTCTCTGTGATCATCATTCTGAATCCCCATTCCCACCACGGAAAACCTGGCGGCCTAGTGGCCAAGTGCTATGTCTGCTAACCCAAAGGTCGGCAGTTCAAATTCGCCAGGTGCTCCCTGGAAACCTTATGGGGCAGTTCTGTCCTCTCTTATTGGGTTGCTATGGGTTGCAATGGACTTGATAGTTGCACGTTTGGTTTTGGTTAAACACTTAGACGGAAGCAGTGGTAACATTCTCCTCTTTCAAGCAAGAGACCCAAGTGTGATTCCTAGTCAGGGAACCTCACGTGCAGCTGCCACATGTCTTTCACTGGAAATATGAATGTTACTATGTTGCTGAACAGGTGTGACTGGGCCTTCCAGACTGAGAGAGGCTAGGAAGAAAGGCCTGGTGATCTACTTCCAAAAAGCAGCTAATAGAACCCTATGTATGGATTGCAACAGGCCAATACACAAAAAATCTTGGGAAAAGTACAGGGCCAGGCAGTGTTCTATTCAGACAGAGAGTTTGGGGAGGGGTGGGATCCAATGGGAGACAGAGGACTTTAGTTTTCCATGCATTGTTTTAATTTTTTTATAAAGAAATGTATTCATGCATTATTTATGCAGTGAGAAATTCTTTTATGCAATTGCAGACATTTGGAGTTGTCCAGAGTTGGGAGTGGGGGTAGGGGTGGAGGGAAAAAATTCCACACACGAGAACTAGCATATCGTATAATCTTGGTGGATGACAGCTGTATTTGTATAGTTGTTCATATTTAGAAGTCTTGCAGAAGAGGAATATGAATAATGGATTAAGTATCATAAATTCTGTTTAAACCAGAACAATTCAGAATCTCTAGCTGGCTCTTTATTATGAGTTCTGACCTATATACAGACTTCTTTATTTTTAGCCTTCAAAACTTTTAGAGATGGGACTGTACTCCTGAAAGTATGCATGATACCCAATATATGTTTCTAAGGTCCACCAAATATCATAGTACCTAATAAGCAAGAAGAAACACTGGTGATATAGTGGTAAAGTGCTATGGCTGCTAGTCTAAAGGTCAGCAGTTTGAATCCACCTGGCCATCTTTGGAAATGCTATAGGGCAGTTCTACTCTGTCCTCTAGGGTTGCTATGAGTCAGAATTGGCTTGACATCAATAAGTTTAATAAGCAAGAAATTCCATATAAAACAACAGATTATTTTTAGATGCTGTTGCTTGAAAATTGCTGGCACTTTGAAAAGAAATGTTTGTAGCTCCTAAGACACTGAATTCTCACCTGCTGCTTCTGGACACTCTAGCAGAAGCAGTATTCAGGTTTGTGTGCTAAATCCCAGAAAGGTCACTAATCTTAAACAAACAGTGAAGCTGCTAAGGCTTTGCTCCTCATACCTGGCTTCAGCCAGGCTCTTCTATTCACACTCTGCCATTTCCGGAGCCAATAGGAAGGATGGGATCTTTCTGTAAAGAATCCCAGGCACCTTAGACTAAGAGCTGAACAAACTCTACCATTCTGAGTTGAGCCTCTTGGCATGAAAGAAAAGTCATAGCTGTTTCTCCACTTGACTCTTCATCCAATGAAAGCTTGCTGTATCCCCAGTGCTAAGTCCCAGTTAAACACGTACCATATTCCATCAAGATTAGAGTCAGTACAGGACTTCATACTTCCTGTTATCAACACTGTGATACGGGTGTGCTGGCCCTCAGTGGACTTCACTGGATGCTATGAGCTACCCCCCTGACCTGAAGGCCTTGTATTTGCTTAAATTAGAAGGCACCTCCATCAAATCACAGTTCTGGTGGCTCATTGGTTAAGTTCCAAAGAGCGCCTGGTGGATTTGGACGGCTGACCTTCAGTCATAGCACCTAACCACTAAACAACCAGGGTTTCCTGGCAAAGACCACGAATTCCCAAATGGGATTCTAACCACAGGGGTAGGGGCGAGGATTTACAACACATGCATTTCGGAGGTAGTAGTCAAGTGCTTAACCATTTGAATGCATGGCTTCCCAATACTGGAGGGTGCCTTCATACTTGGAGAAATTAAAATAAACTTACAAAAAATTTTGAATGATTCCTGTATCCTTTAATGAGTCTCGGTGTACTTAACAGTCAACAGTTAATGTTCCTTCTCGTGGAAGGTGCCCCTGCCCAGTAGCTCCATAGGTCTGTTGAGGCCTCTGGCACGTAGGCTCTGCTCTGGCCTTGGCGGAGCTTCGTCACTGACAGGTATTGAAGGGAGCGTGGCTGTCCTGTCGCGATCTGTACCTCAACCAGGCGCTCCTTGGAAACTCTGTGGGTCAGCTTTCCTCTCTCTCTAGGGTCACTAAGAGTGGGAATCTGACTCCACAGCCGTGGCTAGCTAGCTAGCTATGATAACAAGGAAGTATTAGTGTAGGATGTGTCTTAGGGCACACTCTCTTTCTCTCTCTCAGCATTAAAAGTAAACAAGCAGAGTTGAGGGGAGACAGAAGCCACGCCACAGGAGATCTCCAAGGCACCAAGAAACAGAAGCTGAGAAAAGACGAGGACTTGCCTCCAGAGCTAGCAGAGGGAGAAAGATTTCCCCTAAAACTGGTGGCCTGAATTCGGACTCCAAGCCTCCTAACCCGTGAGAAAGTAACTTTCTATTTGTTGAAGGCACCCACTCGTGGCATTTCTGTTATAGCAGCCCCGGATGACTAAGGCTAACTGAAACACTAGTGGTTCTAACCCACTCAGTAGTACACTGGGAGAAAGGCCTGGTGATCTGCTTTCAGAAGATCACAGCCATTGACACATAAGGGAGTCGTCATGAGTTGGAACGCACTCAGCAGCATCTGGTTCGCTTCTTTTTGTGTGAGGAAAATACATCAAACTAGAAAGAAGGCATGAAAGGAAGGGGAGAGGAGAAGCATACTGTATGTACCACTTAAAGACAACCACCATTGAAATCTTCGTGTATTTCATTTCCTGTAACTCTTCCTTTCCATATATAAGAAAAAAATTGAACATACGGCATACGAAATTTTACCTCCTGCTTTTTCTATGAGGTTCTTTTTTAGAGCTGTGGTAGGGGTTTATAAGTTATCTTTTCCTCCCTTAACTCATTTTCAAAAGTGTATTTGGGTATCTCAGGTGTTCCTTTGGCTAGTAAAAGGAAGACTAGGCTATATTATGTGTGCTTTTTATTGCCAGTTATATGATTTGGGATGCCTGGCCAGAGGCAAAGGTGGTGTTCCTTCAAGGATGAGACTCAGAGCCACCTACAGGAAATAAGTCAGCACGTTGGCATACGTGCCCTTCAACCACAAGAAAATCAAACATCTTGAAATTAAATCACAGGAACATATTGCTGAGTATTATTGCCTTCACTCTTGAAACATAAGATTTTTATGGTGTTTTCCCTTTTTAATTTAACCAAAATCAAACCAAACTAGCCACTGGGTGAGTTGATCTCTTCGCTTAATGGTGACATCACATGCGCATAGTAGAATTGTACTCCATGGGGTTTTTACAGCTGTGAACCTTGGGAAGCAGATTGCCAGGGCTTTCTTCAAAGGCACCTCTGGGTGAACGTGACTCAACAATCTTCCAACTAGTAGTTGATGGCATACCCATCTGTGTCACCCATAGATTCATTTATTTAACCAAATCCTCTAGGGTCACTATGAGTCAGACCCGACTCGATGGTGGTGGGTTTAGTGGGTCTATTAATTCATTACACAAACAAGTAATTCTGAAAGATACTTCCTGATGACAGAAAATAGAAGAGACATCTATGATCCTGAATGGAATTAACAAGGATATCTCAGTTTTCAAGAGAGAAAAATGTCAGCCTAGAAAACAATACTCACGACAGCTACAAAGCTATATTCCATCGCCACAAACTAGACTGAGACCAACACGCTGAGATAATGCACTTGATCAGAGGGTCGGTTGGCAGGTCACTGCAGGGACACACAGGACAGAGTGAAAACTCTATGGTCCATTTTTCTAGTCTCGCCAGGGGCTAGGGGCAGAAACCGGCAACCCTTCCCCGCAGGGAGGCGACGCAGTGCTCCAGCCCCACCACGCACTGTGAGTCATTTCTTCATGCCTGACTTGTTCCTCCTTTCTCCTTTCCGAGTAACTTCTGTCCTGTTTACGCTCCCCCATGTCTTGGTCAAGAGCAGAAGTATAATTCAGTTGTCTGAGAGAGGCGTGAGGGCCAGATGGAAATAGCCTGCTAGGCTAAATGATTATTTAAGATGAATCCTAAAAATAGGTATCTGCTTATTATATAGTTGCAAGGTACCTATTACAGAATGGTTGACTAATCTTTAAAAATGCAGTTATATTTAAATCACTGGCTTTTTTTTTAATGTACTGCTTTAAAATAAATCAAGGCACTGCTAATGCTTGCTTCTCAATTGTCAACAGTGTTTGCTATCTTGTGTTTGTCTGATCTTTTCTCCTGATTAGGATGAGGCTATGCATTTTTGAAGGTGACATCACCTAGGTGATGAAGGCACATGGAGTCGGTTGGACCTGTTACTGGTGACACTAACTTTGATCACTCGGTGACAGTGATGTTAGCCAGTTTTTCCCTTAGAATGTTATATTTTCACCTTTATAATTAATAAGTGGTTGGTGAGGAGGTACTCTGGCAACCCATTTAATGCATCAGACTTGTGTTTTTCACATGCTTGGCATGTAGTAAGTGTTTAATAAGACCAGCTGCTCACATTAATAACGAGTAAAGAATAATAAAGAAAAAATGAAAAGTTCAAAAGAGAGGGAAATGGACGAGTCAGGAGCAGCTAAGAAGTTTCATAGAAAATGAAATTCTATCTACATCTGGAAGAAGGGGTATCATCTCTATAGGAGAAAGCCAGGGAAGCTGGAAACACACTTTTTTGAGGATAGATACTTTTAGATAACTAAACAGCAGAGCTACTGTAACATAAGGACCTTGGAAGCCCCATTCAAAAGCCAAATGTTTTGAAAAGATTTTGAAACTTACAGAAAAGTTGCAGTAAAGGCAAAAACAAAACGAATACCAAGAAAATGAAAACAAAAAAAATCCCACAACAAAGGCCAACAAATCTCTCACATACGCTTCACCCATATTCACCATCTGTTAACCTTTACTATATTTTATTTTGCCATCCATATAAACACACATACACATTTTCTCTGAATCATTTGAGAGTAACTTGTAAATGTGCAAGCAAGCATGTGCACACACACACACACACAGAGACACACACACACATTTCCTTCCCAATCATTGAGAAATCTGGAGATATGATAGACATTTATTCTTAAACACTTCAGTGTGTATTTCCTAAGAACATGGACCCTTGTCTATATAACCATAGTATAATGATCAATGTCAAAGAACTTCACATCAATACATTATCATTATTTTCACATCAATACATTATCATTATCTAATGTACAGACCTTATTTAAAGTCTATCAATTGTCTAAAGAATTCTGCTTATATTGCTACCTTTGTCCTTCCCTTCTGAATTCCAGGAGCTAATCCAGGTTCATGCCCTGCATCTTGTTGTATTTAGTCTCCTGTAATTTGGGAGAATTTTGTGGTTTTTCTCTTTCATGAGTCTTTCAGGACATTGAGATTTTTCTAGAGTACAGGTCAATTATTTTGTAGAGTTTCCTTCAATTTGGTCTTGTCTGTTCTTTTCTCCTGATTATGTTAGTCTATGCATCTTTGGAGGTGACATCACATAAGTGACATCAGTGCATTAGAAGGCACGTGGAGTCAGTTGGTTCTGTTACTGCTGATGCTAACTTTGATCACTTAGTGTAAGTGACATTGGCCAGTTTCTCCCTTAGAATGTTATTATTTTCACCTTTATAATTAGTAAGTAGTTGGCGAGGAGGTACTTTGAGGCTATGAAAATAAATATTCTTTTCTTTAGTTTTAACATCCATTGCTGATTCTTGCCAAGATCAATGACTATATTATGCTGTTGTCGTGTGCCAAGGTGTTGATTCTGACCCATGACCACTTTATATGACAAAATCAAACTGCCTCATAGAGTTTCTTAGACTAATCTTTCAGAGAGCAGGTCACCAAATCTCTCCCTCTGGGAAGCCACTGGTGGGTCTGAACTGCTGATTTTTTGATTAGCACCATTGCACTACTAAACCAAAGCCACACCTTTTAACATCAAGTTGATTCTGACTCATAGTAAGCCTATCTATATGAAAGAACAGAACTGCCCCATGGGATTTCCAAGGAGCAACCAGTGGATTTGAAATGCCAGCCTTTTGGTTAGCAGCCATAGCTTTTAACCACCGTGCCACCAGGGCACCACTGCCAAAGCCAGCCAAGTGCCATCAGGTCGCCGTGAGGGCACCACTACGCCACCAAAATTAAAACAAAACCCACTGTCACTGAATCCATGCTGATTGATAGTGTAGAACTGGCCCATAGAGTTTCCAAGGAGCACCTGGTGAATTTGAACCAATCTGGTTAGCAGTCACAGCACCTAACCACTGGGACACCAGGGTATGGAAAACACCAGGGCTTCTTAATTATCACGGTGGTGATGACATAACAGTACTCTTTTAACTCTGCCATTCCTTCTATTGTAAAAATGATCTTTCCCTAATGACGCTATTTGTGTGTTTGCTTATTGTCATTGTAGATGGCTGGGTTCTTACGGTGCTCAGCAGGGTATAACCTAGTACTATCAATTATTTTGACACAAAAGCCAGTGTTGTTTCCTGAAGCATTTTTCAACAGCTCAGCCAGAGGGATCTCGTCTTGTGAACTGTGGAACTTTGTATTGCTTACTAAATAAATGAAACAAAACAAAATGAAAAAACATTGCTATCAAGTCAGTTCTCATGGCTTTGCAGCAATGCTGTAGGGTAGGGTAGATTGCTCCATATGGGGTCCAACAATGAAGCCCATGAACTTAACTGCTGTAAGTGCTCCATACCTCATTGCTGAGTATCACCACAGTCACCTTTGAAGTACTCCCCTTGGGAAGCTGTGCACCCACGCCAGTGCCTCATCTGCTCTTTAAAGCAATTTTGGAACTCTTTCTAGAATGACCGTTTTGCACGGTGGCAAGGTGGTAAGTTTGTGAACTTAACTGCATAGTGGTCTATGAAGGAGTTGTTAGCCAGCAAACAAATAACTGTATTGAACATCCATCCTAGTTACCTGATCTGGGCCCCAGTGAATTTTTTCTTTAACTGAAGATAAAAGACATATTGAAAGGAAGGCATTTTGATGACATTTAGGACATCAAAGGGTAACACAATGACAGCTCTGATGGCCATTCCAGAAACAGAGTTCCAAAATTGCTTTGAAGGGTGGACTAGTTACTGGTGTCGGTGCATAGCTTCCCAAGGGAAGCACTTTGAAGGTGACCATAGTGATGTTCAGCAATGAGGTACGAAGCACTTTTCGTAGGATGAGTTTGTAAACTTAACTGGCAGTCCTCCTACATTCCAAGCCTGTGCTCTGGCACTGACTGCATTGCTCATGGGAATTAACATATTCATGGACTGACTTTTATTGTGATTGTTTTTGGAATCTGTCGTCTCTTCAAGCTATAGACTTCTTAAGGGTGGCTACAATTGGGAGATCTTTTGGAACTCCTCTGATACTTAGTACAGGCCAGCATAGAAAATGCTCTAGAGCCTTGCTGACCCAGGTTTCACCCAAGTTACTGTTTCCTCTAAGGCCCAAATTTCTTGTCTGTAAGATGAGAACAATAATACCTAAGCCATCAAGATTGCTGTGAGGAGAAGAGATAATGGCTTAGTGTGGAGTACTGTTCTTTCCTAAAACAAATACCAAACTCATTGTCTGTGAAGCAATTCCAACTCTCAGTGACCCTATAGGACAGAACAGAACTGTCCACGGCTGTGATCTTTATGGAAGCTGACTGCCACATCTGTCTCTCACAGTCACTCCGCTGCTGGGTTCTAACTGCTAACCTCTTTAGGCTTAGCAGGCTTAACCACTGCACCACCAGGTGCAGTTCCTCTTGTTCTATCCTATTAGGAGAATTTGTCCTTTGAAGACATAGCTGACTTTTATCAATCACTCAGAATGCACAAATTATAAAACATACATATTTACAGGTGAACTATAGACAGATGAAGTAGATTGACTTTACTGCCCCTCCCCCTTCTCGCCTTTATTTCTCTTCAAAGCAGTGATAGAAGAATATGTTAAAGCTATTTTAAGAGCCTGGTTGAATCACTTGAAGAGTAAAGAAGAAACAGGAATAGCATATCTATTCACTGGGACAGTCAGTCGTAGGAACTTCTAACTAATTGACAGTGTTTCTGCCCTAAGGAAAAGCAGAGCTGTTTCTTCTTCCATTCGGCTGGCTCTAATCAAAGCAGGGAGTGGCAGCTGAGCTCGTGGTAATTAGCAGAAAAAAGATGCAAGATATAAAACTGCCTTAAATCTCAAGAGGGGTTGAAATGATTTTGACTAACGTCAGATGACTGGATTTTAAAATGTAACATCTAGGACACTCACAGATCTTCATTAGGTGCAAGCCACCCATCAAAAACAGGCCTCTTTCTATGTTAGGAGGAAAAAGCATTTGCACTTTAGTCTGGGGCTGTCTGTAAGCATGGGTCAACTTACCTATTAAAGACAATACCAAAACCAAGTCCATTGCCATCGAGTCAATTCCAACTCATAGTAACCCTAAAGGACAGAGTAGAGCTGATCTATAGAGTTTCCAAGGAGCACCTGGTGGACTCGAACTGCCAACCTTTTGGGTAGCAGCTGTAGCACTTAACAACTATGCCATCAGGGTTTCCCAAATTATCAGTAATAAAGTCTATGTGTATCAAAAGGGAAAAAATTCTCGGGAACAGGGACTTCATAGATAGCTTGCTTGATTCTGCTGGGAAGAAAAATACACCCATCACAGATTCTCTCTCTCTCTTTTTTTTTTAATTATTCAGGTTCAAAACCAGGGTTCTGATCTGGAAGAAAGCAGCCTTAAGCTTGGCATTACAAACTCCTTCAGGCTCAAAGCAGGCAGCCTGTTTATTCCTAGAGCTTGGCAACTCATTTCTTGCTAATGGTGATTATTGCTTCTTTCTGTCACAAAGGATACTGACATCTCCTACTGCTACTTTGACTTGACTGAAATTACCATATTTATAAGGTCATTTTTTGGGGGTCTTACTAGAACTGAGCTGCGTCTTTGGAAATACTCAGCAGAACAAGCCATTCAGTTCTAGCAGAATGTGCCCCGAAGCAGACTGGAGAACATAATTATGCACCATAGGTTTGCTCACTTTCCAAACACGTGTGACTAAGGCTAGACTTCATTAACGGGCATGAGAGGTGGCTCGAAAATGGAACAGAACCTTGAAAATGAAGCTACACACTTGATTTCAGAGAAAGGATAAGAAATGATCTTAAAGCTCTTCAGAAATGGTCTACATCACCAAACCGACAGATTCTTCATACAGTCAGCTTATTGATGGCCATCCTAACGAGTCCCTTAATTGGTGGACAATGATGTGATGACAAATATAGCTTAAATAGACCCAGTTATGGTACTGTCATGCAACTGGTGCTATTGGTGGAGCCAGGAGGTGACAGTTAAGCTGTGACACAAATAAAAAAGGGACACACTTTAACTAAGGCAACCTTTCCTGACTTAAGTTACATTCTTCACTGGATTCCTGTTGTTATGACAACACTTTAAAAAGCAGCACTTCAGATGCTTCGCTTGGGGTGGATTATCCACTAAGTGAAGGTAAGCACAGTGCTCACCAGATCCTCTGCAGTGAACAATTTCACGTTCTTCCTCCATGTCAAAGAATCTGCTTCATGTATGGCTAACATCTGTCTTTACCTCAACCCACTGCACCTTCCTACAGAATCAAAATTTCTTCTAAAATGTACAGTTCCTGACAAGGGTGGATTATGCAATGAAGCAAAACTGAACAGTCCAAATTGTTACAATTTGGGTGATCCAGAACCATAACCAGAAATGGGAAAAATTGCTGGTCAAAGTGATTTGTAGTAAAGTGTAGTGAAGCCGGTCAGGAGCCTGATGTGTGAGATGAGATTATTGCCAGGACTAAGAGGAGTGAAACACATTCAAAGCAGTGATTGGCTGCCATCTTTGAGCAGGACATTGCTGTTTCTGACTCTGCTCAAGATCAGATACGCAAGAGATATGGTTGCTATGCAACATGACTCTTCTTCTCAAAGAGGAAGATTAAATTTGTAGCAGGGCTTCAACCTGTAATTTTTTCCTATTTCAGTTATCATTCCGGTTCACCCAAATCTTAAAAATTCAGGTCTGATCCGGTGTCATTTCCTCTGCCATAACTGAAGTAGTGTGAACTGGTTCAAAGTCCTGTTGAAAAGGTGATTGTCAAAGTATGCAAAGTTAGAACATCAGGACTTCTTTTTCCACCTGGCCCTAGAATTCCTTAATTTTGCTTTTTCTCTACCCTCAGGGTGGTGAGGGTATCCACTCATCCAGGGGAGGCCAACTTAAATAATTTATATGTATTATCAGTCACAGTCTCTATCCAGTATTTGAATTTATGGACATGAAATTCTTACATGATTTTATTGCATCCCCTTGATTATAGCCTGTGTCATGCCATTTTGCAGAAGTCTACAAATGATGGTGTATTATGATTGATGTCAGTTGCTTTTGGTTAACTACTGGAAAGATGAGTTCATATAAATGTAAGTTTGTCATTGCTGTTGTTAAGTGCCATCAAGTGGATTCCAGTTCCTAGTGACCCTATATACAACAGAACGATGCACTGCCAGCCTTGTACTACGCCCACGATGATTTTTATGCTTAATCCCATTATTGTAGTCACTGTGCTACTTTACCATGCATGATGGCCTCCTCCAGGGAATGTAAATTTAGAGAAAGAAAAACTCATGAATGAAGTATCATGAGAATAATTTTTAGAATTAATAATTGATAGAGGCATACCTGTTGTGGGAGCTAAGTTGTTCCATAAATCAATGAGCTATGGTGTTTGTAAAGCGTAGAAATACACTTGCTAAGCTTAATATTTTATTTATTTATTTATTTAAAGCAACAGTCAAAAGACAGAAAACAAACCATCACTGTCAGGGTAATTCCAATTCATGCCAACCCAGTAAGACAGAGTAGAGTTGTCCCTATAGGGCTATGCATACGGACTAGCATGTCTTTCTCCTGTGGAGCAGCTAGTGGGTTCCATCCACTGACCTTTCAGTTAGCAGCCAAGTGCTTGACCACTGTACCACCGGGGCTCTGTATACAATAGGAAGGCATTTCTGTTACGGACGTGAATTGGGTAAAAGTCGCCACTTTCTAAAAGTTGTCAATTATTGATTAATAGTAAGAAATTTATCAGGCGTGTTTAATTCTCTTCCCTGAAGTAAATTTAAATTTCTCCAATCAAATTACTTTGGCCTTCCTAAACCTCTGGCACTTTGCATGCAGTCATATGAGTTATTACTAAACAGTATAAATGCAGTTGCCATTGAGTTGACTCTGGCTCATGTCAACCCCACGTGTGTCACAGTAGAACTGTGCTACTTAAGGTTTTCGATGGCTATTTTTCAGAAGTAGATTGTTAGGTCCTTCTTACAAGGTGCTTCCAGATGGACTTGAACTTCCAACTCTTTAGTTAGTAGCCCAGCCTGTTAACTGCTTGTATCACCCAAGAACTTTTGACTAAAATATAGCTGATTTTAAAAAAAAGGAGAAGGAAAACTATAACAAACCGATTAATCTCAGAACATCATAATATCAAAGCAGGGTGGGTTAACCAGAAAATAACGTCTACACAGGTTTACACTACGCAAATCATGCATGGGCTTAATTGCGTTCACTTACTAATCTCTAGGGCACAAATTTACACTGATTTTACCATGTTTTTGATGTGGTGAGAAACAGATGAAATTGCGCACTACAGATTAGTGAGTACAATCTGACTCACTTGATGTGCAGTTGTGCACTATAGATTAGTAAGTAAGCCCAATTATACCCATGTGTACCTTGCTTCCAGGTAATCTGTTCCTGTATTAGGGTGCTAACATACTCAGAGGTAGGGCTGTCTACGCACACGCTGCCTCTGCCAACAGTTTCAAAGTGGAGCAGCTTCCCAGAGGCTTGTGGATCTGTTCTCTACATGGTAATTTCAGCAAATTAAACCGCTGCAATAGGGACAGTGCTTTCATTACTGCTCCTTGCTGCCGCATATCAATAAGGTGGCTACATAAATACCATCTGCAGAATTATACATGGTTGCCCAGAACAATTTATAATCAGATTGCAAAGTTTAGGTAAGTTGTTGTTGTCTTCAGGGGCCATCAAGTCAGTTCTGACTCATAGTGACCCTATCTACAGCAGAACAAAATGCTGCCTGCTCCCGCGCCATCCTTACAATTATAGTTCTGCTTGAGCCCACTTTTGTAGCCACTGTGTCAATCCATCTCCTTGAAGGATATTAAATAAACAAATAAAAATAACCTGCTAGCACTGAGTTGATTAGCGACCCTATAAGACAGAGTAGAGCCACCCCATGGATTTTCCAGGGAGCACCTAGTGCATTAGAACTGCTGACCTTTTCGTTAGCAGATGTGGCCTTTAACCACTAAACCACCAGGGTTTAGTTAGGTACAAATGCCCAAGTTATCAACAAAGTAGACTTCTTTTTGTATTGTACACCGAAAGTTGTTGTTAGTTTTCTGCTATTCCTTGCTTTGGCCAAAGAAAATGAAACTGTAAAGACAGTTGTGAAGCAAAAGAGTCCATCTGAGCCTTGGTTTGAAGTACTATTTAGTACAAAGCAAGAACAAATGTTTATATACTCAATACTAGACCCATCAACCTAGGCAAATTCCCAGCACTAAAGATGAAATACACCAGAGGCTTGTTTGTACTCAGGTGAAATGCCATATTACATGGATTCTGAGCCCCCAAATCACTGTCCTATTACTTTCCTTCTTAGGCACTGTTACGGATTAAATTATTAAAAATCCCCCCAAAACGTTTAAGTCCTAACCACTGGTATCTGTGACCATGACCTTATTTGGAAATAGGGTGTCTGAAGATGTTATCCATGAACACAACGTCATGCTATAGGAAAGCACGGCCTAATTCAATCTGAGTTGTGTCCTTATAAAAGGGAAAATGAGATACAGAGATATACACAGAGGGAACACGGCTATTGAAGACAAAGGCAGAGACTGGGGCACCAAGGGTCACCAGCAGCCAGGAGAGGAGCAGGGAACAATTCCTCCCTTAGAGCCCCCAGAATGAATCAACATGGTTGACACCCTGAATACAGACTCTGAGGCATCAAGAACTGCCAGACGACAAATCTCTGTTCTTATAATCCACCCAGTTTGTGATACAGGCAGTCCCCAGTTTATGAATATCTGATTTATGTCAACCTGTAGTTACTCGTCAGTACCCATGATTATGTTAAAAATCTGAGATAGATACAACGGTTCATGAGAACAAGTGGGCACTACTTTGTGATGTGCATCAAAATATTATTACTTATTGTTATGTTAAAGATGCTTTAAGGTAGCTGGAAGTATTTCTTTAATGTTCATGCACAGAAAAGCATACTATATACTACGAAAAACATTTAACTGACATTAGGTACAAATTGTACGTAACTGTTCTGACTTGTCTATAAACTTGACTTAAAGACAGATTTAGGAACAGAGCTCATTTGTAATGTGGGGACTACCAGTACCCTGTGAGGGCAGCCTTTGAAAACTTAATACTGGTGCCCTCATAGCCTCTAGAAGCACACCAACCTCTCATTCAGAGGGGTAAATCAACCTCGACTCTTTGCTCCCTATGATCCCTTTCCTTGTTCAAGGTCCTCAGCTATTCTTCCTTAAGGAGAGCCCTGGTCATTGTTATAGAGCAGGAAGGGACATTTCCAAAACCCACCTGTCTCCCCTAACAAATCACTCAATCATCACATTCTCTCTAGCTTTAAATATCTCTTGTGCTGTTCTCCATGACCACTTGCAGAACTTACTCTATTCTCTGGGTCACACTGGAATCGTCTGAAGGACCAAATCTATCCCCATGCTATGCCCTGGGACCCTCAAATTTCACTCTCCGATGGCTGATCTTCTTTTGATCTTGTTTTTTACATGTTCCTCTGATTTCCTGTTGAGAAAGTGGTTTCCAGTCATTTTTTGTGTCCTGATCCACTGCATGAATGTACCCAATCTCAGCCTGGGAAAAGTTACAACCAGAAGAGTGAGAGCTATGGATTCATGAGATAGCCAGGAGAAAATAAAGCAAGTAACAGACCTTCTCTGGATGGATCTTCACTGGCTCTCAGACTCCTCGCCAACCAAAGAATTTATGCCAGGAACAGAAGAGTGGGAGGCAGAACAAGTCTCAAGAGACATACCAACCTGGTGCAATGTATGGACCTTGTTTTGACTGTGATTCTAACAAACCAACTGAAAAAAGCCATTTTTGAGACACTTGGGACATTTTCAATATGGACTAGATATTAGACAGTATTAAAAGAGTATTCTATTTTGGAAGAAGTACAGTTAGAATGCTCTGTCGACGTGAGGATGGCGAAGATTTCATCTTGCTTGCTTTGGACATGTCATCAGGAGAGACCAGTCCCTGCAGAAGGACACAACGCTTGGCAGAGGGAAAGCCTCCATGAGATAGACTGGTACAGTGGCTGCAAGAATGGACTCAATGTACATATCAACAGTCGCATGGATGGCAAAGGACTGGGCAATGTATCATTCTGTCATGTACAAGTCAGAGCCGACCCAACAGCAGCTCACAACAACAGCAGGGAAATAGTGCTCATTTTGTTAGATACAAAATAGAGTTACACTTAAACAAGGAAATGCCCATTCATAGATTCGATGGTCTGATATCCTGGGGAGTCCCTTGAGGACTTAGCCCCCTGGAGTCTCTGCTAGCCCAGAGCTGAAACCAGGGCCAAAGCTAACTCCCCAGACAATGACTGGACTGGACTATAAGACACGGCATGATGCTGGGGAGGTGTGTGCTTCTTGGCTTAAATACATACATGAGGCTGTCAGAGCAGATCCTCTCTAGAGGAGAGATGGGGGTGTGGAGAGGAGGGGACAGGTGCTGGCTGAACGAATATAGGAAGTACAGCGTGGAAAGGAGGAGGGCGCCGGCACGGGGCTGGGGAAGCAGCCAGAGTTGCCTACAGGTGTGTATGCAGTGTTTTATAGGGCCAATGGACTTGGACTGTAAACTTTCACTTAAAGCACAACAAAATACTAAAAAAAAAAAAAAAAAAAAAAAAAAGACAGTATCCAGTTAAGACACATATAGGAGCGAACTAGCAGGAGGTCTGGATTTGCTTTAAAATGTTTCAGACACAATGATAACAAAAGGGATAGAGGAAGCAAGCATGGAAAAACTTCGACAACTTGCTGTAATTGTTGCGACAGGTACTCTACCCCTATGTTAGAACATTTTGATTTAAGAATTTATTGAGTGTTTTCTAGCCCAGTGTTGATATATGAAGACAATCCCCAGGTAGTTTAGGTGTACTAGGATACTTATCAAGCATAAAGCAGACAAGAGTTTTCTCAGAAATAATAATTCTTAACTTTTATCCCTTTTATGGGAATTAGGATGAATGCAATACTTGATAACCCCTGTTCTCCTCTGATCGTAGGGCAGATAAAGAGGGGGCAGATAGAGAAGGGACATTTGTTTATTTTCTAGGAGAAAGGGATTTGGCTTGGCCTTTAAGCTTGGGTTGCTTGGTTTATGAGGTAGGCTTACCCTCTCCCACTTCAAAGCAAACGAGAAGCCTCTGATTCCACCACCACACTTGTGGTTAAATTAGCTGACTTTAATAAATTCCAGATCTACCTAATTCTTGACTCCATTCAGGTCAACATCTGTGTAAACACAGAAGCCCCCAACCTAGGGACCATTTCTCTTAGACATGGAACAGACCAACAGGGCATGGGAGCTGTGGTGTCAGGGAGCCTTGGGATTTTGCCTCTGTCCTCTGGTTCATAGGAAAAAGCTTGATGGATTATTCTGGTACTTCTCATCACACATAAGGAGGTCAGAGAGGTCTATGGCTATCAGAACTTGAGGAAGCAAATCTATATTTTGAGCAAAAATGTTAGCACTGAGCTGGCTAGCATGAGCCACTCAGTTACCATGGAGTCACTTGCAACTCATGGCAACCCATATGTGTCATGGTAGCACCGCTCTGTTGGGGTTTCCATGGCTGATTTTTCAGAATTGGATTGCCAGGCCTTTCTTCAAGGTATCTCTTGGTGGACTTGAACTTCTAATCTTCTAGTAAACAGTACAGCACATTAATCATTTGCACCAGAGTGAGACTCTTCCATCCTGACAGCAACACTCTAAATTAGGTAACATAGCATCAGTCCTGTCTTACAGGCAAGGCCACTAAATGGTAGGCAACTCTTCTGAGACGGCTGTTGGCGGATCAGGAACCAGAATTAGGACTTCCACCTCCCAGATGTGGTCTTGTTACTACTTATGTACGTTCTCCTTTAGCGGAGAAAACACAGTTCCCCCACCAGGTTCCTTTTCCTGTTTCTTACTGTGACTTTGCACCATCCTGGAGCAGAGAGACGGCAGCACTCTGAGTGCCCGGTGGGCCCACATACACTGTCAGTCAGTGTTAATCAGCTGCTTGTGTGGTTCAGGAGACCATAGTGCCAGCGATTAAGCACTTGGTTACTAACGAAGGTTGGCTGTCAGAATCCGCTCAGAGGTGCCCAGACAGACAAGCCTGGAGATCTAGCTCGGAAAAACCAGCCACTGAGAAGTTCTGTTTAGATGCATGAGGCATTTCTGCAAGTCAGAGTCAATTAGACTGCAACAGGCTTGGTTTTCTTGGTCACATGGTGCAAGAGGAAGGACTGATGCCTGTCCCAGCGCTGTCCACGACTTGTCCCTTACTGCTGTGTCCCATAAGCACTGCTCACCAGCAGGTGCTCACCATGGTTTAGCGCCATCATTGAACAATAATGACGACATTTGAGATCTGATTTTATCTATTCAGGTGGTGATACCCTATTATTTACATTTCTGTGGTTAAATCCAGAAACTACCAGATGACCACTGTTAAGAAGTGAGTCACTGGGTTTATCTGAAGACATTGGCTACACTAAAATAAACATTTAACCTGTGTCCCAACCTCTCGCCCTTCCTATTCATACAACGATCAGTAACTTCTACGAGGAGCATAATACAACGCACCAGCTAATTCTGGAGTTCTCAAACTTGTCTGCACATTAGAACTACCTGGGGAGTTTTTAAGAAATCTCGTGTTGTGAGTCCCTTCCCCAGAGACTCCTATTTTAGTTGATCTGGGGTGGGGCCTGGGGAGTATTTTTAAAACCAAAAACCCCAACCCTCCCTGCTCCCAGGGGGTTCACTTTTCACAGTGCACATAGAATGCAGTCATGTTTGCCTGCTGTTCTTTCCATATGTAAAAACCTAAGTGAGTCGTGAATGTTCTTTATTCACTGGATTTGAAACTGCCTGCAGAAAGTACTGGGAAAAGACAGTGTAAGCCTTTTGCCAGAAAAACATAGTAAAATTGTATTTCTTATTTCATGGAGTACAAGGTATGGCTCTTAGAATTTAGAAGACCAGTTTTTCCACTGTTGTAAAGACTTAAAGAACCCACTGCTGTCAAGTCAATTCTGACTCATAGCAACTTCATAGACAGAGTAGAACTGCCCCATAGAGTTTCCAAGGAGTGCCTGGTGGATTTGAACTCCTGACCTTCTGGGCAGCAGCCATAGCAGTTAACTACTATGCCACCAGAGTTTCTAAGGCTTCAGAGTAGCTACATTTTAAGATTGGAGCTTGTGGTCACCTGCCTCTTTGTTTTCTTATACTGTAGTGAGAAGAAAAATGCTGTTCATTTCAGCATTGTTGAGACCAGAGAATCCAGGCTTCCTGTGACTGTGGCCTGTGGGCACCGCTTTATTCTATGTGGCCTTGATAGGTAGTTTAACCTTTCCAGATCTCAATGGCCTTATCTGTCAAACTGGGCTGAAAAAGGACCAAATGCTGAAGGTTGCTGTGAAAATTAAATAGGTCACTAAAGTCCTTAGAACAGAGAGTAAGTGTGCCCTACAGTTATCGTCTGCCCCTCTTCTGTCAGTTTCTCAGACTGTGTCAGGCTTGCATATTTGTATGATGCTAGAAACTATGCCACCAAGATTTCATATATGAGCAAGCTCACCTGCAGTGGAGAGGTTTCAGTAGAGTGCCCAGATGAATATAGACTAGGAAGAAAGGCCTGGTGATCTACTTCTGAAAATTAGCCAATGAAAACATCAGCCTTACAGTCACAAAAGAACACTGTCGGGCTCACTTGCTTGGGACATGTCCCCAGGTGGGATCAGTTGCTGGAGGAGGGTATCATGTTTGCGGAAGCAGGGGGCCAAGGAGGATGAGAGACACCCTTGGTGAGACAGACTGGCACAAGAATCACAGGGTGGACTTGAACATACTTGCGATCATGAGGAAGGTGCAGGACCGGGCAGTGTTTTGTTCAGTTGGGCATAGTAATAGGATCGTCATGAGTCAGAGTCAACTCAACGGCAGCTGTCTTCCTTCCTACCCACCTACCCTCTACCTGCCTACCTAGTGGGATTGCTCCCGTGGTGAAGATGCATTATCCAGTCGTTTCCAGTGTGAGAAGGTCTAGCTTAAGATTTCTTGTGCATTCTCTAGAGGAGAAAAGTTTCCTGAATTTTATAATTTACCCACACTCTCATTTATAAGTACTGTACTTTGTCAAGTCTCTTGAAAGTACACTTATTAATCTGAGCTAGACTTCAAAATGATAGCGATTACATAATATCTGCAGAGGGGGTCAAAAATTTCCGGCTCTTTGCTACTTAAAATGTAGCTGGTATGAAGTGTGGTGCAGGGGCCTAGGACATTTTACCACTGAGCAGGCAGTTTAAGGAGCTGATTTTCTCTGGTACAATCTGTCAGCTTTCAGCGAACACCCCCCAGGCAATCAGCCACTCAGAGCATTTTCTATTCTGAAGGATGCCATTCACACCGCAGGGTTCTCAAACCTCAGCGCAAGACTTTGAATTGAAAGTACCGAGAACATTGCGCGTGGGTGTTGCGTACAATCAAATGGGATGAACAGAACTCAGAATGCAAACGAGGCAACGTCTTTCAAAAGTGACACGCATTCACAAAAGAATGTAGTTTGATCCCTAGGAGGGATAGAATTTTTCTCTGTGCCCAAAATACATCATTTGGCAGGATGGGTCCATTGTTTCAGAGTTAGCAGTATGGGTGTTCCATCCCCTAGAGCAGATGCCCTCCAACTGTTCCGACTGGAGTATTCAGGGTGAGGAGACAAGGGGGCCACGGTGTGGACAGGTGGCAAGACGCAGCCATTCGGCACCCCCAAGCCTTCTGCCACCCTCCAGAGTTGGATTCCGGATGACACTGTGTGCCGTGATTAACATTCACAGCAGGAAAGGGCAAGTATGAAATTACCGGTTGTGTTTCTGTTAGTACTCTGACTAAATAAAAGCATTTCACTGACAGCATTTTTCTTAGTTGACGAAAATGTACTCTCACTTTTCACACATTTATATATCACTCATTTCCTGAGAGTGAATCCAGTGACAGTTTTTTGGTCTGGCAGCTGTAACTAATACAAGGTCTTAAGATATGACAAGCAGTTGCCGACTTATGACAAGGTTCTGATGGGTCCATCCCAAGTCAGTTTTGACATAAGTTAATAGTTCTTTTGTTTTGTTTTCATCATGACTACTTTTTAATATCAGTGACCACCCTGGTGGCATAGTGGTTAAGTGCTACATCTGCAGACTAAAAGATTGACAGTTCAAATCTGCCAGGTGCTCCTTGGAAACTCTATGGGGCAGTTTTCTCACCTCTAGGGATGCTATGAGTTGGAGTTGACTCAGCTGCAGTCTTTATCAGTATTTTTGTGACTCCGATCTTTGAACATCTATGAACGAACAGCTGAGGATGAAAGCATCTGCAAATTACATGTTGTGGCACTCCAGGCAGTATATATTACTAACATGTTAAAAAAAAAACCACCATAATAAAAAACAGATGGAGTTAAGTTTAGCTCATCATAACACGAATACTGTGTAAACAGGAGATTACATGTATAAAATCTTAGAGATCGTCACCTCCAGCATCTCCAAGGGATGACAGAGAAGCAGCCACTAAGCAGAAGGAAGTAGCAAGATCCAAACGTTTAAAAACACACACGCACATGGACACACCTCAAACTGTCAGGCATGTGGTTAATAACTTGTTTGCAGTCTCACCATTGATAGGCATTTCCTCTTTGGAACAACTACCTCTGTTCAGTGTCCTCTTCTGTAGACTGTGAAATGCTATATTTATATTATAAAGTTACTATAGGGATTAAGTGACATCAAGCCTATAAAAGCTGGCACATAATACAAACTCAGTAAAATCAATTGTATTGTTGTTGGATTTCCCTGGGTGGTACAAGCAGTTAATAAGCTTGTCTGCTAATTGAAAGGCCTGTGGTTCCAAACCACTCAGGGACACCTCAGAGGAAAGGCCTGACCATTTTCTTCCAACCTCGTGGAGCGCAGTTCTGCTCTGACATACACAGATTTACTATAGGTTGGAACTGACTCAGTGGCAACTGTTCTTGTAGCTGTGATTATTACTTGAATTATCACTATTATCAGGATCAGTGGTAATTATAAACAAACTTATCTAAACAATGGAAAGTTTTATGTTCTTAGGTTCTGCTTTAGTCTGCTAATAATGCAAGTTGGGCTTGCTATGACCTAACATCTCAAGTGATAAATTCTGTCACAGAAATACGGTGATGACGTTGACACTCAAACATTTAAGGTGGGTTTTCCCAGAAGGGGATGTGTGGCACGGATTACATCATCTCCAGCTTCCCCTGCTAACATTTCTGAAGGCAAAATCTAATTATGGAATGCAAACTTGCCTTAGAAAATTTGCATCACTTTTTTTTTTCTCTGCAAAAGTGCAATCAAGAGCCAAAGGTACATGCTGCTCTTTCTCTTTCTGAAATTTCCTCTCTTTGCTCTTTTAGATCTTTATGAAAACTTGATGGAGGGATAAGAAAATAAGAGTTAAACTCAACATGCATGATTTTGCTTTTAAACGTCATTGCAATGCTTTAATGACTAACTCAACTTCATCTCCTATTTAAGCTATCTTGTAAGATGTTTCTTGTAATTCATGGCTAGGGGAATTTGCCCTCTGAGAAACTGCTGTATTTTGTATGTCCCATATTCTTCTTTCTGATAGCAATACCAAGTCATTATTTGCTATGTTCTTTTGCCTGGCTACGAGGAAGCTCAGTACAAAACTTGTGGCTCGGTTATACCAAGAACAGAAGCCATGCATCAAGACCAGTGCCCAGTCCTAACTTCAAAGCAATTTTGGTACTCCTTCTGGAATGGCCATCAGAGCTGTCATCATATTACCCTTGATGTCCTGAATATCATCAAAATCTCTTCCTTCCAATATTTTCTTTATCTCTGGGTAAAGAAAAAAGTCATTGGGGGCCAGAGCAGGTGAATAAGGAGGGTGTTCCAATACAGTTATTTGTTCACTGACTAAAAAAGTCCTTCACAGAGAACCATACAATCAAGTTCATGAAATTGCCACCATGCCATGTGTGCAATGGTCATTCCAGAAAGAGTTCCAGGGTAGATAGGTGCTGCCTTAATTGCATAGCTTCCCAAGAGGACAACTTCAAAAGTGACCATAGCGACATTCAGCAATGAGGTATGTAGCACTTAGAACAATTACATTTGCAGACCTAATTGTCAGACCTCATATATGCCTTCTCTGTCTCTTCTCTTTGATTCTGATTTTTTATTTCTTTATTGTACATTATGGTATACTGCCTCAGATTTTTTGAAAAGTCTTGGGGTATCATTTTCTTAGTAAATTTAACCAAGTAGGATCCTTTCTTCAGGAGTCCTTGGGTGGTCCGATTAATGAGCTTGGGTGCTAACTGAAAGCTTGGAGGGTTGAGTTCACCCAGAGGCACCGTGGAAGAAAGTGCTGGTGATCTAGTTCCAAGAAAGTAGCCATTGAACGCCCATGGGGTACAGGTCTCCTCTGACAAGCGTGGGGTCGCTGTGAGTCGCAGTCAACTTGACAGCATCTGGTACTGGTAGTATTCTTCTCTCAACTGAGATGCATAAGTTCACGGAGGACCTAGCAGCTGTATACACTGCTTGCTAAAAGTCATAGAGAAATTTCCATCCACGTCCATTTGTTCCTCCATAAAACATTCCATCTGCTTGTTTGGCTTTTGTAAGCCACTGAATCATGCAGCTTCAGGAGCAATGTGGGAACTAGCAATCATTACTGTAAACCCTCCATAAATCACGATAAGAGAAATAATCATCATTCCCAGTGAATTATCCCCACAACGGAAGTTTTATTCAGGCCACCAGACAGCCCATGCAGATCCTTTCTCTTGCACAGCCACTTATGGAAAAGATCAAATATGAATTAAGTCAGTGAATCAAATCTATTGTTCTGGAAATTATACTCAAATCTAGTCATCCAAATCTGAGATCTCTATTTGTGATGCAAATCAAAACAAAGACAAAAAATACTTCCGCTTAACAAACCAATGCAATTTAGCGTCTCTTACAGCTAGCTGGGTTGCCATTTAAATCTTTTCTGGTACAGAGGTGGGAGGATAAACCATGCATCGATTAACTAGATCTGACACTATTCATTTTTCCTCAGTGGTAGGTAATTATCCTGTATAATTCTTCTATGCATAAATTAAAATGAAATGAATTAACAATGAATGATCCTGTTTTCCTACATTCAGTAATTAAGACACAATTGATCAAGAGACACTTTAATGTGGCTACGCATCAGACAATAGTCTCTATAAAAGGGAAAGGATGATTTCGTTCCTTCTTTTTCAAATCGGTGTTCTTCCGCTTCCCTCCCCTTTCTGTGGGGTCCGTTCAGCTCTCCTGGGCATTGTGAGAGACGGTCGTTTGCAATTAGGAAGACAGCTTGCCATTGCCAAATGGCATTATTTATCAAGACGCGCTGCTCTTTGGAGAAAAAGAGTCTGTCTCATTTCTCCACAGTGTGGTGCCTTCTTTGCAGACGCACTGCTTACTTAGCTGGAGTAATGAACCGTTGGGCTTGATAATGTAAAAAAGCTTAGATGATTACACAGAGCTCCGAAGAGTCTCATTAATGCCTTGGTACCAACCAAGATCCTAAATCTGAAAATGGAATGGAGCGTCTGAGGTCTGAGTTGCTAAGCTCAACGATTTGGTAACTATCACCCAGCTATGAGGGAGAACGCAAGCGTACTGAGCATGCTACCCAACAGGCAGTTGCTGTGGGAACGGGAACTCGGACTTTGGGTCCTTTGTGCACGTATGTCGGTAGCCATAGCCTGGCTTCTGAAGCTGGAGAGTACCCGTTTCACACTACGCTCTATCACTAATTTTGCTACTGCTCATTTCCTTCATCTACGAAACGGAGAGGGTTGTAGGAATTACCTCAGGGTTACGGTGAAGACGGAAAGAAGGAGTTCATGTGCCTAGCACACTGGAAATGATATTCGTGATAAACCAAAACCAAACTTGCTGCCACTGAGTTTGTTCCAACTCATAGCAACTGTGTAGGACAGAGTAGAACTGCTCGATAGGGTTTCAAGGAGCGCCTAGCAGATTCGAACTGCTGACCTTCTCGTTAGCGGATATAGCACCTAACTGGTTTGAAACTAGGGTTTCCCTGTTAAGAGATAGCCGTTGTTATTACCAAGGCGTGCTGGTGGTACAGTGTAAGCTCTTGACTGCTTCCAAAATGCTGGTGTTTTCAATCTACCTGCTGCTCCACTTGGGAAAGATATGGTATTCTGCTTCTGTAAAGATTCACAGCCACAGAAAGCCTACAGGGCAGCTCTCCTGTGTCCTATAGGGTTGCTGTGAGTCAGAGTCGGCGTGATGCTAGTGGGTTTTTTGGAATCGCTATTACTATTATTATATGAAAACCAGTTGCCATGGAGTGGATTCCTTCTTAGGAGCAGATTGCCCTCCTTTCTGACAAGGTGACTCTGGGTGAGATCAAATCACTATAATCTTGTGCTTAGCAGCCAAGATTAACTCAACTTTTTGCACCATCAACCAAAAAATCCACTGCCGTTCACTCAATTCTAACTCATAGAGACCCATAGGACAGAGTAGAACTGCTCCATAGAGTTTCCAAGGAGCATCTGGCAAATCCAAATGGTCAACCTTTTGGTTAGCAGATGTAGCACTTAACGGCTATGCTACCAGGATTTTCTTTGCACCAGCAGGAACTCCCTACTTAGGCTGGGTGTTTCACAAGATAAAAACCAAAAACCCAAACCTACTGCCACTGAGTGGATTCCAATGCATAGTGGCCCTATAGGACAAATTAGAACTGCTCCATACAGTTTCCAAGGAGTGCCTGGTGGATTTGAACCACCTGCTAACCTTCTGGTTAGCAGCCATAGATAGCACTTAACCACTAGGCACCAGAGTTCCCTTTACAACAGAAAAGGGGCTTTACGTCGACATGCACTATGAAATATATGTACACACATCTGTAATTCATTATTTACATTGATTAAAAAAATTACAGTGGGCTCAGACTCATTTGGGGCTCAGAAAGGCCTCACCTTTGTACCTACATTCAAGATCACATGATGTAACCAAAGAGCAAGGTAAGTTCCACCATAGGTAAAAGCCGATATGTAGTGTCTAATTGAATTTACTTCTCCCCACTTTGAGCATAAGAGATTGAAACTACTTCCCTTGAGCAAAGACTACACATTCCCTTGATACGCATATATTTTTCTGTAGCTACGTCTTTTGGACTCGAATCCATGGCCATGAGTTTGGTTTGGTTTTTTATCCTTCTCAGTAACTGTGTATTCACATCTAAGACAATGTCATGAGTTAATGTTGCCCCTTAGCTGCTTCTGGCTTTGGCTATTTTCTTCCATCAGAGAGGAAAAACCCCTTTTGCAAAAATCAGGCAGCCAAAAAGATTACATCTGGAAACTGTCTTAAGGTAAAGAAACATATACTAAGAAGCTAAAAAAAAGAGAGAAAAAAAATGAGTCTTGAAACACCCATGTCATTTTCATCCAATTTTAGGCTAAAAGTTATTTGGACAAAACTCTGAGGGCAATTTTTTTAGGGGAATTTCATGGGAACCTGGAAAGGGAGCAGTTCCTGACTTCTCTTATGCTGTCATAAGGGGCAAGTTTCCACTTGAAATACAAAGCATCACACCAAGGCTAACAGTCACATCTCCAAACAAAAGAATCTTCTGGTCCTAGTGGATTTGCGCTCAAACAGGCAATATTTTGGGGACTGAATGGGGTAGGCAAGCAGGAAAAATCATTCCTCCCTCTCTCCAGCTTAAGATTAGCTGCTGAACAGGCTACTTGAGTGAACCAAAAGACCAAGCCCACAGCCATTGAGTCGATACTGACTCACGGTGACCCTATAGGATAGAGTAGGACCGCCCTGTAGAGTTTCCAAGGGGCTCCTGGTGGATTCGAACTGCCAACTCTTTGGTTAATAGCCATAGCACTCAACCAGCATGCCACCAGGTTTCCCACTTGAGTGAAGGAACCCCAGATTAGGAGGTTGAACACCCCAGCCCTACCTAAGCCTCTTGTATGTGCTAGAACAGCTATCTGAGACAAACCAGTGAATCTCTTTGGCTTTAATTTCTGCTTCCTAGTTTGTGAAGTCGGGGACATTAGCATTAGTTCTGCCTACATCACAGGCTGTCTCATGGTTTAAGTGGCACAATGAATGCAAAAGTAAAATATAAATTCATCAAAAATATAAGGAATCATTACTTAGAAAATACTTAGGTATTTTTATATCTTAACTAATAGAATAAGGTCCTAAGGGGCCACAAACAGTTTGTGCTCCATTGCAGTGGAAACTCACTCAGGAACTCTGTGGAAGAACAGCCCGGCAATCTGCTTCTGTAAAGATTACAGCTAAGGAAATCCTATGGAGTGGTTCTACTCTAACATATGGGGTTGCCATGAGTCAGAAATTGGATGACAGTGACTAAGAACAACACAGAAATTGAATATGTCATCCATAGAACTTAGAACTTGAGCTACAGGAAGAGCAAACTTTAGGCCAGAAGTATACTGGGGAAGGAAGTGATCGCTAGTGATGGCTAGCTATTTGAGATGCCAAATCATTGTGTGTTTCTTCTCTACTTTGTCTCCTTCTTAGCTTTTCTAAAGTATATTTTATTGTGGATTAAGAATAATTTTACAATCCATTTCATGTTGCCATTTAACACCCAGAACTTTCACCGCTATACACTTCTAGCTACACCCCGCCCCCCATGGGATATAGCACGCATCCCCTGTTTTTTTTGAACTACCTGTGACCTTTTGACTAAGGTCTGGCCCTCCTCACCCAATCATCTCAGCTCCAGGGAAGAGCCCCTCAGACAACCCTGTGTTTATGTTTAAAAGTTTGTTCATCTCCGGTCTGACTATGTTTCGTGTAGTCCAGTTCTAGGGAGCTGGCCTCGGTGCTGGATGTAGTTTGGGGTTAGAGAGTCTGGAGGTCATGCTCCCAGGCGGCACTTCATTCAGAAGGATCATCAGCTGTGGTCTTTTGGTGGAGTTCTAGCTCTGCTCTCTGCTTCATTACCTGCTATGTCTGGGGCTCCGTTCTCTGTCTGTGTCTTCTTCTAATTGCATCCCTTGTTGGAGGAGATGCCCCAAAGAAAAGATTTGGAGCACCCATACTCGCCACATCAAGATAGCCCTGTTTTAGAAAGCTGTCATTTGGATTTTTATTTATTCAAACACTGGAGTCCCTGGGTGGTTAATCCCAGTGGCAGATTAAACAGCAAGCAAGGTACACAAAGGTTTACTTGTTTTCATTTACTAAGCTGTAGTACCTTACTTATTGGGTAATCTAGACCTGGCAATGGTGCAAATGATTAACGCATCTGGCCACTAACAGAAAAGCTAGAAGGTCAGCCACAGGTACCTCAAAAGAAAGACCTGGAGATTTGTTTCTGAAGCATCACAGCCTTTGAAAACTCTGTGGAACACAGTCCTACTCTGACACACGCAGGGTCACCTTGAGTCAGAATTGACTGGATGGCAACTGCTGAAGCGGTTTACTGAAGTGTTAGGTTAGCTAACGGGACATTGCTTCTCACTGCTACTGACTCCAAGTTCCTATATCCTCCTCCATTAAAGAAGTCAAAATGTGTAATAGTTTGCTTCTGAGACGAACTGTAAGGATGAGTTTCTACGGGAGAAGAAGGTGAACTTTAGATCTGGTTATTCTCCTATGACCAGAGTCACGAGGTTTATAAAGAGGAGAGCTTTGCTAGGGATTACAGATGACTGTGGTTTCTATTGACCATTTTCTGCATCTGACTGGATGGACCATTCTGGTTATTGAATGCTGCATAAGAAATTATCCTCAACAGGGAGGGAGGAGGTTGGGCAGTTCTGGTTCAAGGTCTCTTGTGCAGTCATGTGGTAGCTAGACAAGGGAGGGCCGAGAGCAGCTGAGGGATGGTCCAACATCTCTCTTCCGTGAGTAGTTTGGACTTCTTTACAACAGGGCTGCCTCCGGAGGGTCAGGCAGCTTACATGGTGCCTGAAGGCTTCAAGACCTAATATTCCAGCAGGCAAGGCAGAAGCTGAATTATCTTGTGTTATCTAGCATTATAAATCATATTCTCTATTGGTTGAGAGAGACAAAATTTTGAGGAGAGGGAACATAGACTCCCTATTTTGATAGGATTATCAGAGTTACATTGTAGGAAATCCATGGAGGATGAGAGATTATGTGTTTAATTTTTAAATATTGTACTTTAGAGGAAAGTTTACAGAGCAAACAAGTTTCTCATTAAACAATTAATACACATATTATTTTTGTGACATTAGTTGCCAACCCCATGACATGTCAACATTCTTCCTTTTGAAACTACCAGCTTTCCTGGCTTCTTCCGCCTTCTTGTCCTTGGCCCTGGGCTGGGGCACCATTTAATCTTGCTTTGTTTTATGGGCCTGTCTAATCTTTCACTGAAGGATGTCCAGGGGTCTCACTCATTCTATGTCAGATGGCTAAGTCTGGTCTTCTGTGTGGTGGTGGTGGTTCTAATCCTCGGTCTGCAGTCCTGTCCAGAACCCTCTACTGTGATCCCTGTCAGAGCAGTTGGTGGGGGTGGTAACCAGGCACCCTCAGGTTGTGCTGGACTCAGTCTGGCAGAGATTGTGTAGTTGTTAGTCCTGTAGACTAATTTATCCCTTGTTTCTTTCATTTTCTTCATTATCCAGATAAGATGAGACTAGTGGAGTATCTTAGATGGCTTACAAGCTTTGAAGACCCCAGATACTACTCACCAAAGTAGAATGTAGAACACTTTCTTTATTAACTATGTTATGCCAAACTAGTTACGTTATGAACTAGATTTTGGGGGGTGGGAGATATTATTGGAACCATTTTTGTAAAATATCGGCCATGTGGGCTGTCAGTAGTTCAGGGTAAAACTTCACAAGGTTAAAATTTATTCCCCATACTAATACATAATCTCTCCTTACCACCACCCTGTGAAGAGTATCTGGCAAACCAGATAGTAACTTCTAGCAACTATTCTGATACTCCTACCCCCCTGAGGGCTTTAATGACTTTAAAAAACACTTTTTAAACTTTCTAAAAATTTCAGGCATCCACTTCTGTTCTGCCACATGCCACCGTCCCTCAGCTAGTGAAGGATAGCTGAGGGCCATGCGTACACCTGTGGCTCCCTGCACTCCCCCATGACTTTGCATGGCAGCTGCACAGGATCCAACTGATTGGCAGTCACCATTTATCCCAATCCTGTTACAGGGTGCCTTCCTGTACTCAGCCTGGGAACTGAGAACATTTCCCAGAATCCTCTGCAGCTAGGATTCCTGATGTGATGTAGGCAACTCCATCAGATACACTTGTTTAGGACTGAAAAGCAGAAGTGAGAAGGAGGAGGCTGTGTATATTGGTTTCTTACGGCTGCTATAACAAAGTCCCACAAAATCAGTGACTTAAAAGAACAAAAAGTTATCATTGTTACAGAGGTCAGAAGGCTGAAATGGGTTTTTCTCACTGTGTTAAAATCGAGGTGTTGGTTGGGCTCCGTTACCTTAAGGAGGCTCTGTGGGAGAATGCATTTCCTTGCCTTTTCCAGCTTCTAGAAATCTCCCACATTCCTTGGCTTTTGACCTCTTTCTCTTCTTGAAAGCCAGCAACACTGTACCCCTCTGACCATTATTCCATAGTCACATCTAGCTCTGTCCACATCAGAAAAGCTTCTCTACTTTTGAAGACCCGTGGGATTAGTTTGGGTCCACCTGGTAATAATACTAGATTTTTCTCCTCATTTCACAATCTTTTTAGTTAGAAGCATTTATGGGATTTTCTGTGTAAGGTAACATATTCACAGGTTCCAGGGAGTAGAATGTGGGGGTGTGGGGTTGGGGGTAGAGGTGCATTCTTCTGCCAACACTGTGTTTCGGCTTTGTCTATTGCCCCTGTCCAAACCTTCATGGACTAGCTGGCTTTCCCATGGTGGCTTCCTGACTGTGGTTGTTTTATGATCACAGCAATGACTACATTGTTCTAGAGGCAGGCAGCTTCTTAATCAAAGATTGGGCAGATGACTTCATTAATTAGCCAGCTTTGCAGGGTGGCTTTCAGAGGTGTTCTGAACATTCAACCTAGCACATTTCCTTGGCCACCCTGGCCCAACTGCTTTATCTGCTTTCTCCTAAATGGATTCTGTTCTCTGCAACTGCACCATGAAGAATGTTCCCAACACTCTATCCCTGTGTTTACATCATCTCAGCCTCATCTTCCTCTTGAACAGTTGCCACTGGGTCGACTCTGACTCGCAGCAATCCTGCACTCCAAAGGGTTCACAAGGACTGATTTTTTGGAAGTAGATTACCAGGCCTTTCTTCCACATGCCTATGGGTGAACTCAAACCTGCAACCTTTTGGTTAGTAGCCAAGGATTTTAACTGTACCACCCAGGGACTCTATCTCTCTTTTTTCCCTCTCTTTTCTGAGGATGATACATCACCAGAACAATTAGATTAGAGAAGGGTACAATGTGGATCATATCAAAGTAGCTAAAATGCTACCAACAATCTTACAAATTAAAAGCATGGCATTGCCACTCAAAGGTTACCAGCTGGTAGTTATCCTGGAATCTTCACTGAGGATAGTGATTCTTACACCTCCACCTCTCAGCAAGGCTTAGAGTGTGGGCACATGTTAATTAGAAGGTAGAAGGTCATGGCTATGGCCAAGCTCAGGTCACTCTTTGCCTTTTTCTGTAGCAAGTAGTGAGAAAATCAAATGTTACACTGGAAAGAACCTCTGGGGAGTTGCACTGGTTTCCAGGAAGCTGTCACTTTGAATGTATTCCTCCTTTTAGGAGGGGGGGAAAGCCTCTGCTCTTTGTGTTCCTCTGCATTGCTTTTGTAGCTCTAAGGTAGCCTCTACCCTCCTCCACCCCTCACTTCTGCCCTTGCCTCCCTTCCAAGTGTCCTGTTGGAGTACAAGGATAGAAAGAGAGGCTTGAAGAGAAAGGCATCATTGTTTCTCTAGTTCCTTCTTGAACACTCTGCCTGAGGAGGAAAAGTTCTCTTCCAGGGCTAGTGATGAAGGCCAACAGCAGTAAGAGCAACAGAGAATGGAAAATTGCAAGAAAGTTGGAGGGTACTGTTTTTCTGTACATAAGGTTGTTTTTTTTTTTGAACTGGCAGTTAGCCAATCTTGCCTTAGCATCATCATGCTTAACAGCCTGTTTTCCATTGTTCACAATCATTTCCATCTCTCTTTCCTTCCTCACTGTTCTGAACATACCTACTTTCAGTCTGGATCATACACCTAGGCAGTTAGTTAATATCTGATGTCTGCTATTTCCCAGGAAACCCTGGAGGCATACTGGTTAAGTGCTGTGTCTGCTAACAGAAGGTCAGCAGTTCAAATCCCCCAGGCTCTCCTTGGAAACTCTATGGTGCAGTTCTACTCTGACCTATAGGGTTGCTATGAGTCAGATTCGACTCGATGGCAGTGGGTTTGGTTTACTGTTTTGTTTGTTAGGAGCTCTGGTGGCACGGTGATTGGGCACTCAGCTGCTAACTGAAAGGCTAGTGGTTCGAGTCTATGCAGTTGCTCTGAGGGAGAAAAGACCTGGCAATCTGCTCCCATAAACATTACAGCCTAGGAAATCCTATGGGTCAATTCTATTCTGTCCTACGGGGTTACTATGAGTCATAATCAACTTGACCACACACAGTGATGACAACTCCTTTCTACGTAGTGTACAAACGCTGGAGATACTGAAGCAAACACAACAGATTATCCCCTGGATGGTTAACTACTCAGCTACTAGCTGGAAGGTTGGTGGTCTGAACCCACCTGAAGGTACCTCAGAAGAAAGGCCTGGTTATCTACTTGAAAAAAACAGCCAGTGTGAAACTATTATTTAATCAGTACAGGGTTTCTATTTGGGATGATGAAAATGTTCTGGCATTAGATAGTGATGATGTTTATACAACATTGTGAATATACTTAATGCCACAAAATTGTACATTTAGTAATGGCTAAAATAGGAAATTGTATGTTATGTATATTTTGCCACGATAAAGAACAAACAATCCAGCCATTGAAAACCCTGTGGTTTTCTATTCTACACACACAGGGTCATCGTGAGTCAGAGTCTCCCAGTGGTAACTGATTTTCTTTCTTTCTTTTTTGGTGTCTTCATGGAGCTCCCAGTCTTTCTAGAATCGTTTGGTAAATCTTCCCTTCCATTTATCTGTGATCTGACAACAGGCCCAGTCTCTGCACAGCCCAGATGGTTATGGGACCAAATAATAGCCAAAGGGTTGGTGTCTCAGAAGACACTCCTATTGCTCTGTTTCCAAAAGGTCACAGCCTCTACAAAGCAGCTCTACTCTGCACATACAGGATTCCCATCAGCTGGAATCAGTTCAACAAGCGTAACAAGCATGTGGTGGAATCCTCACTGGCTGCTCCAATCACAGCCCTCTCCTTCCTCTGACCTCCCGTAGCCTTTCTTTCTAAGGTGACCATGTAACCTAGCATGCAAGCTGAAACACTTCTCAGTGTTTTGGGTGCTATTAATAATTCTGATGCAATAACAGGTGACTACAGGGCAACCCAGGCCATATAGTCACCCACAGCACACTATTCACTACAATTATATGCTTTCTTATTACTTTTAAACCCTAATGGTGGTGTAGTAGATAAGAGCCACGGCTGTTAACCTGAAGGGTGGCAGTTCAAACTCAGCAGGTACTCTGTTTATGGGGCCATTCTACTCTGTTCTTTAGGGTCACTATGAGTTGGAATTGACTCAATGGCAATGCGTTAAGTTTAGGTTTTGCTTTTAGTATTTCCTGAGTTTGTCTCCTCAGGACCAGATTGTGACATTCCTAGAAGGCATAATCCATGTCTTACTCTTTTATAGCTAATGAAAAATCTAGCTTTGGCCTGATCCCAGAAGAGTTATTCAGTAAACCTGTGTTTATGTTGAAAAAAAAAAAAAAAAAAAAAAAAGCATGCCCCTCTTTATCACATTAACATGGCAGAGTTGGGCTTAAAATTACTTCTGAAATAAAAATGATATTTAATCAGTTCATTATATTCTAAACTGTTACACAGTGTGAAAAACACTCCCTTTGTTTTAAAATCCCTCCCTCTTTCCTCTGAGTCATTTTGACCTTATGGTATATACACCACAGAAATATTGAGCCTCCCTGTTTTTCAATGCTGAAAAAAAAAAGTCATTGCCTTTTTAATTAATATAATGAATGTGTGAAAACATTCATCTCCATACAACACTCATCAGTGTCATGTAAACAGCATGTAATAAAGTAAAGCAGACTGCCTTCTTTTTCTGGATGGTGTTCTGGGTTTCCTTGAGGGAAGGCAAGCTGGCACCAGCTCATGGCTCAAACGATCTTTTCTAGATAGTTGACATACCTGAGAAAAGCAGCTATTATTTTTTAGGGATCCCTTCTACTTCTACATAGGTTGAGGGTACTATGACTGAAAAAATCTGAGCAATTCAGCCAGAGAGGAAGTTGGTGGAGAGGGGGTAAGAAGATGGGAGAAGAATGTGGCTATTTTAATACAAATTCATTAGAGATACATAGACTGAGTGATCTTGTTCTAGTTAATCAACTTGAAGGCTCCCATGTGCATAACAGAACTGGTGGCATAGTGCTTACGAGCTGCAGCTGCTAACCAACAGATCAGCAGTGTAAATCCACCAGGCACTCCTTGCAAACTCTATAGAGCAGTTCTATTCTATCCTATAGGGTCCTACGAGTTGGAATCCAGTTGACAGCAACGGGCTTGGTGGTTTTTGTTTTTTCACTGTGCATAATGGTGAGGTTTTAATTTACAGGTGGAAAATCCTGTCTTGAGAAACTGCTCACAAGACTATGACTTCGAAAGCGGAGACAGATGAAGCCAAAGGAAGAACTCCTTCCAAAAAAAAAGGAACTTACTATCTCTGATGGTTTTCCTTCTCTGAAGAGATCTCTCTAGTAATCACACTGTGGCGTGTTTACATGACAAGTGCTTTACTGACACCATTTGTCATCTAGGTTAGTCTTTGGGGAACCAATTATGTGTCAGGGGCCGTGAGGTGCCTCCTCGCCCCACCCCACCCCCAACTCCCTGGCTTCATTGTCTGTTTTCAGCTGGTATCCTTTTCTGGTTGGATGGGCACAAACACAAGCTGTCTATCTCCCATAGCTCATGAAGCTCTCAGCTTGCCAGAAGAAAATAACCCGGGTGAAGGAGCCGTTCACAAGCACGAGGCCTGCTCCCGGCCACCAGAGCGGAGGAAGCCCAAGTGGGAAGTCAAATCTGCCATTGCCCCGAGGAGCGCCCATTGTGTGAATAAAATGGGCTTATACTTCTAGCACTACTTCCTCCCCAGAGAAGCAATAAAATGGTTTTAGGCCTCTGAATCTTTTCAGCTTTTTTTATTTCTTCCCCAACCCACTGAATGCAATGAATAGCAAAAAATAAAACACTGGCTTGCAAACTCTTCAACTCAGATGCTTGCAGATCCAACCATTTAATGTGAGCCAGGAAAGCTACGCTGTTCAACCTCCATAACTACCTTTGTCTCTGAGAGGGGAGCCAATCATCTGCGACTTAAACCCAAACATAACAGGGACGTGACTTGCTTACATTTAGAAGTGGGCACGTGCTTGTTATCACAGCTGGGCTGTGGGTATCAGCATGGGAGGGAGGTTTCCAGTGTGAAGACCTCCAATTTGGGGTAGGATAGCACCTGGCCATCACGGGTAGGTCCCCCCCAAAATGGTTTTTTTCTGTGGGTTTAGGCACCGACATCTGACTTTTCCAGATGACCCTTGAAAAGTGAGGGGTCCCTTCTCTGCTGAAAAGAATTTTACTTTACAGTTAGCAAAAGAAAGAAGAGTCATTTTTTGGCATTTGTGCTTGAGTGTTCAAATTCTATGTTAGTCCCCACTGCTTGCCTTCAGATTTTGTCTCTCACTAGTGTGGCGTTTCTTTATATTTATGCTGAAGATAAAATATTCAAAGCAAAGTCTCACGTTAGCTTGTCAGAGGAAAAAGGAAGCAACACCAGTCCGGGGGCTTTAGAAAAAGCAACACAGGCAGCATATTTTTCACTGATTCAGAGGCTCCAGACTTTAGGTTCTGTGATGTTTGGGTGCAGCAGGTTTTTGGACAGGCAAATAAACATCTGACTTTCCTGTGGAAGGGACATGATTTGGCAGGGTTGTAACTGAAGGGGTCAGTTGGCTACGGGGTGCGGGGGGGGGGTGGGGGCATCTCGGGGGCTGGGACTGGTGAGAAGACGGGGGACTCTTTCCTCAAGCTGTTGCTCCCTGAAGTAGGCACACCCCTGTGATCTCTTCAGACTGGGGGATAGAGACTGGCTGCTTCCTAATTAACCACAGGAGAATAGCGGTGAGGATGCTGGTTTCCTGGAGAGCTAACGGCTGATATTCCTGCTGTGACAGCCGCTAAAACAGAGTTGACGGGGACACAATGGAGACAGACGATGTTAGTGGGTGCACTCAAAGGCTGGTCCCAAAAGCCTTAGAGGAGCAAGAGGAAGAGAAGTCAGCTAACAGGAATCCTAGGGTGGGGGTTCAGGAGGAAGAGGAGAATATTTTCATAGCCAGACAAGCCTGATAGAAAACAAAGAGGAAGAAACCCATGTGTGTTACATAACAATGGGCCAGACTTATCCAACATGCCCAGTCCCTTGGAGATGGCCAGCTGCAATACCTTCGGAAATGGGGCCATGACAGACACATTTCTAGGACCACGGACACGACCAAGTTCACTGACACGAGAGGGATGAAAGACAGCCTCCGTGTGTTTTCAGAGACAACCACGACTGGCTTTCTGCGATAAAAAGGGGAAACATCTCCCCTCAGTCACTGAAGCAACATGTATTATCTCCAGGACCAGAACCCCTGAACTGGCGGTCAATCTCATCTCTGCTGGCGCACTCCACACAATCAACACGGTTCTCTCCATTTTCCACTTTGGTCCCTTGCTACTGAAGGCAGGTACCCTGTCACTTTCACACTAGGAACCTGCAGAGCTTTTGTCACCGTAACAACTGGATGGCTTCCGCTTGTCTAATTTCAAGCAACACCGGCTTCCTTCTAAACTGAGGTGTTTCTATTTGCTCCTTCTCCCCTGTGTGAGGTAGGGAGGGTGCTATAGTCTCCCAAGTAACACAGTCAAAGCCTCCTCCCTTCTCCAGACCCTCTCGCCTGTCACTGAAACCTGTCAGGGCCATCCTGTCCTGGGGAGCATTACTCCTTCCCACCTTGCCGAACACAGACTAGGATCAAGGCAACCCATTTCTTTGTCGCCCCTCCTCCCCCACCGAGCCCCGAACTTGGCTTTCAGAACCGGCGATGAAGGGGCTGGTTCCTCGCCAAGCTCAAGCTGGGCAGCAGCGCTCCGCCTGTGGACAAGTTAGGACCCAAGAGACGGCGCTCCCAGCCCCAGCTGGATTCCCCACAGGCACCGAGAGTGTCGTAAGTTGCATGGTGGCTGGGGGCCACCAAGTACCCCCATCCGGGGACACTTGCACCCCACCCCTCAGGCCACTGATTGTCAGGATACGCGCGTCGCTGACTCAGAAATGGCCCCCAGCCCGGGCCACTGTCTCAGCTCCTTACCTCTTTCTCTGCCTCTCTCCCGACTCTCCCGGGCACCGCTCAGTTCTGCCTGCAAAATGTGCATGTGCCTATTTGGTTTAGCAACTTCATGTCTCTCCTGTGTGGGCATTTGACACCAGAACCCCTCCAGGGTGCAGGAAGTGGACAGACTTCCCCAGTCCCAAGGGCTCCTTAACAGGCAACGCTCATTCAAATCAAGGACACCCCCCGCTCCCACCCATTAGAATGGTAAGCAAAATCAGATCGGGGGTGGAGGGGGGACAAAGCTGCACCTACCTAAAGATGAAGACTCCTGGTCATGACAGGGGATCCTCAGGGCGCCTCCCACAGATACAAAGGTCCGTGCCAGCGCAAGCCCCGGGCTGCCCACAGCTCCGGCTTAGCTGACAGCCTGAGCTTGCTCACTTGGGAGACGGGATGAGGGCTGCAGAAAGCAGTCCCATCCCAGCGCCCAGTCCCCAGCACCCGCAGCAGTCCCACGTCGGCTCCAAGCAGCTGTGGTGCGGGCAGTTGCGGGGCTGGCTGGAGAGCCGCGGAGCCCAGAGCTCGCAGCGCGCAGAGCGGGCGGAGGGGCGGCGAGCAGCGAGCGGGGAGGCGCGCGCGGGGCTGCCGGCGTCACTCGGGTGGGGAGGGGAGGGCTGGCGGAGACAGCCGCCTGACAGTTACTTTAGCCCAACTCCAGAAGGCAGCGCTTTGTGCCTGCCTCTAGCTGATCTGTCTGGTCGCCAGGCTCCTTTGCAACTAGCTTGGGTTTCAGTTTGGAGCTATCCGTGGAACCCGCGATGGGGACCGAGCCGGTGGATACAGTGTATCGAGGCTGAGAGGAAAAATATCCATTGCCTTCCAGCAGATTCTAATTAATGGCGACCCCATGTGTTACAGAGTAGAACCGCCCCATGAAGTTTTCTTGTCTCTAATCTTTATGGAAGCAGATTGCCAGGCCTTTCTTCTGTGGTGCTGCTCGCACTAACATTTAGCTGAGCAGTCTAGCTTAAACTGATTTGCAGCTACCCGGGGATCTGAGAGGGGAAGCTAGCCAGGGCAGAGTACACTCTCTTTCAGCTAACCTTTTAGGATCTTTATGAGAGGCTGTGCATTGAAACAACGGAGGAAAGGACATGGGTTTAATTGTCCTTTGCATAGTTTATGTTGCAAAGTCGCTCCACCCAGAGCAGGCACTGCACCAGAGCTTGTCTGGACAGACAGACTTCAAAATGGTGGAGAGAAGCGGTCGGTTTTTGTTTGTTTTTTTTCTGTTTTGGTGGATTTGAATTATACACCAGCTTTCCTTTAGGAGCTACTCTGTAGGTCTGGCCGACAAAAAAAAATAAGTAGACAGACAGATAGACAGATAGATGACAAAGCCTATTGTCCTGGAGTCATTCCTGACTCACAGTGACTCAAGGTGTTACAGAGTAGAACAGTTTTATGGGGGTTTTGTTGGCTGTGCTCTTTACTGAAGCAGATCACCAGACCTTTCTTCCTTGGTACCACTGAGTACCATCAGCCTTTAAGTTAGTAGCTGATGGCAAACTGTTTGTCAGGACCCAGAGAACTCTACAGATAAAAGCACCCCATCAAAAGGGCCTTTTGGAGTGAAAACTGTGGGACTGGAGATTACAAGGGCCCGGAAATCAGGCTCTCACTCTTGTCTCTCTTATGGGTTGAACCGTGTGCCCCCAAATATGTGTCAACTGGGCTAGTCCACGATTCCCCACGTTGCATGACTGTCCACAATTTTGTTATGTGGTGTGATTTTTCTACATGTTCTAAGACCCACCTCTATAATGTTAATGAGGTGGATTTGAGGCAGTTCTGTTAATAAGGCAGGACTCAGTCAACAAGATTAGGTAGTGCCTTAAGTCAGTCTCTTTTGAGATGTAAATGACAGAGGCAGGCAGAGACTTGGGGACTTCACATCACTGAGAAAGAAGCACCGGGAGCACAGTGTGTCCTCTGGACCTGGGATCCCTGTGTTGAGAAGCTCCCAGCCTAGGGGAAGATTGATGACAAAGACCTTTCTCCAGAGCCACCAGAGAAAGAAAGCCATCCTCTGGAGCTGGAGGCCTGAGTTTGTTCTTCAGGCCTCCTAGACTGTGAGAGGAGTCCTGGAGGCATAGTGGTTAAGAGCTATGGCTGTTAACCAAAAAGCTGGCAGTTGAAATCCACCAGCTGCTTCTTGGAAACCCTATGGGACAGTCCTATCCTGTAGGGTCACTGTGAGTCAGGACCAACTTGACTGCACCTAACAACTAGTGGACTGCAAGAGAATAAGTTTCTGCGTTAAAGCCATCCACTTGTGGTATTTTTATTACAGCAGCACTAGATGACTAAGACAGTTGCCATCTTGGAAGAGGGAATCCCTGTCATGCCTCAGTTTCCTCATCTGTAAAGACGCCACATTGAACAAGTGGAGTCTTAAGGTGTGTCAATAAAACGTTACCACAAGATGCACCCATCCATCCCCAACCAGGGGTGCAGTCACTTTGTGAGGGAATCAAGAACCACCTGAGAGCTTAAAAAACAAAAACAAAACAAAACACTGCAATGGGGTTGATTCCAACTCATAGCAACTGTACAGGACAGAGCAGAACTGCCTGACAGAGTTTCCAAGGAGTGTATGGTAGATTTGAACTGCTACTTCTTGGTGAGTAGACACAGCACTTAACCACTAGGCTACCAGGGTTTCCATCTGAAAGCTTGTTCATGATTGAAATGGGACATCTAGCAGACTGTCAGCACTGAAACACCTGCACCCAACTGTGATGAAGAGTCTGCATCTCCAGACCTGGAACACCATCAGCCAAAACCCCAACCTGACCAATCAGGTCATAAGTGGCCTAAGAAAGGTATGCTAACAAAAGGACCACAGTCTACTGGACACCCAGAGAGGACATCCAAGAGGAAGATCTGAGCAGCGTGTCTCAGCCTTAGACTATGAAAGGTGACCTGAACAGTGGCTTGTGAGTCTGTGTCCTTCATTATAGCTCGATCTTCCCAGACACCTGCTTCCAAGCCTACTAAATAGTGTCTGATGGCATTCAGTCTTCCCATGTAGACATTCCTTCAGAGGAGAAAATGTCACCTATGTGATGGAAAACCTCCAGACTGTCTAGCAAATGACTCTGTATGTTTTCTGTATTGATATTCTGGTCAATACCTGAATCTGTAGTGAGTTCGGTTGAGTCATTCCTTATAATGATAAACATTACAGTTTATTGACAATCTTTTGTTCTTAGTTTGAGAACAGGTATTTTATAAGCATTGTATCATTTATTCCTGACTATAATTCCACTGTGCATGTTATTGTTTCTGTTTTTTGGAGGAGGAAGCCAAGGTTCAAGAGAATTAATGTGACTTGTCCCAGGTGACACAGTTTGATCAACTTTGAGATGCACATTAAAAAACTGGGTTCTGGTACATGCAGTGCTTGTGCCACGGCGACCCTAATAACCTGACCGTCCTACAGATCCTGGCTCTTGTCCTCAACCTTGATCTAGGCTCAGCCCTGTTGTATCACTTGGTCGATGCCTGACAGCTGATACCAGACATTACGGGGGCTTCCGACTCTGCTGCCTTTCCCACTTTCTCTTCATTTCTCTGGTGATCTCCAGACTTTCCAGGGTCAATAAATCTGGTAGTCACAAAAGTCTGAACTGCTACTGATTTCCTCCATCGATTTGCTTCTCGGCAACCACTAAAATGGTCATAAGTCCAACTGCTATTGGAACCTCTGTTCATATAGTAAATAAGGAGAACAGGGAAGAGATACTAACTGCTCCTGGAAAACCCGATGGGCAGTTCTACTCTGTTCTATTGGGTTACCGTGCTTTGGAATCAAGTCTACGACAATGGTTTAGCTTTTGTTTGGAGGCAGGAACAAAGGACAAAAGAAACAATACAAAAATTTCCCCAAATGCCCCTTCGCCCCCTAAAAGTATTTACAACTGAAATAGATATAAAAAGATTAATGGTGAAGGAGTTGAATGATACTATTTAAGATAACAGTAAAGTCACAGGATATGTAAGAGTTAAATCCAATAAATGTAATCCATTGCCGTAGAGTTGATTCTGACTCATAGGTATCCTATAGGATAGAGCAGAACTGCCCCAGAGAGCTTCCAAGGCTGTAATCTTACAAAGCAGACTGCCACATCTTTCTTCCCTAAAAACCAAAACCAAACTTGCTGCTGTCAAGTCAATTCCAACTCACAGTGACTCTACAAGGCAGAGTGGAACGGTTCCATAGTTTGCAAGGAAAACCTGATGGATTTGAACCGCTGACCTCTTGGTTAGCAGCCAGAGCACTTAACCATTATACCACCAGAGTTTCCACTGGTCAACAGCCCAGTGTTTAACCACTGTGCCACCAGAGGTCCTTGAAATGAATGGCACCCCTCACCAAGTAAACAAGACCCACAAGAAGGAGGAATTAGAACCTGGGTCTTTCCCTTGAATCACGGTTACAATCGGTGCAGGCCAGAGGGGAGACGGTCGCAAAGATATGAGAGGTATTTTATGGAGGACTATGTGTGGTTCTAGGGTTGATGTACCTATAACCCCCTTAGAGGTTAAGGTCTTTTACAAAAACAAACAAAAACCCATTGCCATGGAGTCGATTCCAGTTCACAGCGACCCTACAGAACAGAATAGAACTGCCCCACATGGTTTCCAAGGAAGGCTAGAGGATTTGAATTGCTGACCTTTTGGTTAGCAGCAGAGCTCTTTAACTACTGTGCCATCAGGGCCTTAAGGGTTTATGTTACAGTCACATACTAAAGGTTCCCAGTTTTACACTTCCCATCCAGAACTCTCCCCTAAGATCAGACATGCAAGTATCTCTCCAAAATTTCCTGTTCATTTCTTGCAGCCCAATTCTCGATTCTTGTTACTGTGTGGCAAACCTGGTCCTCTCTTCCCCTAGACATAACCATTTCAGTAAAATAAATGGCACTGATATCCTGTCAAGGAGTTCCTGGGTGGTGCAAACAGTTAAGCACTAGACTATTAGCTTAAGGGTGGCAGTTTGAACCGACCCCGAGGTGCCTCGGAAGACAGGACTGGTGATCTGCTTCTGACAGGTCACAGCCTTGAAAACTCTTCAGAGCGGTTCTAGTCTGTATATATGGGGGTACCACAAGCAGAAACGACAGCAACTAATAACAATACCCTACTGGGAGTTTCTGGGTATTACAAATGGTTAATGCACTTGGCTGCTAACTGAAAGCTACAGGTTTGAGTCCACCTAGAGGCACCTTGGAAGAAAGGCCTGGTGATCCATTAAACAAACAAACAAACAAACAACAACAAAAAACAGACATTGAAAACCCTCTGGAGCACAGTTCTACTCTGACACACATGCGGTTGCCATGAGTAGGAACGGACTCAATAACAACTGATGTTTTTAGTGTCCAATCAGTAGCTGGAGCCAGACACCTGGAACTGATTACTGATTCTTCCTTTTCTCAAAGGGAAGGCATCACACAAAAATTTACCAAGAGACTGTTGGTTAGATATTGTTGTTGGTCACTGTTGAGTCAATTGTGATTCACGGCGACCTCATGTGTGCAGGGTAGGATCAAGAATTGGCCTCCTACATCCTCTGGCATCAAGAAGGTCTATTGTTTTTTGTCTCCAAAATACACCTCATGCTTGCGTGTCTCTCACCAGCTCCACTGCCATCAACCCTTCTCTTCTTTTGCCTAGATCTCAGTTATGACCTTTTGTCTCCTTGTATCCACTTTACACTTCTCTCAAATCTATTTGCCACTGTGGCAGACAGACTATAACATGCCTCCAAGGATTCCTGCCTCCTGAGGTTTGCGCACAGTGTATTTTCTTCCCTTTCCGTGTATTTTGGCCTAATGACTTATTTCTAGTCAACAGAATACGGTAAATGTGAGGGGATGTCACTTTTGTGAATAGATTATAAAAGTTTCTGATTTTTATTTTGCTAACAAACTGCCTTGCTGGCTTTGGTGAAGCAAGCTGCTATGTTGGCAAAGTCTGTACGACGAGGAACTAAGGGCAGCTGCTTGTCAACCACCCATAAGCGGTGAGGCCACCAGTGTGGGGTCTTAAAAGCTAGCAATATCGTGTGTGCACTTTATGGTTCGATGCATCTATTGGATGTCGCCCTACTGGCCTCTTACTAGAAAGGAGTGGAGAAGGTGGAGAAGAGGGGGCGGGAGACTGTTAAGAGGGCATAACATGTATGGAACAGCAAGGAGGAGTGTGCTGTCACCAGGCAAGGAGAGCAGGAGGAGCTACACGCGAGCAGGCATGTGAGTTTAAAGCGGATTGTACACTTTCACTCAATTATGACAAATAAAAATAAAAAGCTAACGAGTGGCCATCTACATAGAATCAGTTGGTCCAAACCTACCTGGAGCAGAAAAGAATGAAATACATCAAGAAAAGAAAAGAAAATATGAGCCCAAGAGACAAAAAGGGCCACATGACCCAGGGGCTACTTCAGGATGACACCAGAAGAACTAGATGACTTGTCTGACAGGAAATACAACATACAGTCCGTGACATAGCAGAGAACAATCAGTGTGTAGAACTTAAACTCTATTAAAAAGCACAGACTTGATGATCTGACAGACTAGGGGGCCCCCAGAAAACATGGTCCCTGGACTCCCTGATTGCCCAGAACTGAAACCATTCCCAAAGCCGACTCTTCAGACAAAGGCTGGACTGGACTATAAGTCATAAAGTGATACTGGTGAAGAGTGTGCTTCTCGGCTTAAGTAGATGCGTGAGGCTAACTAGGTAGCTCCTGTCCAGGATAAGATGTGAGAGCAAAGGGGGACACGAACTGGTTGAATGGATACAGAAAACACAGCGTAGAAAAGAGGAGTGTGTCACGGCGTTGGGAGAGCAGCTAGAGTTACACAGCAGCGTGTGTGCAAGTTTTTGTACGACATGTTGACTTGGATTGTAAACTTTCACTTAAAACACACAGACAGAGAATGGATACCCTCAAGGAATTGGATCCTGTGAACAACTAGGTGAAAACGGAAGCAGACCCTTCCCCAGTTACACCTTCAGATGACACCTCATCTCTGGCCAACACTTTGGATTGCCTCCTTGCCAGAGACCTAAAGTGGAGGACCTAGCTAAGCTGCAGCTGGATTCCTGATCCATATACTGTCAAGTAAATATGTATTGTTTTATATAGCAAAGTTGGTGGTTTTTGTTACTCAGTAATAGATCTACAAAGAAGACAGTGAGTTTTAAAAATACAGAGGGCATTCTCACCATTGTTCCATTTAAAATCTGCTTTGGTTCTCCACTAGCACTTAGAATAAAATCCACACCCACACCAAATCTTAACAGGACCTCATGTGAACCATCGCTGCCTGCCTTCCAACCTCACACATGCCTCTTTCCCAAGCTCAAATCCCAAGGGACTCCTTCCACTTCCTGAAACAAGCCAACCCACTCTTCAAGGATGTCTTCCCTGACCATCCACATCTGTAGTACACCCCTCCTCTAATTACTCTCTTTCAGTACCCTGTTTCTTTTATGGGAGTTCCTGGATGTTTCAGACAGTTACTGCACTCAGTCACTAATCAAAAGGTTGAAGGTTAAAATCAATCCATATGCACCGTGGAAGAAAGGCCTGGTGATCTGCTGACGAAAAAAGCAGCCATTGCAAACCCTGTAGAACACAGTTCTACTCTTTAACACACGTGGGGTCTCCAGGAGTGGAAACTGACTTGAGGACAATTGTTTGTATTTTTTGGTTTCTTTTATAACAATGTTTTTTTAGTAGACTGTAATGATTCCTTGATAGCGATGATTTATAGTAAATCTCAATTGCTTTGCCTCTTGTTTCTTATGTCTCTTTGAGCTCATGGGTGGGGGGCCATTTCTGTCGTATTTACTGTATCCCCAGCACAGAGCAGGAGCTCAGTAACTATTTGTGGAGTAAAAAAGATCGACAATCCTGCCCTTCTGAAAGCCCTCTTGACTTTTCTGCTGTTATTTTCAATTTGCCTTGTCCTCCCCAGTTTCTCTCCCTCTGGACAGACTTTTCCTGTTTCCAATTAGCCACATTCTCCACCTACTTGCATGGATTCTTGGTCCCCATGCCTGCCCTGCCGCTTCAGAACTTCCATAATACCTGAGCAGACTCTCAGATGCTTGCCAGCTTCTACCCTGCGTCACAGCTACTCAGGCTGAGTAGATGATCCCACACATTTTTCTGGGTACCCTACTCTGGATAAAGAGACCTGGGAAAGGGTGCAGATATGCTGTGGTATATGCAGATACCCAGGAAGAGAAACGATGAAGGATCTATTGTAGATTAATACCTGTACTAACCTGTACTAACTACCTGGCAAAAATCTGGAGGGAGGCTGGACCGACACTCTAGGGAGAGTTTGTGGCCACTGACAGCTGCAGATCAGTTGGCTCTGATCCATGGCTACCCTACCAACAACAAAAATCCAGTGGCATCCTCCCAATCATTACTGACATGCTGGAGTCCATCACGGTGGCCACTGTCTTCTGTGGCCTTCTAGCCTATGTTGGACAATATCCTGTAATCTACAAGCTTTTCACCAGCTAATTTTCAGAAGGCCTTTCTTCCTAGTCTTATTCCAGGAGCTCTGCTGAAGCCTATCTGACTCTGGGTGACACTGCTGATACTTGATATACTGGTGGCAGAGTTTCTAGCATCATCACAACACACAAGCCACCACAGTGTCACAAACTGATAAGCAGGTGGTGGCCAGAGAGAAGTAGACTTTCAGTTTCACTCACTTCCCAGCTCTATCTATTACCTTCCTGACTCAGGAACTGAGCTGGTGTAAGAGGTACGTGAACTTCATGGCAGATGGGACAGGTCAAGGAATGAGGACATGGGGTAGATAAGTGATGTGACCTCTCTTAAGCGTGCAACAATCATTTTTTCCCTACTGTCCGTATTTGAGCCCTGCTGACCTGGTGGTGTAGTGGTTAAGTGCTATAGCTGCTAACCAGAAGGTCGGCCACTCAAATACGTCAGGTGCTCCTGGGAAGCTCTACAGGCCGTTCTACTCTGTCCTACGGCATCGCTAGGAGTTGGAATTGACTTGATGGCAGTGGGTCAGGTTTGTGCACAATGATTATACATGCTCAGCTGCTAACTGAAAGGTCAACAGTTCAAATTCACCAGCTGCTCCCTAGAAACCCCCTAGGGCGGTTCTACTCAGTCCTATAGGGTCATTATGAGTCAGCATGGGCTCAGCAGCAGTGGGTTTGGTTTCATTTCTGGCCTCTATCTGAAAGTAAGGAAAAGGATGCTCTCAGAGATTGAGAAAGTACCTTGTTCATAAGGCTGAACAAGAAAAAACCCCATAGCTAATGAATTTCATCTAACTTCTGTACTAAGAGCATTATGTGTTTGTCAGACTCATAAACACACACACTGACAGAGAGATTGTGTAAAACTTCACGTGTGCAAATTGAACTCTTAAGCACAATGGCATTTTTACAGAAATACATGTGTAAAGCTATCTAATCGCAGAACTCCTGTCTAACAAGAGTCTAAAAACTTTCCTGTATTCAGATTAGGGTATGATTTAGTGTGTTCTGTAAACTATGAATTACATATTCAAGCCAGTGAAACCTCATGCATACAAAAATCTCTAATGAGTTTTGTAAACTCCTCTATTAAGAGAGACTGACATGTCTGCCAGACTGGTAAACACATGCTTTAGACACAGAGACTTGTGTGGAATCTCAGGCTCACAATAAGCAATCTTAAACATACTGTATTTTTGAAGAGCTATGTGTGTAAAGATTCCTATTTAAAACAAGACAGAAAGAAAAGTGAAGCTCAAATTCAAAGTCAGGTATGGTTCCAAACTCAGGGCTCTTTTCACCACAGCACACACCACTCCCCAGCCACGAGCTTCCCCTTTGGAGTTGGGCGGACGTCTCGCTGAAGCTTGTCTACAGATGTGAGGAGGATGTTCACAGGCAGGGCTGGAGACCAGAGGATGGAGAGCAGCTCTCCTGACTGGTGCCTTTAGATTTCCCTTCAAGTGGCCCCTGGATACAGCATCCTGGATACAGAGAAGGCTCTGAGCAGGATCTAAGAGTACAGTGAGCAGTATCCTGCCTTAAGCTACCTCTCTTGGAAGGGAGCATGGGATGCAGGGTTTGGGAGGTGAAGAAACCAACGCAGGCCTGCTTTCCCTGGTTAGACTGAAAGCTTCTGGCAACGAGCTTAGTCTTAATGGACTTTGTAGTCCACCCAACACTCCTACCCCCACTCCCATCCCCATATTCCTTGTATAACACCTTCCTAGAGACCAGGTAAATCAGAGAAGGATCAGACAGCACCAGTCTAAATAACCACGACTCAATTCTTACTGTTTCATGTGGTAGAATCCCAGAGAAGCTAAGTGATTAGCTCAAGGTCACATTGGGTAAGCAGCCAACCCAAGAACCCGGATCCCTTGGAGTTTAGTCCACAGTTTTTCACAATGTCCTTTAAATCACCACCTTGCTATGGTGGTAAAAATCTTCATCCTAGAGTGAAGTTGTCGTCTTTAGACTTTTTGTTGTGATATTGTTTGTTGCTTCCAGCTTCTTACAACTGCCTGTTACCACTGTCTGCCTTTTTGTTGTACTGTGGGCGTTTGCGTATTCCTCTGATGCTGGAAGCAGAGTCACCCATAGGGCACAGGTTTCGGCGGAGCTTCCAGACTAAAAAAGACTAGGAAGAAAGGCCTGGTGATCTACTTCTGAAAATGAGGCAATGAAAACTCTAGCTATAATCACAAACATTGATTACCAATGTGGTGGAAATGGTGCAGGACAGGGCGAGGTTTCACTGTGTTATACACAGGGTCGCCACAAATTGGAGTCGACGTGATGGTAACTAACATCTGCCCAAGCAGAATTCTTCCATCCCCACAGCTTGACTGGGCCCCTGTGATCTCGTCTATGAAAACAGAGAAGCCGACACCATCAGCCACTGGGGTTGGAGTGTTATGAAAATATTGTGAAGCCCTTACGTTGCTATTTCTCGCCACCAGAAAGAAAACAGTTCCTTCCAAATAAAAAACAGTTTAATACAATTTTTTTTTAAATCTCTTTTGTCATCAATTTTAAATTGCAAACACCTCTAAGTACAAGTGATAGTTATTATTCAAACAAATAATGCTCTTGTGTGCAAAGATGCCAGACACTCTGCTAAGGGCAGGAAGCCCAGAGACACACACAATAATTGTGGCAGCCACGTTGTGGAGTCTGGGAGCGGTGAGAACAGCCATCAATAAGTCAGATGCACATTACGGAAGAGGAAGTGCAGGGTGCTATGGACACACTCATTATTTATGGGGCCAGAAAACAGGGTGTTTGAAGTTCACCAGTGCTGAAAACGGCTTCTTTCACCCCCTGAGCTTAATTCTACACACCTTCCACGGGCATTTCTTCATGCAGTTTTTGGTTAAGGCATGGAATCAGACAAGCCAGCCCCACTGTTCTTTCTCCCCCAGTCAGTCCGAGTGAACGCACGATTCACCAGAAGAATGTACCTGCAATGCTTAATATTCATGCGGACAGCCAAGGTAACCCAGATTCCAAGTCCCTTTCCCGCTCTGACGACCTTCCTCTGTACTCATTTAGGTACCCAAGTCATGGTCAGATCATGGCTGGGAATGCTGCCAATTTTAAGCTCCTTAAATTCCTTTCTCATCTATAACTTTTTACCTTCTGCCTTGCTTCTATCTATGGAATTTTCTACTTGCCCATCTGACCAATCTGTATCTTTCTTTCTCTTCAATTTTCTAATTTGTGGAGTAGATATGAATCACTCCAGTATATTCATACAGTGGAATATTACTCGACTGTAAAGAGAAATGAACACTTAGTAGCTGCTATAACATGAATGAACCTTGAAAGCACCATACTGAGTGACCTCAGTCAGTCACGAGAGGAGAACAACAGATCATCTCACTTCTATGAAATATCTAGGATACGCAAATGGACACAGAGAGAAAAGTTTGCAAGTGGTTACAGGGATGAGAGGGAGGTTTGAGAAAAAGGACTCAGTGCTAAGGGTCTGCTGATCTTCTCTTAAGGGTAGTAGAAAAATCTGGAAATGGATAGCTGATGGTCAGACAACATGCTAAGTACCACTGATGTCACTGAATTTGCACACATGAAGAACACCGAAAAAGCAAATGGCTTGTTATATGTATTTACCACAATAAACAGCTAGCAAAAGAAAAAAAGAATGCCCAAACGGCGATGGTAAATGCTTCTTTACATATATATTCGCCACAATCATGAAAAAACAAGAATTGCTCTGGGAGCGCTTAAAAGGTGGCTTCTCAGGTCACACCTTGTCCCGTTTCAGCTCAGTTAATTCAACAGGCACACCGATGGTTCTGGGAAAGCTGTCACATAACACACTTTGGGAAATGTGGTCCCCTGTGACGTAACCAGGCGCCCAGTCCCCTTAGCACTACAGACACCTCTCTAGCTGCTTCCCCAGCTCTCAACAATGCAAGCCCTGAGCTCTGCCTCTTCCTGCCGCATCAGTGTCTGGGAACAGCCCTGGAAAGAACCTAAGATAAAAGGAAAGGAAAGCAGAGAACTGGGAACCTCACAGCATCAACCAAGCAGCACTGGGAGTAGAGTGTGTCCTTCAGACCTGAGGTTCCTGTGCCAAGATGCTCCCCGAACAAAGACTGATGCAGCAGAAGGACTTTCCTCCAGACCTGACAGAGGGGAAAGCCTTCCCCCGCAGTGGACCCCCTGAATCTGGACAGCCACTGACCCGCTGTGTAAGAATGAACTTTCCTTTGTTACAGCCATCCGCTCTGTGGTATTTCTGCTAGAGCAGCACTAGCTGACTAAATCACTTCTTCACAGTACCTTCTGTGGCTGTGTGTGCTGTACACAGGTCCTCCTCCCTGCTTCTGGCCAGATTGTGGCATGGTGGTTAAGCGCTACATCTGCTAACCAAAAGGTCGGCTGTTTGAATCCGCCAGGTGCTCCTTGGAAACGCCGTGGGGCAGTTCTACTCTGTCTATATGGTCACAATGAGTCAGAAGCAACTCAAAGGCATTTTTTTGTTTTTTAAGCATGGGCTCAGTCCAAAATCTTCCTTCTGGATTTCTCTGCATTCTTCACAACCTTCTTGATGTCAGGAACTGTACTTTGTGAACCTGGAGCACAGTAAGGAGTCCCTGTGTGGTACTCATGGTTACGCTCTGGTACTAACAGAGGAGTGTTCATCATTAATCCCACCCGGGGGCGTCTGGGCAGACGACTGGATCTGACACTGGGCTTCTGAAAGGCCACAGCCTTGAAAACGCTGTGGAACGCTTCTGTTCTGCACGCACGGGGTCACCATGAGTTGGAACTGACCTGACAGCACCTAACAACAACACAATATAGCTAGTTACTCCAGTGTAACTAACTGAGTGTGGAAGATGGTCCGAAAATGCTGACTCAATGTGGACTGAGAACATGCACTATCTCGGCTGGCTTCTGTCACCTTTTGTCCTGGAAAAGGAACACAGCACCGCTGCATTTGTGGGCATTTGAGCTACAGCTACAAAAGTGTGTTTCAATCCGACAGTGATAGCCCAGTCTTGCTCACTGGCTTCTGAATTGCTGGGAGCAAGACCCCATTTTCCTTTGCCCGTGTCTGGCCCTGATGATAAAGTCCTCAAGGGAACCGACATCTTAGACGGTTTCCTCACCATTGTCACACGTATCTGCTTGTACAATGGGTAACTTGTTTGGTCAGCATCCTAGCAGGTTGGTGTGGGCCAGGAACAAATGCTCGGGGGAGCAGGGGAGGCAAGCAGAATGCTGCAGTTGAGCCTATGCCTCAGGCAAACAAGCCCAATCCTAAACGCCACCTCCAACTGCACTTCCAGTCCAGCACCAAGTGTTCTAGAAGGCTGCGTGGTAGAAGATAGCAGAATGTTCAAAGCTGATAGGAAATAAAATGTGCCCAACTTGAGCAAAAACTCTCTTTCTACTCAGAGACCTGGCACTGAATTTCTCATACAATGTTATCATGTCACATATAGGAAAAAAAAAAAACAAACAAACACCTAGGCCCACTGCTGTTGATTCTGACGCATAGTGTCCTGAAAGGGCAGAGAAGAACCATCCCATAGGGTCTCCAAGGGGGGCCCTGGTGGATTCGAACTGCCAGTCTTTTGGTTAGCAGCCGTAAGTCTTAACCACGACACCACTTGGGCTTCCATGATTATATACATATCGATGTCATTTTCTGTGATAACATAATCTAGATCAGCAGTTTTCAAATTTTTTTGGTCCCAAGATTCCTTGATACTCTTTAAAAATTACTAAGAACCTTGGGGACCCCTGAAAGGGTCTTGTGGGGGAACTCCAGGTGTCCTCAGACCATGTTTTGAGAACAACTGATTCAGATTGTGCAAAATTTGGGCTGTGTGTTGATTTTACAAATTTCTTTTAGCTATCAACCTATAGATTGAAGATAAACAGCATAAATTTAATAAGTACTTACTGCACAGTGATATAAAATAAAATAATTCAAAACAAAGGCAAAAGTGATTGGAAATAATCAATATCTACATGCAAGCCCAGTGCTCCAAACCCACTGCCATTGAATTGTCTCTGACCCATAATGACCCTAGAGATCAGAGTAGAGCTGCCCCATAGAGTTTCCAAGGAGTGCCTGGCAGATTTAAACGGCCGACATTTGGTTAGCAGATGTAGCACTTAGCCCGCTATGCCACCAAGGTTTTCAGCCCAGGGCTAGATTCTTGGTATATAGCTTTTTTTGTGTGTGTATGTGTTTTATTTGATATGATTGAGTGAAGGTTCTAACTTGTTTTTCCTTTTTGTAGTAAGTTCCATCACTTTTCTCTCATTATTAGGATAAACATCCAAAGAAGGGACTTGTCTGTATGATTTTCCAAGGCAGGGACTCAGGGTGATTTAATTGTCCTGATGCAGCCCCTGGCTGGCAGGGGACCCCACATTGTCTCTCCCTGGGCCCTCTCCATCTTTCTCTATTTTGAGGTCTACCCTGGTGGCTCACCAGTAGGCACCATGTCCATGGACTGCTCTCGGATGTCCAGTTGGGTTTGGCCAATGGGGTGTGCTGCCAAGAAATGGGAAAAAGAGACGAAAGCGATGTCAGGTTGTTTATACCGCGGCTCCTCCCTGTGGTGTCACCTTGGGCTTTCTGTGTCTGTGTCCCTCCATAAAAAAGATGACTGCTCAAGGAGGAAAAGAAAACCAAAGACACAAAGGAAAGATCAGCCTGAAGGACTAAGGGACCCTGACTAACAGGGCCTCCACTAGACTGAGTCCAGCACAACTCGGTGTTGCCTGGCTGCAAATACTAACTGCCCTGACAGAGGTCACAAGACAGGGCTGGAGAAAAATGTAGAACAAAATTGCAACTCCCTCTCTCATGCACACACGCACCAAATTTACTGGTCTAACCCTAAGAGCATGCCTCCCAGACATCTTTACAACTCTGTAATGAAGTCACTCCTAAGAGTTACCCTTCTGCCAAAGACTAGATAGTCCCATAAAACACAAGGAGACTAAAGGGGTATGCCAGCCCAGAGGCAAGGACAGGAAGGCTGGAGGGGACAGGAAAGCTCTTAACGGAGAACTCAAGATTGAGAAGGAGAGAGTGTTGACATGGCGTGGATTTAGCAACCAATGTCACAAAACAGTACGGGGATTAACTGTTCAAAGAGAAACTAGTTTGCTCTGTAAACTTTCATCTAAAGTACAATTAAAAAAAAAAAGACTGCTCCTCTACCTACAGGTCTCTCCTTGCAGATTCTGGCAACTCTTTCTTCTCTCCTTTGGGCACAAGAGTGAGGACAGTGCTGTTGCCACCAGACCCCTAGTCTCTCTTGTTCCCCAACATTCCATCTACAACTTTGTGATTAATGTCCTTATAAATAAAGCCAACCAGTGACCATCGAGTAGCTTCTGACATATAGTAGTCTTATGTGGGTCAGAGTAGAATTGTGCTCCATATGGTTTTTAGTGGCTTATTTTTGGAAGTAGTTGGCAAGCCCTTCTTCCAAGGTGCCTCTGGGTAGACTCATATCTCCATTTTTTTGGAACCGCTGACACCACCCAATGACTCCTTTATAAACAAATCCCTCCTTGAATGATTTTCCTTAGGGGGTGCCATCTGTTCACTGCAATGCCCTGGTTGATACACTGACCAAAACCTAACAACCAAACCCAATGCCAGTAAGTCCATTCTGACTCATAGCATTCTGTAGGATCTAGTACTGCCCCATAGGGTTTCCAAGGCTGTGATCATTACAGAAGCTGACTTTGACTTCTTTCTCCCATAGAGAAGCTGGAGGTTTAAACCACTTATCTTTCAGTTAGCAGCCAAGTGCTTTACCACTGTGCCAGCAAGGCTCCTTGATACACAGACACATAGTAAGAAATTAGCAAATGACTACTGGTAATTAAAAAAAAAAAATAAAGTCTGCTTTTATCTAGTCATTCATAGTTTTAAAATATTTCTTCTTTAGGTAATGCTTTTAATTATTTTCACATGGCTGTCAATTTTTAGATCAGATGTTGCCCGTAATCCTGCTGAATTCCTTTCCCTCTTCTTTCTGCCCCCAAAGATATAAAGGCCTTTCCAAAGGCTGGTCCCTCCTTAACTCATAATGTTAGGGCAGGAGCTGATTCTACAAGAGGCGATTCTAGCAGCAAATCACAGGCTCAGTAAACTTTATTACTTAAACTGTGTCACTGCCTGTTCATCTTCACCACCTTGGTGGACTTCATTTCAGAGTTCAGTTGACATCTGAGACTGAAGTCTCAGTAAGGTCAGTTGAGTAAAGTTGGAGAGAGCTGGAGGGGATGACAAACTGGTTGTCATCGAATCACCTCTGACTCCCTGCGACCCCAGAAGGGTCAGAATAGAACAGTGCTCTGTAGGGTTTTCAGTGGTTAGTGTCTTTGGAAGTAGATCACCAGGCTCCTCTTCCACAGAGAGCAGAGTAAAACTGCTCCATTGGGTTTCCAAGGAGCAGCTGGTGGATTTGTACCGCTGACCTTTTGGTTAGCAGCTGAGCTCTTAACCACTCTGCCACCAGAGCTCCATTTGAAACTCAAGGGGACAATTGTGAGGCCATAACTGAGGTTCCTCCTGGCTGCGTGCTCTTTTCCTGTCTCTTAGCAGGTCTCAGGTTCTTGCTATTGGGTGGTGGTAAGCCCAGCTGCTGTTAGGAGGCTGCCAGCCTCCCCTGCGAAGCCTGGAAAACATTAGATATTCTTGCTAGCTTCAGGGTCTAATGCTTCTTTCCTTCCTAAACCACTCTTTCATGCAGCCTCCACCTCCCCCTACTAACACACATTTTATGCAAAATTAGGACACTGGATATAAGATCTCTCCCTACAGGCCTGGCCCAGCCTCACTCTGCAGAGGTGAAGGGGAAATCTGAGCCCTGTAAGAGCAGCTTGCTCAATCCCAAAGCCTCTGGGAGCAGGAACCAGGCTCTGGCCCCAGTTCCCCACCTTCCTTCTCTGCTCACAAACAATCCCTGTTGTCTGCGGCTTCAGAGAGACCCTGTGACAACAGGACTGAGAGCTGTCACCTTCCATAATTAGCCAGGCTGCTGTAATACCACTGTGTTGACAGTGCTTTTGCACTTAATAAATTATTCACGCCACCAAAGTGTAATCGGCTGCCGTGCTCAAAATAGGTCATTGGCATTAAGGCTGCTGTAGGTTGGAATTTCATGGGGATGGGAACAGATCCAAGTGATTTGGTTTAAGTGAATCTCTGAAGAGAGTGGCTTCTCCAGGGAATTCCGTCTTAAAGATCTGTTCTTGCATTCAAGTTGTGTTTTCATTAGCAGCAGCAGGAAGAGGCGGAAACAGCTGGGAGCTGGCCAGAGAGTCAGAGTGGGGGGAGGGAAGGCTTCAGTTCAGCCTCTTCTGCACTGACCCTTCCCCAAGGAGGTTCTAGGGTCTACTTGAGGCAGATAAATGCCCAAACTTGCTCTCAGATGTTCTCTGCAACCAGAATGACTGTCAAGTCAGAATAAGGGCCACCAGTGGGCACGGGAAGGTTCTAGAAGAGCAGATTGTATACAGGCTGCTGTGAGAAGAGCCTCTCAGCCCCAGGCACCACATTCACAGAGGAATTCAAGTTCAACAGCAGTTAGGCTTTGTGCCCCTGCATTTCATGTCTTAATTCAAAGACAGTGGTGCCTCTTCGCTCCTCAGAATACACTCGGTCCTTGTCAGCAGTAGATGCATTATTCAACTCAAGTGCCTGGTGGAATACAAATATTTGACCGGCTATTTCAGTGTTTGAGGAGATACTGACATGTTAACATGTTCTTTTAAGGGCTTTCGAGGACACGAAGCCCTGCTTTATGGAAGAAAGAACAATTTTCCCTCTGACTAGAATAACGAGAAGTGACTGAGGACATGGCTTGTGGGGTTTGACTTAAAAGAGAATACAGAGGTATGACTGAGAAAACAAAACACCTAAACCCACAGCTGTCAAATCGATTCCCACTCATCGTGACCCTATAGGACACAGCATGACGGCCTCACAGGGCTTCCAAGGCTGTATTCTTGATGGAAGCAGAGTGCCAAGTCTTTCTCCCGCTTGGGTAGTAGCAGGGTACTTTAACCGCTGTGGTATCAGGACTCCCCATGTGACTGAGGGAGGCTGATAAATCTCAGGAGAGAAAAGAAAGGGAGAGAGTTTAGATGTCACCATGAGTCGGATCTGACTCGATGGCACTTGGCTTGGCACCTGTATTCTATTAAAAAACCCATTGCTATTGAGTTGATTGTGACTTTTCACCACCCTCCAGGACAGAGTAGAACTGCCCCATAAGTTTCCCAAGGCTGTGCCTACGGAAGCCAGCTGCCACTTCTTTCTCCCACTGAATGGCTGAATGTTTTGAATCTCTGACCCTTCGCCCAACAGTGCTGCAAACACCTCTTCAAGTCTCTTTCAGCTGAGATTCTAGATTGCATAGCCTTGGGGCAAAAGGGCAAGACACAGAAACGTCTTAACTTGATGTGCCTAACACCAAATGCAAGAGGAAAGCTCTCAGATTCTGTGATTATCATGTTTGTTGTTAATAGGACTCCCAAGAATGTTGAGTTCTCTCCTTCAAATACTCAGTCAAGAAGCCTGCCCAGATTATTCTAATCTTTCCTCTCTAATTTTTCCTTTAACCTCCCCTTATTAGTTGCAAACAGCGTGTATTGTCTAATTTAACTTCTGGTTAACTTGTGAAGGAAACCCTAGTGGCCTAGTGGTTAAGTGCTATGTCTGCTAACCATACAGCCGGCAGTTTGAATGCACCAGGTGCTCCTTTGAAACTCTATTGACCAGTCCTACTTTGACCTATAAGGTCACTGTAAGTTGGAATCAACTCGGTGGCAGCCGGTTTGGTTTTTGGTTTGGTCTTATGAACAGCCTGAGTAGCTGTATCCATTCTCTGTCTGTCAGTTCGTCGTACTCTGGTCGCTTGTGTGTTGTTTTGATGCTGAAAGCTATGTCATTAGTATTTCCAACAGTAGCATAGTTAGTTACAGTGGACAGTTTTCAGTGGAGTTTCCAGACTAACAAAGAAAGGTCTGGTGATCTATGTCTTAGTCATCTTGTGCTGCTATAACAGAAATACCACAAGTGGATGGCTTTAAAACAAGAAATTTTATTCTGTCGCAATCCAGTAGGCTACAAGTCCAAACTCACAGCATCAGCTCCAGGGACAGTTTTCTCTGTTGACTCTGGAGGAAGGTCCTTGTGGTCAGTCTTCCCCTGGATTGGGAGCTTTGGAGACACAGGGACCCCAGGGCCTTGCCAAAGGACGCACTCTGCTCCTGGCACTGCTTCTTGGTGGTGTGAGGTCCCCATCTCTCTGCTTGCTTTTCTTCCCTTTACGTCCCAAGAGGTTTCCTCAAGGCACAATATAATCTTACACTGAGTCCAGCCCCACTAACCCAGCTGCTCTCATTAATATCATAGAGGCAGGGTTCATAGTATATAGGAATATCGCACAAAGCCAGGAATCATGGCCTAGCCAAATTGCTACAGACATTTTGAGAGTGGCATCACAATTCAATCCATGACCATCTACGTCCAAAATGTAGTCAATGAAAACCATACGGACCACAATAGAACTTTGACTCACTTGCTTTGGGAACGACATCAGCAGGAATCAGTCATGAGAAAAAGACATCATGTTGGGTGAGATACAGGGCCACTAGGGTGGTGGAGACCCTTGGTCTGGGGGATAGGCTGGTGTGGCAGCTGCAACAATGGACTTGAACATGCCTATGGGTTTGAAGCTAAAACAGGACTGGGTGATGTTTCCTTCCGTTGCACATAAGGTCACCAAGAGTCAACTTGACAGCAACTAACAAGAATAGTTACACAGTCCAGTCCCCATGAACTGGTTGTAAATCTGTGAATAATGTTTGTTAGTTTATGTGCTGCTTTATAGTCAATATTTCAACAGATTTGAGTACCTACTATTCCGGGAACTTGGAATGAGACTTCATTAAGACATCGACTATTTATAGGTATACTATAAACTGACGTGCCACAGATGGAACTCCTGATGACCTACCACAGCAACACCCCCCTGCCCAAGCCCACATTGCTCCTGCAGTCTTTCTCAGTACAGAGAGCAGTGCCATCCTTTCAGATGCTTAGACCAAAGTCTTGAAGTCATCCTTGGCTGCTTTTCTTTCTTACCCCCAGTTTTCCATCTATCAGCAAATCTTATGGATTTGCTGGTATCAGGCCTGGTGAGATCCCCATCAACAACCTTCTGGATTATTGTAATAGCCTCTGAGCTGGCTTCCCTGCTTTTCCCCTATGCTCTACCATCTATTATTCTCAAATCAGCCAGAGGGCTCTTTGTGAAAGCTAAATCCAATGATATCACTTTGCTCAACAGTGAGATGCTTCCTGTCTCACTTATTAGAGTATACAATGAAAACCTTACAATGGCCCATAAGGTGTTAAGGGATCTGGATCCACCCTCCCACAAGAAACTTCTTGCCTCCACTCTTCCATGGCTCTGGTCTTGGTCACTGGCCACCAGTCAGCCTGACCTCCTTGCTATTCCTGGAACACTCTCCCCAGATGTCCATGTGGTCTTCACTTCCTTCAAGTCTCTGGTTATTCATCAGCAAAGCCTTCCCTGACCACTAAGCCTTATCCTTCTCACCACTCTTTACTTTCCTCCACAGAACTTATCTCCATCTAGCACACATATTTTTCCTTGTTTATCTGTCTATTGTCTGTCTCCTTCCATTAGAATACAACTCCATGACTTGGTAGTGCATCAAAAGGCTAAACACAGAGCTGCCATACTGTTGTTGTTAGGTGCTGTTGAGTCTGACTCATAGACACCCTATAGGACAGAGTAGTAGAACTGCCCCATAGAGTTTCCAAGGAATGCTTGGTGGATTTGAATTGCTAAACTCTTGGTTCACAGCCGCAGCACTTCACCATTACGCCACCAGGGTTTCCAGAGCTGCCATTCGACCCAGCAATTCTGCTCCTAGGCATATACTCAAGAGACTGAAAAGTAATGACGTAAACAGATGTATGTATATCAGTGTTCACTGCAGCCCAATCGACAAGAGTCATAAGGTGGAAACAACCTAAATGTCCATCCACGGAGGAGTGGAAAACAGAATGTAATAGGTACACACAATAGACTATTACTCAGCCATTAAGAGAAATGAAGGCCTGACACCCACTGTCATAGATTGAATTGTGTCCCCCCAAAATATGTGTCCACTTGGTTAGGCCATGATTCCCAGTACTGTGTGGTTGTCCTCTACTTTGTGATCAATATAACTTTCCTATGTGTTGAAAATCCTAACCTCCGCCTGTGATTAATGAAGCAAGATTGGAGTATGTTAAAAACAATCAGGCTGGGATGTTGATCCCTAATCCAATATAAAGGAAATTTCGCAGGAGTGCGGCTGGGCCAGTTTTTATCTTACAGCAGATACGAGGAAAGGGAAACAAGTAGAGAGGAGGTGCTTCATACTGCCGAGAGGGAAGCAGTAGGAACACTGCCCCTGGACCCAGGGTCCTGGGGCAGAGAAGCTCCCAGTCTAGGAGAAGGCTGATGACAAGGACCTTCTTCCAGAGCCAACAGAGAAAGCCTTCCCCTGGAGCTGATGCCCTGAAACTGGACTTCTAGACTACTAGACTAAGAGAATAAACTTCTGTCTGTGAAAGTCATCCACTTGAGGTATTTCTGCTACAGCAGCACCCAATGATGAAGACTCCTGCTAAAATACAAATGAAGCTTGAAAACACCATTGTTGTTGTTGTTAGGTGCTGTTGAGTCGGTTCCAACTCATAGCAACTCTGTAGTTCAGAGTAGAACTCCCCCAGAGAGTTTCCAAGGAGCACCAGGTAGATTTGAACTGCTGACCTATGGTTCACAGCTATAGCACTTCACCACTATGCCACCAGGGTTTCCTTGAAAGCACTATGCTGGGTGAAATAAGTCAATTATGAAAGGATAAATATTGTATAATATTTGCATAAAATAACAGCCAAGCTAGCCAAGTGCCGTCCAGTCGGATTCAACTCACAAGAACAGGCAAATATGTAGAGACCCAAATTTGCTGGTGGTTATGGGAATGGGAGGGAGGGGGCCCGGGGACTCACTGTTGAGGAAGCAGTTTCTGTTTATGGTGATGGAATATTTGGCAATAATTAGGGTTGATGGTTGCACAACGTGATTAATTGATACCACTGGATTGTGCACCTGAAACACTCTGAATTGGCAAATTCTGTATTACGTGTATTTTTAGAGTAATTAAAAAAAAATTAACTCCTAGAAGGCTATGACTTTGTTACATTACTACTGCAGCCTCCCACTCAGAGTAAAATAGAATCTTACACATGGTAGATAGTCAGTAGATATTTAAGTCAACAACAATGCCAAAAAATATTCTATCTCAGAGGGCTGCGTCTACTAATTATGTTATTCTTCTCTAGAGGGGGCTCAGTGAGTGCTTATCTCAAAGCATTTTGGCAGAGATCCTTAAAACTGATTGTCAGCTAAGTGAAGTTAGTAGAAAGAATCCTCATTTCCTAATTCTGTCTACATCCTGTTATGAAGAAAGTGGTCTTTCTAAGATGCTATCAGGTATGTCCAGAGTCATGCCGAGAGTCATTTCTATTGCATGTGGAGTTTTAGTTCCTTAGAAACCCTGGTGGTGTAGTGGTTAAGTGCTACATCTGCTAACTGAAAGGTCAGCAGTTCGAATCTGCCAGGTGCTCACTGGAAACTCTATGGGGCAGTTCTACTCTGCTCTATAGAGATGCTACGAATCAGAGTCAACTTGATGGTGGTGGGTTTGCTTTTTGGTTTTACTGTAAATATGCGGAGCTGGTGGTACAGTGGCTAAACACTAGTCTGCAAACCAAAAGGTCTGCAGTTTGAATCTACCACCCATTCCTTGGAAACCCCGTGGGGTAGTTCTCCTCTGTCCTGTTGGGCTGCTATGAGTTGGAAGTGACTCAGTGGCAACGAATTTTTTTTTCTACTTGTAAATCAGGTGGTATACATGGTTATAGTACTCGACCGCTAACTGAAAAGCTGGAAGTTTGAGTCTGCCCGAGGTACCTCAGATCAAAGGCCTGGCAATCTGCTTCTGAAAAATTAGCACATGGAACACAGATCTGCTCTGATGCACAAGGGCTCACTGTGAGTTGGAATCCGCTCAGTGGCAACTGGCTTTTGAGTCTCACTGCTCCAGAGAACGAAGTCTTCTTTGGTCTTTTTTTTTTTTTGGTGTATCTGTTCCTGACGTTTTTTAATAGCAGAATTTTTTTTTCCCTTCCAGCAAGTTAGAACTGCTCAGAGATGCTTAATAAAGCTAAGCATTCCTGCTTCTTCCAGTGCTTAGCAACCAGGAGCCAAGAGGCCCCCACTGAGTGTGCATGGGTATGCGGTGGGCCGTTAGAACTCTCCTGTTGCGGCTGCTTTGACAAGGCTTCCTTGTTCTTGAATTAACATGCAAGCTGAGCAGACACATGCTGGTCTGCCTTATGGGACACGGGGCTGTGGGCAAGAGCCAGCAATGTTTTGGGACGACTAAATCTTCGCTAATCCCGTGTAATCTCCTAATATAAAGGTAGTGGTTTTCCACTTGGTGGTTTCTTTGAAAGATGCTCCCTGAGGCCTGGCACTGTCATTCCCAAGTCACTTGGAAGATGTGGAATGGCATGTGTGTGGAACAGCCAGCAAGACAGTCCCAAGGCATACTTGGACATTGGCCCTTCATTACAGACAGGTCCAGGGACTAGGATCTCAGAAGTGTGTGAACTCAGGAGGAGCTACTTGAAATGATGCAGAGGTATAGTGAGAAGGACTCTGGGTGACTCTGTGCTACCTGTTTATCTAGTTCATTGTCCAAGAAGATACCTATACTTGGATTGGGAGAATACACTGCTAGCTCTACTGTGCTTTGCTCCTTATGTAGCAATTTTTCATCATCCTCTCAAATTAACTGTTATCATCACCCAAGAGTTTCTTGCTGTTGAGTCAATTTCTACTTACAACAAATCTATAGGACAGAGAAGAACTTAAGGAGTGGCTGATGGATTTGAATCACTGACTTTGTTAAGCAGCTACAGCTCTTAACCAACAAGCCACAAGGGCTCCAATTGTTATTATAGAGCAAGGCAATAGGGTGGCATGGATCCTCTGAAACGGTTAACATACTCAGCTGCTAACTGAAAGTTGGGAAGTTCAAGTCCACCTAGAGGCAACTCAGAAGAAAAGCCCTGGTGATCTGCTTCTGGAAAAACAGCCACTGCAGACCCCATGGAGCACAGTTTCACTTGGACAGACATGGCATGTCCATGAGTCAGAAACCACTCCTTCACAGCAACTGCTTTTTTGTTTTTCTAATTCTCTTAAAATGAGGACTTAAACAATGATAGGCCAATACCACCAGACATGAACAAGAACAGAGGCAGTGGGAGGAGGCTGAAGAAGCTCTGAGAGGCCTGAAGAAGTCAGATGACTTGGAAGCTGATCACCTAGACCAAGGAGCAGCAGGCTTTTTCCATGAAGAGCCAGACAGTCAATCATTCAGGCTTTGTGGACCAAGAGAAAACAGATTTCCACATTTTTTTAATAAAATTCAAAATACAATAATAACACCTAAGCACACTTTTTGTAATATAGCTCTACTAACAGGAGAATAAGGAGCCGTGGTGGTGTAGCAATGAAGCGCTTGCCTGCTAACGGAAAGGTCAGTGGTTCAAATCCACCAGCTGCTCTGTAGGGGAAAGACAAGGCAGTCTGCTTCCATAAAGATGTAGAGCCTTGGAAACCCGATGGGACAGCTCTACTCTGACCTACAGGGCCAGCAGGAGTTGGAATCGATCCCACGGCAACCAGTTTGCTTTGGTTGGTATACAGTGGCTATGAATCTGACTGTACAGCAGTGGGGTGAGGTTTAAGGAGAATGGAGTTCTTTTTCTTTTTTTCTTTAGGACAGTAATTGTGCTTATTTGGGGTTCAGTGTTAGTGTTCTTGGCCACCAAATCAGTTGCAAATGTTTCTCTGTAAAATCTCTCCTTATCTTGTGGGCTACACAAAAGCAGAGGTTGGGGCTGGATTTGGCCTGCAGGCCACGGTCTGGCTTAGATCAAGAGAACTGCAAGAGAGCCACAGACTCACTGAACGCAGTTTGCTAAACTCCTCAGCATGACCTGGTAGACAATAAAGGCATAAAAAGGTTTCTGAGCATATCATCAAAGTTAGAAAGACCGGTCTATTCTCTGCACCACAGTCCAGGTAGTAACAAGCTGTGTTGTTTTATTCACACATAGCAGATGATACTTCTGACCCACCATTAAAGAAAAAAACAAAACCAAAACTCTAAAAATGACTTGGCAAGTCAACCATAACTCGTAGCCAAGCCATGTGAGTGTAAGACTAAAAGTGCCCTCATAGAGTTTTCCAGTGCAGATTCTTCAGAAGTCCATGTCCAGGCCTTTCTTTTGAGAGGCCTTCTGAACCTCCAACCTTGCACTTACCAGCCCACTAAGTCTACCATTTATACCTCCAGGGATTTCATTAATTGGTTGTTTTTCTAGGACTAGGGGTGGGTTGGTTAATCCATTCCCGTATGCCCTGCTACAGCTGGTACCATTTCCAAGCTAACTGATATAGGTTACATGCCCTGGCTGTAAGTTCTACTAAGTGGTGGTCAATAAGTATTTGTCTGTCTGTTCACGGGGGGTTGATATAGAACTTGTGCCCTGTCGCCTGTAAGTTTGTCATAAGGGCAAACTTATGCATGCTTGTCTTTATGTACGTCTGTGCGCACATTTTAATATATTTACATGCAAATAAACACAAAGTACAACCAGATTGCTCTTTGGAAGCCAAGATGGCAAGACGGCATCTTACATATTCTGCACATGTTGCTGGAAGGATCAGTCCCTGGAGAAGGACATCATGCTTGGTAGAGTGGAGGGTCAGTGAGAAAGAGGAAGACTCTTGACAAGATGGACTGACTCAGGGACGGCAACACTGGGCTTAAGCGTAAAAATGATTGTGGGCATGGCACAAGACCGGGCAGGGTTTCGTTCTGTTGTTCACAGGGTTGCTATGAGTTGGAACCGACTCGACAGTACCCAACAACAACAACAGACACAAAGAGACGATCGTGATTTCTGCCAACAAGTTTTACCATAGGAAAATATCTGAAAAGCAATGGGAGTGAAAAAACCCAAAGGAGAACATTTCTAGAGGGGACATCATGCCACTTTTGTTTAAAATCTCAGTGTCCTAAAATGCTGTTAATTAGCTATATAGGTGGATGGACAGATTTTAAATCTCCAGGGAGTGCCGTCTCTAAATTTGAAATGTTTTAATAAATACAGAAAGCCCAGCAATTTGTTTGGGCTGTGATGCTTTGCACTGTACGGTGTTCCTGCACGTTGTAAACCCTGCCTCTGTGATGTCAATACGGGTAGTTGTGTTGGTGGGGCAGGACTCAGTGTGTGGAATTGTATTGTGTCTTGAGGCAATCTCTTGTGATATAAAAAAAAGAAGCTAGCAGAGAGACTTGGGGCCCTCATACCACCAAGAAGTGGTACTAGGAGCTGAGCAGGTCCTTGGCAAAGGACTCAGAGTTCCTATGCATCAGAAGCTTCTAGTCCAGGGGAAGAGGGAGGACAAGGACCTTCCTCCAGAGCCAACAGAGAAAGCTTTACCCTGAATTTGGACTTTTGGTCTACTGGATTGTGACAAAATAAAACTTATCTTTTTAAAGTCATCCATTTGTGATATTTTGTTAAAGCAGTACTGGATGACTAAGACAGGCCTGTCTGCCTAAGATTTCCTTTTTAAAACAGCCCTGAAAAGTGAGAACGGGGAGGCAGTAACTGGTGTGTTTAACACAAGGAAGTATTTGCTTGGGAAATAGGCCCTTAATACTGTTAAAGATATGCTCAAAGATTGTCCACATCCAATATTCCGAACAAAGTGAGGGGACTTTCCCCACAAGAAAACTGCCACAGTGCATATTGCTCTTTGATACCCAAAGAATTCATAGAGGGAGAACGGGCGGTTAATACAATAGAAAACGGGTAGGGAATCCCTTATTTATTCTCTGCCAAACAATGGGATTCTTACAGTCTAGTTATTGAGTGCTGCTATTATAACAGAAACCCCACAAGGGATGGCTTTAACAAAGAGGAATTCATTCTGGCACACTTTAGGAGGCCAGAGGTTCAAATTCAGGGTGCTCCAAGGGAAGGATTTCTCTCTCTGTAGCTTTGGGAAGACTTCCCTGTCATCAGTCTTCCCCTGGTCTAGAAACTTCTCAGAGCCGGAACCCCAGATCCAAAGGATGTGCTCTGGGTGTAGCTCTTCCTTCTTGGTGGTAGGTGGTCTCTTTCTTCTCTACTTGATTCTTCCTTTTATATCCCAAAAGAGACTGACTCAAGACACAACGTAATCATGTAGGCTGCGTCTTGCCTCTTAACATAACTGCCTCTATCCTGTCTCATAAAACGTATAAACCCAAGTCCATTGCCATTGAGTCAATTCCAACTCATAATAACCCTAAAGGACAGTGCAGAACTGCCCCATGGGGTTTCCTAGGAGCGCTGGTGAATCTGAACGGCTGATCTTTTGGTTAGCAGCTGAACTCTTAACCACTGCACCACCAGGGATCCTCATTAAAATCATAGAAATTAGGGTTTATAACACACAGGAATATCACATCAGACTACAGAATGAAGGCCAGCCACACAAAACTGAGAATCATGGCCTAGCTAAGTTGACACACGTTTTGGGGGAACAAGATTCAATCTGTAGCAGTGGTTATTCTGACCTCCACCTTGGTCACCTGGTGGAGGTCTGACAGCAACCAGACTTGTTAATTCGTAAGCCTGAAGAATTTCACAATTCTCAGGAAAACGCTTGAAGCTTATCTTCTCAATAATTCCACTCGCATCAGCTTGTATCTTTTATTATACTAGTTCTTTCTAGTTTGGGACAAAATTAGGAGTAGCAGAAAAGGAGTGATATATAGGCTGGGAAAATTACAGTTCAATAAAAAAATGACATTTACACAATAAGCCTTCAGTGATTTTTAAATTACACATTATCTCCTTTAACTTCACAGCGATTTTTTGAGAGAGGCCATTGTTATTGTCACCACCGCTGTCTTAGTCATCTGGTGTCGCTCTAATAGAAATACCATGAGTGCATAGCTTAACCAAACAAAGGTTACTCTTAAACGATCCAGCAGGCTAGAAGTCTGAATTCAGGGTGTCTGCTCTACGGGGAGGTTTCCCCTTTTTGTCATTTCTGAAGGAGGATCTTTGTGTTACATCAGCCTTTTGTTGCACAGGGAGCATCTCGTGGCAGAAACTACAGGTCTGAAGGATGTGTGCTGTTCTTGGTGCTGTTTTCTTTATGGTAGGAGATGCCCAGCTCTCCACTTGCTTCCCTTTCCTTTTACCCCTTGTAGGATAAAAGGTGGTACAGGCCACATTCAGGGAAATTCCCTTTACACTGGAGCAGGGAGGTGACCCTACTAAGGGGGTTATAGTCAAACCCTAATCCTCTTTAATATAATCCCGTCTATTAACCACAGGCAGAGATTAAGATTTACAGCACAGAAAAATCACAAAGTAGAAGGGAATCACACAATAGTGGGAATCATGGCCCAGGCAAATTGCTACACATCTTTTTGCGGGGGACACAATTCACTCCACGACCACCACCACCAGCAGCATGACCGTCCCCACTGCACTGTCATTAACCAGGCTGGTCACAGTTGCCTCCACCGTCACTGCCAACACCACCACCACCACCACCACCACCATCGTGGCCAACACTCCTGTGCCAACACTGGCACCATCATTGTAACGGTTACTGCCACCATCAGTTATCACGGCCACCACCACCCCCAGTATCTGCCACTGTCATCATCACTACCCTCGCCGCTGTCACTAGCAACACCACTGCCAGCATCTCTGTCATCACCACGAGCACCATTACGGCTGTCATCGTCATCTGTATCACCACCACATAACCCTCTCCTAGGGTCACTGTAAAGGGTTGCTATGAGTCAGAATCAACTGGATGGCACCACGTAGGTGGGTACCACCATCAGCATCATCATCATTCTTCCACCACTATCATCATCGTCATCGTTACACCCAACATCGCTCTGACCGCTGTCACCACCACCACCGCCACCACTTTCACCATCGCTACCATAATTGTTATCACCGCCACCATCACCATCACCATCGTCACTGCCATAATTACCATCACCAAACAACCAGCACCACCACCACCCTCACCACCACCACCACCACCACCACCACCACCACCACCTTTATCATCACTATTGGCCAAAAAGACAGAATATGAAGCTTCTGAGGGGTTGGGTAACTTGCCTAAACTCAAATGCTCAGTCAGTGTAAGTACGACTTAAACTAAGTCTTCCAGGTTCAAACGTGTTATTCTTCTTATTATACTGCCTTCCCTCAGTTTGGAAATGCCACTGAAAAACAACGGGGCTCCAGAATTTCTGCAGAAAACTTGCTTAGTGTGGTCATACAGTGAGCAGGGGTCTGAGCATTCTCTGAAAGCTGTTGATAGGGTGAGCACACTATTTTACTCAGATTGTACCACACAGATTACTTTAGCAATGTTTCCCAAATAGGCTTTTCACTATATGTCATACTAAGAATTAAAATGCTTACTCATTTTTTTCAGTTTTTAGAGCTGCTAATGGAGACTAACAGAGGATTGAGGTACACCCCTCCGCAAGACATCCTCAGCACCCCTCAACATACAAACCAGATCTTGAAGAGGAGTTTATTTTAGCTAACATTTTCATCACATAATTTGTACCTCCCACAAATCATATCTGCATATTTGATATTTTGGCTTATTTTTCTTTAAAAACCATTTTGTCACACATTGTGCTGTTATAAACAGGAAGAAAAAAATCCTGCCAGAGAAAATGGTTTCATATTTATTCCCTTCAGAGTTTTTCAAATGCCAGTTTACAGAGAATAACAAAAATCACATTGAGCAGTTCAGCCACCTGACTCCACTCGTGATCTGAAAGTCAACTTCTTTCCTTCTTATTTCCTGGCTCATTATTTGTCAGAGAGAATGGACACTTCAGCATCAAGTCAAGACAGAAGAGTCTGACTGGTTTTCCCTGTTGTTGCTGCGTTACACAGTGTAAAACATTTACATGTTTTAATTCCCAGTGATCCAAAGACAAAGCAGGAAAAGTATGCAGCAGGAAGGAGGCCCCATAATTCCAGCACTTTCCTGAGGACAGTAACTCGTTCTTTATTTAATGGAGAAGTGATTATCTCCTCGGGTGAAATCTCACAAACAGCAGAAGATGAAATACCTTCAGGATGCCTTCCCTGTTGACTAGGTTCTTCATTAATGGAAGTCTTTACACACTGTCTTAGTCATGTACTGCTGCTATAACAGAAATACCACAGTAGAGGGCTTTAACAAAGAGGAATTTTATTCTGTCACAGTCCAGTAAGCTACCAAGTTCAAATTCAGGGCATCGGCTTCAGGGGAAGCTTTCTCTGTTGGTGCTGGAGAAAGGTCCTTGTTGTCAGTCTTCCCCTGGACTGGGAACTTCCGAGGAGCAGGGACCCTGGGTCTGTTCCAAAGGACCCTGCTCTGCTTCTAGGGGGTAAGAGGTCCCCAGCTCTCTCCTTGCTTCCCTTTCCTTTATATCCCAAGACATTGCCCCAAGGCACGATACTGTCTTACACATTGAGTTGTTTCCCACCAACACAACTGCCGCCCACCGTCCAGTAGTAACATCCTAGAGGCTGGGTTTACAGCACACTGGAACACCAACAATACTGAGAAACACGGCCTAGCCAAAGTGCTACACACATTTTTGGGGAGGCACAATTCAATTCATGACACACGTCTTGATACCAGGGTCCTCTTTCTTCCTCAAATGGAAAAAGACACACCTGCCGGGACTCCCCAAAGTTCACATTTTGCTTACTTTCATATATGAAGATTCAATCTTTTCACACCTGGTATCTATCAGTACTTCCTTAAGAATTTTCTGCCCAAAACATTTGTTAAACAAATGTGTGAAGCATGAAAAGGGGTAAAATTTTGACAATCTATGAATGAATGATGATAATATAAATTATTATCAGTCTTCTGGACTAAAACTTTCCATTATATCTGCCTTTTGATTGCCAGCCCAGCATGGGTTATAAATCTTTCTCTTAAAAATATCTGAAGTGATGAAGTACATTGCTTTTCTCTTGAAGGGAAATTATAGCTGAGATATGCTTTATCTACACAGCACAAAGTAAAGTTGGCTTTTAGTTTAAATGACCTGGTTGGCCTATCAATCATGTTCAAAGAGCTCAAATCAAGGTCAGCTATTTCTTTCACTTCAGGCTGTCCAGACACTATGAGGTCATTGCCCTTCTCATCAGCCAGGTGCATCCTTATTCTAGGCTCTCAAGAAACCTGCCCCCAAAAGGCCTGGAATAGACTGAATAGTGAGGAAGTATATGAATGGTCAGTCTTTGGGTGGTCACGTGCTTCGCTGCTAACTGAAAAGTTGGCAGTTTGCACTCATCCAGGGACCCAGGGGTGCCTTGGAAGAAAGGACCGGAAAAACTGTCTCTAAAAAATCAGCCATTGAAAGCCCTGTGCAGCACAGTTCCACTCTGATACACACGAGGTCACCATGAGTCCAAATGACTCTCTGGCAACTGGTTACTGGGTAGACCAATGTACAACACCTAACCATGGTCTGCATTTCTGTTTTCACTTTATTCTCAGTACTGGTATTGAGTCTCAGACTGGTATGGTTAGTACTAATCATTATTTACCCCCCTTTACTCTGTCCTTCATCGGGAACTTGGGACAGCTGTTTCTGTTAGACTCTGCTCCTACCTCTTCGTTCTTTAAAATTTCTTATGCAATCAACTTATTTTTAAACAGCTTAATTAAATTGAACAGCTTTGGGCAAACAACTAATAGACAAAATTCAGCCATCCAAAAATAATGAAGCAGTTTAAGAAGCTGACACGTGTTAAATATAATACAGTATGTGAAGCAGAGGAAGCCGGGTAAGTCACACCTCTTTAATGAATAAACCAGCCCGAGTAAGCGAAAGGAGTTTCATCAAGGAGAGGTGAGACAGGGCACAGTGCTAATTTATGGCAATGCTGTAATAATAACAACCACATATTTCTGTTTTGTTTTTCCATTTTGCTACATATGCAATTAGTATGAACATACTGGAAGTCTTCAACTCAAGTTCTACAGCAGATACCATCAAGTATGTTTTTACAACATTTCTATAAAGACTTTTCTGCCTGTTCGCAGAGACATAAAAATAAAGCATTTAAAATGCTTTGCTTGTACTATTGGGCCCCTTATTGGCATGGCCTATTCTGAGGTCACTGGATGCCATAAATCAGAGAGGTGGGCTGTGGCTAAGGCAGCCTGCATGGCTGGAGTGCAATGTGCTATTTTAGTTGGTGTCCCTGCGATGACACCGTATCTTTGGCACCAGCCAAAGAAAGTTTCCTAGACATCTGTGGGAAGAGAATGTATTCCAGTAATCCAAGGCAGAGCTCACAGGCATGAAATCCTGCGGAGAGGTCTGTGATTGCTCCAGACCATATGACAAATCAAGCAAGAAAGTGACTTCCAACCAAAGCATTTATCCAGGAATCTAGCAGTGCAAATCAATCCAAGCCAAGCTTGGCCAGTGGCAAGACCAAAGAGTGACCAAGTCTTTTCAATCTAGGGAGCTAAGGCAGCCTCTTCTTCACCTAGTCCAGTCCCATTTCTTGGGTCCACTGGACCTTCCCAGATGGACCATATGTTTTTGAGAAAGATCTGACATAGTTAGATAATAATCTTTATTATATTTGCGTAATATAAAATATGGCATAATTGAAGAAAAAGCTCTAACTCTTTCCAGCCAAGGTTCATATGGTTTTACGTCCCATTTCTCAATACTTTTTCCACAGAGGGCATGACTTAACTGGCCTGAACTTTCAGGATTTATTGGTTCATAATGTTTGCTTAATCTTTCCTGTCTTTCTTTTAAAAACAGCAACAACTTTTACTGTGATTCAGGTGAAAGTTTACAGAGCGGCTTAGTTTCCTATTCCACAGTTTGTCTATAAAGTCTGCCTTTCTTTCTTCTTTCCTTCTTTACATCCTGCCTTCTCTTCCCTCCTCCCCTCCCTCCCTCCCTCTTTCCCCTGCCACTCTGCCTTCTCCCTCCTTACTTCTCTCTCTTTCAATTTTGGAAGGGGCAAATGCAGTTCAGTAAATAATACCAAAGCATGCCAGATCACAACAGACTGTAAAATTGTTTCTCTATTAAAAAACAAAACCAAAAAACCTGCCTTGACTTCATCAGCAGTATACACAAAACGTGGGCATCTGTTCTAATTACAGCTTTTTCTTTTTTTTTTTTTAATCAGTCTTGCTCAGTTCTCTCGTTCTTTCTGAGCTGAAGTTGCCACGGAAAGGGAAAGAGTGCTAACTTTTGTTGAAAGTGAGGGGCATTTTTTTCAATTATTGATTGCTCTTCTGAAGAGCAACAGGCAGCTGCTGGCTGTGTGGACTTTCTTCTGCCGGGTCATCTCCATCAGGGTGACTGCTCTCCCCCGCAAAGACTGAGACAACCTTGCCAGGTGCAGTAATCCAGGACAGGAGATGTATTCTCTTGTTACGTGGCACCAGCTTCAGGGGACATTCTAACTAAGACCTGGGAAAAGCTTGTAGTTTCCTGTAGTTTTTCTAGAAAGGAAATCTTTTTTTTTTTTTATGACTCAGTGAAATGTACATTCCCATATAAATTAACATGCCCACCTATATGCAGCTTCCACTGCTCTCCCTGTCCGGTGACTGCACACTATTCCTCTCTGCTCCATACATGTCTCATCCTCCCAACAGTCTGCTTTCCCCTCCTCTCCACCCACTCTCCTTCCTCCAGCCAGAGGTCAGCAGGATGATAGCCTGTAGATGTACAGAACCATAAAGTGCATCCAATATATGGTCAGTCTGTACCACCAAGTCCAATCCATTCGTGTCCGAAGAGTGGACCTTCGTTATGATTTATGGGCAAGGGCAGCATCAGGGCCAGGGGCCATGCTCCCAGGGGAACCCTGAAACCACTAGACCATCAACTGAGGTCTTTTGGTGGAGATCTCAGGGTGCATCCCTTAGAAAGGAAATCTTAAAAGGCACAGAAGTGTCCAGGGAAAGTAAGAGCCTGAGAAAGAGTACGGCAGACATAACTGTGAAGTCTTTATGTTTTATTATTCTAATCATTGAGCATGACAACAGGTCACTGAGCAGGACTCAAAGTGGAGGCTGGGAAGGTTTGTGCTTTTAAGGAAAGAAGCAATGGCAGCTTTAATTAGTGCCAAGGGGTAGTTCTGGCTGCTCAAATGCTGAGTGACTGCCACCTAGAGAGCCATTTCCTCCCACACACAGTTATCTTGAAAGCCAGCCAATGGCCTCTGCTATCCCGGGTTCTTCTTTTGTTTACCCATTGTTCTTGTCAACATCATTGTCATGATCGTTACAGGTATCATTACTCTTATTATCCATCCAGCTCTCTCTACTGACATTCACCAGACTAGCTGTGAAGATGGCACAGCGACAGAACAGAGGAAAGCCCTTTAATCTGATAAGCTGGAAACAACAGCTGGAAACAATCTCTGATTCCAATGACTCCTTTTTAATTCTTTAAAGACCTCGATAACCAAATCAGTCATTACCTTAAGAAAGAATAAGGCTTACCTGATAGCAACCATTTTTTTAAATCATATGATGTTGGTGGTATTATTTGAAAGCAAAACCATGGTTGTGTGTGTGTGAGAGAGAGAGGCAGAGATGGAGAGACAGAGAGGCAACAGTTACCCAACCACCCACTGCAACCCCAACATCTATCATCTCTCCTCTCTTTCTCTTTTACACACATCACGTGCTCTAGAACAAGAACAAAGTTAGACATCAAGGCTTCGTAGCTCTGTGAACCTTAAAATTCTCCCTTAACCACAGAAAACAACAGCCGAAGCAAACAGGGTCTTGAAAAGGCAGTAATACAACAAAACAAAAACCCTGGGACGACTCATCTTCATCTTCTTTCCTAGATCTTTATGCGGTCCGTATATTTAAATGTCTATGCACATACTTTTAACAAATGAACCTAAATTTTAAATCTCCATTCCTTTACAGGAAAGGGTCCTTTAAAAATATGTTTATTGCAAGGAGAAAAGGTTGCCCTAGTAACAAGCCCCTGGGCATTTTCCTTTATTACCTTAGAGGAAACCCATCTTACTCAAAACTTCCGGCTTTCTGAGGCAGGCTGGGTTAGCTAGCAGCATGGGTGATGGAGCTAGCGTCAGCGTGAGGCCCTCTGGGTGCATGGATGTTGTTATGCAGAAAAGACTAAGAAATTGAGTCTTTAAAACTGAGACCTTAGAGAAAGTGTAATCAACCCTCTTGTTTTAGATGAAGAATGAGGCTCCAAGGACTGAAATGACTTGCTGGACGTGCAACAGCTAGGTCACACCAGGGGCAGGGCTTTGACACAGGCTTTTCACAGCCTGTCTCTTGTTATTTCTACCATACCGTACCTCTGAAAAGTTATTTATAAACAAAAGTTCTGAAAATAATCCTATTTTAAATATACCAAGTCAATTAGACAGGTGAAAAGGCTCTGTGCTGAATCTCTTTTAAACATCAATCTCTAACCTATTCTCTAAATCAATTTTAGTCAATGTATAGTCAGAATTAGTGTTTACTGAGCACCTACTGTGTTTTGAAGGCACTCTGGTGGTACAGTGGACAAGGCAATCGGCTGCTAACCAGCATGTTGGTGGTTCAGAACCACCAGCGGCTCGGGAGGAGAAAGATGTGGCCGTTTGCTTCTGTGAAAATTCACAGCCTTGGAAACCCTGCAGGGTGACTACAAATTGGAACTGAGTTGATTGCAGTGGGTTTGATTTTGGTATGATGGTTTGGGAGTCCCCGGGTGATGTAAAGAGATAGCATGCTTGGCTGTTAACTGAAAGTTTGGAGGTTTGAGTTCATACAGATGCCTTGGAAGAAAGGCTTGGTGATCAACTTCTAGAAGATAAGCCATTGAACACCCCATGGGTGATACATAGTTCCACTCTGACACAACACAGGGTTGCCATGCTTTGCAATCGACTTGATGCCAACGGCTTTTTTAGAAAATCTGGCATTACGCTGTAGGCACTATACTATAAGTACTTTCCATGTCATATATTTAATTTGCATACAAAAAAAAATCTCAGTGCCATGAGTCAATTCTGACTTATAGCAACCCTAAAGAACAGAGCAGAACTGCCCCAACAGAGTTTCCAAAGAACATCTGGCAGATTCAAACTGCCAACTTTTTGGTTAGCAGCCACAGGACTTAACTACTACATCACAGGGTTTAATCTGCATACAGCTGTATAATGTTATAAGTGAGGAAACTGAGGTTCAGAAAGACTGTGTAACCTGCTCAACATCACAGAACGAGTGAGCATAAGAGCCCATGCCACTGTACTCCTGAGCTGAAGCTGTTGAGTGGTACCCTACTCAGAGCTTGTTTGAATACAGTATCACCTGGATGAGCTTTTATGCAAGTTGGAAAACAAGAGCTAGAACTCTGAAAACCTAGTAAAATACACTGATCTTGCAAAACTTCTCCCTTTAATCTTTCAGGGATTAAGCTAAATGAGATAATCAATCTGGAAAGGAGAATACACCTACACATGTGAGCCAATGAGTCGGATCCGACACATATGAAGGAAAGATGAATATTATGAATCCGCTACACAGATATGCTCCTTACAAACTCTATGGAGCAGCAGTTCGACCCTGCTCTATAGGGTTGTTAGGCATCAAAACTGACTACATGGCAGTGGCTTTTTCTTTTTTTTAAAATGAAGATAATCTGCATTACAATGTGTGAAAGGGCTGTCTGTAGCATTTTGTCATTGAGAAACCAGACTTTAGTTTAGCAAGTTAAACAATGTGCTCAAAATTTGCATGTGTAATAAGGGGCAGAATCAGAACTTGCACCTGAGTCTTGTTTGGCTTCCCTCCTGTACCAGGACTGTTGAGGTTGAAACAATCACTCTTGACAATCGTGAATGCTTACAAGACAGATCCTACAGGTTCATCAAGCCTTGTTTTGTTGTGGTCCTCACTGCGTGGGGTGTGTATGTGTGAGTGTGTGTTGTGTGTGGGTACGTGTGTGTGTATGTGTGTGCATGCACACACTTGCATGGTACAAATGGCTAGCAAGTTCAGCTGCTAACAGAAGTATGGAGGTTTGAGTTCATCCAGAGGCACCTTGGAAGAAAGGCCTGGTGATCTATTTTGGAAAAATCAGCCATTGGAAACCCAATGGACCACAATTCTATTCTGACACACATGGGGTTGTCATGAGTTAGAATGAACTCTGTGACAACAGGGGGTTTTCCCTTGAGAACAAGGCCACACTTAACCCTTTTACACCATGTGGATTCATCAGTTCACAGCTGATATTCTTCAGCGATATACTCAGATGGAAAACAGAAACATTTCTCCAAGAAATACAGGCTGGGCATTTTAGAATGTCATTTTTGGAAGCAAAGTGAATAATTATCAAACTGTCCAATCTAGGTTTGTTTTTAGCTATAAACATTTTTTTAAGTCATGAAAGCAGTAAAGATCTAAAAAGGTATAACCAGAGACAGCATATTCTATAGACACGAAAGCTGAAGAATAGAAGCTAAGATCGTTTCCAGAGTAAGAAAAATAAAACAAAAAACTTGCCATTGAGATGACTCTGACTCACAATGACCCTATAGGAGAGAGTAGGATTTTCCCATAGAGTTTCCAAGGAGCAGCGAGTGGATTTGAATCTCTAACCTTTTGGACACTCAGCTCTTAACCACTGCACTACCAGGCCCTCCTCAGAGCACAGGTGCCCTAAATGCTTGTCATCAAAGTGAAGCAACAGGCTGGGAATTTTGGAAGCAGTCAAATCAGCTTTAACTGACATAAGTTGGTGATGAAGATTATGATTTTAAATATTTTTGTGGCTGGGACAAGATAGTGGAAAGACAGCTATCAAGATGTTAGCAGTGGTTTTCCCCTAGGTGGTTAAGTGACAGGGGATTCTTGTTATGGTACTTCAAAAATATTTCATCTTTTTCCTCAATGAACTTGTAGGACTTAGGTAATCACACACACAGACTTAATATTACTTGACGTAATTTTTCACACGGTTTCTTGTGCAAAATAGCCAAACTTATAAAGTCCGTGAGTCCAACCCGAAGAACAGAAAAACAAGCAAATCCTGTTGCTGTCAAGTGGATTCCAACTCTTGGAAACCCACATATTGCAGAGTAGAACTTTCCCGTAGTGTTTCCTCGTCTGTGGTCATTACAGAAGCAGATCACCAGCCCTTTCTTCCACAGCACCACCAGGTGGGTTCCAACAGCCCACCTTTAGGTTAGCAGCCAATCACAAACTGTTTGCCCCACCTGGGGGACCTTATAATGCCCTTGCATCCAGATTATCATCCATTTGGGGCAAAACCACATTCTAGAAAAGCTCTTGCCTACCGTCTAATTTGCTAGGCAGTATTACAGTGTAATCAGGGACTAGATTTCTGCTACTACTACCACCCATCGCTGTCCAGTCAACTTTGACTCACAGTGACCCTATGAGTAGAACTAGCCCAACAGAGTTTCCAAGGAGCGCCTGGTGGATTTGAACTGCTGACCTTTTGGTTAGCAGCGGTAGCAGTTATCCACTACCCCACCAGAGTTTACACAACTAGGTTAGTCACTTGGAATAGCAACGGTGACAGTCAAATCTCACTCCATAAGGAGGTGTCCTTACAGAAAAACAGTCGGCATAGAATGCGTAACTAAGCAGTTCCAACGGGTGTCGGAAGCCAGTACAGCTCCAGCATGCCAGTCTGGAAGAGGAAAAAGGCAGGAGAATGGAGAGTCAGGATGCCAAGAAAGTGTGAGGAAGAGTGACACACTAAAAGAGCCAAAGAAAGAGAGAGACAGCGGACAGGGCTGGAAGTGTAGATTGAACAGTGGGGTGCCATGGAGAACCCCTCCGGTTCCACACATCCATTCCCTACCAGCTGCCCTGCCATGTGCAAAGCACCTTGCTTCCTTAAGGTGTCAGACAAAAGAGACCACAGCAGCAGGCCAAGAGGAAAAAACACAGGACTCTTTTTGACTTAAACTAAGCCGAAAGCCACTGCTCCTTGGTGGCACAGCAGTGCTATGGCTGCTAACCAGAAGGTCAGTAGTTTAAATCCAGGAGCTCCTTGGAAACCCCATGGGGCAGTTCTAGTCTGTCTATAATCGACTCGACTGCAGGGAGTTTTTTCATGTTTGTTTCCGTGGGTGACACAAACAACTAAGAGCTGATAACTAGCCAAAAGCCTGGCTGTTTGAACCCACCCTGAGGTGCTTACAGTGTAAGTCACAGTGATCTGCTTCGGAAAGGTCATAGTCCTGAAAACGCTACGGAGGAGTTGGACGCTGCACACACAGAGTCACCCTCAGTTGACAGGCTGACAACTAGTAACAATAAACTGTTAGCCAGTCACGAACAACAAGAAGAAAGCTATTCGGAGAAATGAAGCAACCTCCTCTCCCATCCTTCTGCCTTGTGTTCTTTGGTCTCCAGTTGGACATTCACAACCCCTATGACATCCAGGACGCTTAGCTGTCATCATTTCAAAGGACCACTTGCATCCTTGCCTAAGCAGGACAAATGTTTCCACGAGTCTCAGAGCAAAGCAGACCAGAAGAGATCCTGTCAGAAAGATCTGTTTACCTTCATCAAAAACATTATCCCCTTCATCCAGCAGGAACTCCTCCGCCTCCAGGTACTGCATCTTGGGGACACCGGAGCCCAGCAGCAGGCAAGCCACAGAAGCTGTGAAAAGAGCCACCGGCAGCCTGAGGTGGTTTCCTTTGCCAACGTTGCCTAAGCGCTTGGGGCAGGCCGCTTCCGCATTTGCTTGTAAGAAAGCGGATTCAGCTGTGTGAATAGGTTTCCTGAGCTTTTCAAGAGCTATTTCAGGTGAGCTAATTCACATGCTAAGAAGAAAGAAGTTTTGGGAGCAGGGCTGCGGGGATGGTTGAATCTGAAGGCAGGTATCATTTCATGTCTGAAGATCAGGAGTTTTATTTCAAAACCATAGTGTTCATGTTTTGCTAGTGAGAAAGGTGGGCTTTTAACTTTCTTGCTTATGAGTTTGAACACAATACATAGTGTGGAAATGGCAGGGGTTCACATTTCCTGTATCTTGGTTTTGCTTCAGTGACAATTTATCCAAAGGAGAAGAAAGCCACTCAGCTAAGCCAAAGCAGGCATTTGGAGAAGAGTGGTTTTGTTTCACTTGCTGATAGCTGTGTTTTTCTTTTGGTGCAAACTTGTGGATTTCAGCACTGGAAACTGTAAAGTTTAAACCAAATTCCACACAGATCTAAGCTCCCATTGGCTCTGTAGTCTATGGTCAGTGAACAGATAACTAGTTTTGGTCAAATGACTTCCGTCTCATATTTACTCACTCTAATACTTGAGACTCAAAAGGAAAAAAACAAGTCCATTGCAGTTGAGTTGATTCCAACTTCGTGTGTTACAGAACTGCTCCATACGGGTTATTGGGCTGTAATCTTCATGGAAGCCAATTGCCAGGGCTTTCCTCCTTGCTATGAGTGGTTGGCTTCAAACCATCAACCTTTCAGTTAGCAGCCAAGCTTTCACACGAGTACCAGCGTTTTCTATCACCATATCAGACTATCCAGAGTATGACGGACTGGTCATGGCTGTGCAGTGTAGGAGTACATTGTACAGTGTACAGTGTCTGGGTGGCGCAAGCTGCTAATGCACTCAGCTGTTAACTGAAAAGCTAGAAAGTATGACTCTACCCAGAGGGGCCTTGGAGAGCTCCAAGTACTGAAAAATCAGCCTTTGAAAAACCCTACAGAGCACAGTTCTACTCCGATGTGCATTGGGTAGCCATGAGTTGTAATCTATCCAAAGATAGCTGATAGAAATCAAATCTCTGAGTGATACTCCCACTACATTTAGGGGTTTCCCCAGAGCCCCAGGCTGTGTTATTAGAACTCTCAGGTGGTCAGGTGCCCAGAAAACACAAGTGTCGATGTTGCTGAGGAGTTGTTGGCCCAAGGTGTTGACTTCTAACAATTTTATTTACTGATGGCTTTGAAGAGACTCAAAGTGTTATCCATCAAGCCAAGAATTTGCATCTCCTTCCCCTGGTGGCATAGTGGTTAAGTGCCACAGCTCTTAACTAGAAGGTTGGCAGTTCAAACCCACTGGCTGCTCCTTGGAAACTCTATAGGGCAGTTCTATTCTGTCTATAAGTTTGCTGTGAGTCAGAATTGACTCGATGACAGTAGCCTTTGGCTTTGGCGCCCTTAACTGCACCTTGGCCTTGTACCAGCTTCTTCCAGGGGAGACAGTCCAGAAAAAGAGTTCTCCAGCAGGGAGAAAGGACTGCTCCAGAGGAATTCTAGAATCAGAAAACAAGGTCTTATTGTGGGTTCATCTCTGTGCTAATGGCTGTAGGGATCCCAATAGAGTTCTACTTCTGAGACCTAGTGGTCTACTTCTGAAAAAGCTATTGAAAACCCTATGGAGTGTGGTTCCAGTCTCCCACACATGGAGTTGCCTGACTCTGGCTAAACGTCCAATAGCTCTCAGCCAGGGCTGGAACTATCCTCTGGGGAAAGTTTAGAAATAAATTCGGTGGTTACAGTTGCACAATGGGTGGGAGTTATTACTGGTATTTAGTGTTTTGGTGCCCGGGGGACAGAGATGGTAAATTTCCTGCAATACATGGGACAGTGGCGCAAGGGGAAGGAGGAACTGGCTAACCCCAAATACCAGTAGAGAAATACCGTGCTATGTTTCCCTAGAGAAATACCAAGAGATAGACAGCTGAGGATGACATCCTTCCCTACCTCTCCTTTACTTCCTTCCTTCCTGACCCTTCCACCACCCCATTCAAATGACTATTCTGGTCAAAGGTTGCACTTAGTTCATAATTTAAATTTATTACAATGGACCTGAAGTTAGGGAATCTGGATTCATGCTAGAAATCCATTTTGTGCGTCTTCAGTGCAAGGATGGGTACTGATTTCAAATTACCAACATCAGTCCATGTATCATCGTTGTCCTGTGTCCTTCAATCTTCACGACCCCAGGAAATAGATTCCATTATCCCCATTTTGCAGATGAAGCAATGGAGGCTCCAAGAGTTCAAATAACTATTCAGAGATCATACAGCTAGCAAGCGGCAGATTTGTCTTATACCAGAGCTCAACCGATTATTGGGGGTGAGGGGTGGCGGGAGATGGTCTGAGTCACTGTGTTGTCATCTGCATCAGCACTGGCACCTCCATTCTCGGCATTACCAGGTTATCCAATTCAATTAACCCTGGGGTCCCCAGTCACTTGGTAAGCTTGGGTTCTACTCCTGGAAGTTAACATTAAGTTCTCTAGACCAATTTCTTTATCTTTAAATGGAGAAAATAACACCTTTACCAACTGGCTTGTTTTGAGGATCTAAGTAGAATAATTCATGTAAAGAAACTGACACAGTTCCTGGCACAGTAAACAGCTGATTATAATCATCCAATTTAACTCTCACCAAGTTAAACACTTGGCTGCTAACCAAAAGGTCGACAGTTCAAGTCTGCCTGATAGTTCTGAGGGACAAAGACCTGCGTATTTGCTTCCATCAAGATTACAGCCTAGAAAAGCTCCTGGAACAGTTTTACTCCATCACATGGGATTGCTACGAGTCAAAAATCAAAGAGGTGTGCAGATCAAGAACTTTATTAAAAGACCAGACTTGATGGTCTAACAATCTGGAGGGTCCCCAGAGAATATGGTCCCTGGAATTGCTGCTAGCCCTGAACTGAAAGCAGTACTGAAGCCACCCCTTCAGACACAGAGTGGACTGGACTATGGACACAGAGTGATGCAGGTGGTGTGTGTACTTTACAGTTTAGTATATATATGTATATGAGGCTGTCCTCATATACAGAGAGGAGGGGTCAAGTGCTGGCTGCGTGGATACTGGAAATAGGGAGGGAATAAAAAAGAGAAGTGTGCTGTCACAGGATAAAGAGAGCAGACAGAACTGCAGAGAGGCAGGTACTCAGGGTTTTATATGTAAATTGATTTGGATTGTAAACTTTCACTTAATCACCAGCCAAGTGCCAACCAAAAACAGATTCAATGGCACCTCATAATAACAGTTCTCTCACAGGGCAGCACAGAATCCCTTCTCTGCCTGAGGCCTCAGCGGGGACAGGGAATATCACTGTGTTCTATACAAAATCTTGACTACCCTTAGTAAGTTTCCTTCAGTCCTTTTTTCTCTAATCTAAATATCTTAGAGACATGGCTAATGATCTCACTAAACAAGTCACAAATGCCATGGTGAACTCCCAGAAAGCAGGGGACACAGAGAACACTGTCCTTGCTCTCCAAAGTGCACTGTCACTTTAGAGAGATGAGGCACAGGTGCACATGTTAACTACAAGCATAGCTAATGACCTACAGAAGCATGCATCAATAGCAATGGATTTCAAGGCAATGTTGACTTTAAAAGTCCTATAAAAACACAAATACTAGGATTCCATTTATATAGATGTCAGAAATGGGAAAATAAAATAATTTATCTGTAAAGGTATGTTGTTGTGGAACAACAATTGAAGTTTTAATACACAATGCAGGCAGACTTGAAAATCTGTCAAACAAACCACAATCAACAGAAGAGAAAATAGATAAATGGAAACTATTAAGAATCAAACACTTTTGTTCACCCAAAGACTTTATCACAAGAGTTAAAAAGCCACCTACAGAATGAGAAAAACTATTTGGCAACTCTATGTCAGACCGATGCCTGATCTCCATAATCTATAAGATACTACAAAATATCAATAAGAAGAAGATAAGTCATCCAATTAAATGGTGGGCAAAGGAGATGGACAGACATTTCTCTAAAGAGGAGATCCAGGCAGCCAAAAAACACATGAAGGCATGTTCACGATCTTTAGTTATTAAAGAAATTCAAATCATAACTACAATTAGATACCATCTCACCCCAACAAGGTTGGCCATGATCCAAAAAACACAAAACAACAAATGCTGGAGAGGCTGTGGAGAAAGTGGAATCCTCCTACACTGTTGGTGGGGTTGCAAAATGGTCCAGCCTCTTTAGAAAGCAATCTGGTGTTTCCTTAAAAGAATGGATATAGATACACCATTTGACCCAGTAATTCCACTACTTGGAATATATCCTACAGAATCAAGGCCATTCACAGCAATGGACACATGCACGAGAATGTTTATTGCAGCACGGTCTATGGTAGCAAAAAGATGGAGTCAACCCAGATGCCCAACCACAGAGGAATGGATAGGTAAACTATGGTATATATACTCAGTGGAGCACTATGGAATGATAAAGAACAATGATGATTCCAGGAAACATCTCGTAACCTAGTTTCAACCGGAAGACAATATGTTGAGTGAAAGTAGTCAGAGACAAAAGGACAAATGTTGTATGAGGCCCCTATTATAAGAACTCAAAAACAGACTTATGCATAGAAGACTCTTTGACAGCTGCAAAGGAGGGGAGGGAGGGAATGGGGGAAGGTTAGATTAGATAGTTGGTAGAAATTTGGTTGGGTGAAATCGGTGACAGCACCCATTAGAAACAAGAACACTATTAAGTGGACTTCAACATAACTTGAATACTCCTTCCATCTTAACCCAATAATGCAAGGACAGAGTAGCTGGGGCAGGGGGCAAGGGACCATGCTCTTAGGTGAAATCGAGGCCAATTAGCACAACTGCATTTTGTTAAGAGGGTTCTCTACACCCCACATTGGTGAGTGGCACCTGGGGTCTTAAAAACTGCCTAGCTGCCATCTGAGGGCACAGCAAATGGTCCCAACTCAGCAGGAACGGATGCTCACTGAGGACCAAAATGACATGGGGTTAAGACAACCCAGAAGAGAGAGAGACCCACATGAGTGGGTGCCTACATCTACTTGGGACCGCAAGAACTGGATGGTGCCTGGCCACCACCTGTGACAGCCGCAATGGAGCTCACAAAGTTGAGTCTCACTGGCAGCACAAGAATAAAAAGGGGTGCACCTGAGATCTCCGCTAAAAGACCACAATTGATGGTCCAGTGGCTTCGGGGTTCCGCTGGGAGCATGGCCCCTGGCCCTGATCCTGCCCTTGCCCATAAATCATAACGAAGTTCCGCTCTTTGGACACGAATGGATTGGACTTGGTGGTCAGAGTGACCATATACTGGATGCACTTTATAGTTCTATACATCTACAGGCTATCATCCTGCTGACCTCTGGCTGGAGGAAGGAGAGTGGGTGGAGAGGTGGGGAAAGGAGACTGTTGGGAGGATGAGACATGTATGGAGCAGAGAGGAATAGTGTGCTGTCATCGGGCAGGGAGAGCGGTGGAAACTGCATATAAGTGGTCATGTAAATTTATATGGAAATGTACTTTTTCACTCAGTCATAAAAAAAAAAGATATGTTGTTGTTAGTTGCTGTCAAGTCCATTCCAACTCATGAGGACCCTATATGTGCAGAATAGACCTGCTCTGTGGGTTTTCAAGGCACATTTCAGAAGCAGATTCCCAAGCCTGTCATCTGGGCTGCTTTTGGATAGGGCTGAACTGCCAACTTTTTAACTAGTAGTTGAGTGCTTAATTGTTTGCAACCAGGGACTACTGTCATTGTGTGCCTGTGGTGTTGATTCTGACCCACAGCAACTCTAGAGACTGAGTAGAACTGCTCCCTAGGGTGTCCGAGGTGGTCTTCTTTATGGAAGTAGAATTTGAGATCCTTTTCATGCAGAGCAGCTGGGGGTTGAACTGCCATGCTGTTGGTTAGCAGCTCAGTGACTAACCGTTGCTCTATGAGATCCCCCTCCTACAGACTGTATGTGTCTGTATAGATACATACACGTCAATAACAGCTAACACTTATAAACTGCTAAATATCATTCTAAGTGCCTTGACCCAGTTCATTTTCACACAATCCTGTGAGATAGGTATAATAACTACTGCCCTTATACTTTAAGACCCAAGAGATGAAGTGACCTGGCCAATCACGCAACCAGAGGGTGGTAGAGCTGAGATTTGACCCAGGCCTCAAAGTTCACACTCTGAACCACCATTCTACACTATCCCTTTTATATGTAAAATGAAAAAATTTCAAGCTATTTGCAGTTATCCAAATTTGGAGCTATCAGTCGATCTTGCTGTGGTTGCTGTGTGTCGCTGTGATGCTGGAAAGTGTACAACTAGTATTTCAAACACCAGTAGCATCGCCTGTGGTGGACAGGTTTCAGAGAACCTTCTGGACTAAGATAGACCAGGAAGAAAGGACTAGCATTCTACTTCCAAACATGAACCAGTAAAAACTGTGGGATCACAAACCAATGGTACACAGCACAGTGCTGGAAGATGAGCTCCCTAGTCAGGAAAGTGCTGCAGTCGTGTACACAAACACACTGTCATGAATGAATTGTGTCCTCCTAAAAATGTATGTATTGATTGGACTTAGCTAGGAGTCTGAATATGGTGCCATTCCTCCCATGTGCTGTGAGTCCCGCCTCTGTGATAGTGATGACGGAGAATGGGCTGCAGTTGCATTAGTGAGGCAGGACTCAAGTTACAAGCTTGTGGGACATAAGGGAGAAAAGTGAGCAGAGGAAGTAGAGGACCTCACACCACCAAGACAGTATGACTGAGAGCAGAGCACATCCTTGGGACCTGCGGTTCCTGTGCTGAGATGCTCTCCTTGAACTTGGATTCTGCCTACCAGATTGTGATAACTTCTCTCATTGAATAGATTAGTGGATTACCAGACTGTGACAATAAAAGTTTCTTTTCATGAAGCCCTCCACTTGTGGCATTTTGTGTTGGAGCAGTACCAGGTGACTAAGACACATAGTGGAGATCACGACGATGGTGCAGGACTGGGTGACATTTTTTTCTACTACACATGGGGTTGTTATGAGTTGGAGCAACTCTCATTGCAAAGAGAAGATACAGACCTCATGGGATGAACGCCCACCCAGCGCCCTTGGAAATCGTCCTGCCTCCCTTCTCCAGGTTCAGGTACACCTCTGGGCTATACGAGCAATACTCAGATCACTTACTGCACACAAGGGGGATGTCTGCAGGACAGGCTGGTCAAAGCCCTGGACAGAGGTCCTCTTCAATAGATCTGAAGGGAGTGAGGCTCAATGTCCACTGAGTGAAGCTCTTGGTTACTTGAAGGTAACTTAGAACAACAGCAGGCACTCTAAACCTTTGCTCATGTGACTCTCTTCCTGGAAGGCTTCTCCTTTTTAGCCTCTGCTCTACAAATTTGGGGTATACCTACTCATCTTTCGAGGCTTGATCTAAGGGCTACCTTCTCCAGGAAGCCTGTCTCTGACAACCCCAGGCAGAAACACTTGCACTTGCCCTTGAGTCACTTATGTATCTCTTTCACCCATGCTCTTTACTTCTCAAAGGCAGGGGACACTTCCTATTGAACTTTGTATCTGTAAGACATAGAGCCAGAAAGTACATCAATGTACATTTTTTAATGAATAAGAAGGGATTAAATGAATGCTGGAAAGCTTAGTGTGCACTGAATAAGAGAGCATAAAAATTCTTGTTTGAGAATTAGCCCTAGATTCCATACTAGAAAAGAAAGACTAGAAATACACAGACTCAGGGCTCTGAGATAGAGAAGTCAGCGAAGTGGAGTTAAGGTGGGGTGTACTTGGGTAGTGGAAAAGGTTAACACAGAGTTGGCTGCTAGTCAAAAAGTTGGGAGCTCAAGTCTACCTAAATGCTGGTGGCATAGTGTTTAAGTGCTGTGTCTGCTAACCAAAAGGTCAGCAGTTCAAATCCAACAGGTGCACCTTGGAAACTCTAGGGACCCGTTTTGTTCAGTCTTCTAGGGTCACTACGAGTAGGAAACGACCCCATGGCAGTGGGTTTGGTTTGACTTTAAAGGCACCACAGAAGAAAGTTCTGGTGAGCTATTTTGAAAACAGCCACTGAAGACCCTACGGAGCCCAGTTCTACTCTGACACAGACAGGACTGCCGCAGGTCAGAATTGACTTGTTGACAACCATGTGGCCACTAGACAGACAGTAACTTTGAGTACGAAGCAGGGGGCGAGCTCGGAACAACAATGACCAGAGGAACTCACTTTTCAGTCACTGAGGTAACAGTTCCAGTTATTGGATTTGGGGACAAGAACAGAAGTAAGGACGAGCCGAGTTCAGAAAATGGCCACAACTATTTTGATCACAGGCTGATTTGTGACAAGCTAGGTTAAGTTAAATAGTCAAACTTCATTGGGATCATAAACACAGGAACATGACAAAGCTTTTATATTCTAAACAGATGGTGCCAGATTGTGTACTAGGTGTGGAAGTTACACAAACAAGCAAGGCCTGGACTCTGCTTTGAGTCACTTGACTCACCCAATCCTGTGTTCATTCATTCATTCATTTGTTACAAAAAAAAAAAATGAGTGCCTCCTATATTCCAGGCACAGTAGGCCAATATTGAGTAAATGTAGAAGTGACTCTGTGTGTTGAACATCTGAAGCTTACAATATTACTATTTTGTGGTTATAAGAATTTAGTTTATAATGGCCATCTATTTCTTTATTAAGTAAAAATATTTCTGCATGGTTTGTTGTTTGGGGAAGGAAAACGCTGTGTGTGAAGTGCTTAGAGGAAGAAACCACACCAGTGGGAAAATGCCAGCATCCCATGTGGGTGCTCGTTCATTCCAGCAACGGAAGAGCTTCACAGTCTTTGCTCCACACCCATTTCTGGAGAACTTCCCAGTCCATCCAGAAATTGTCCTTAAATACTTGATTCAGATGCTACAACTTCAGTGCAGGAAAAAGAATCTGAAATAAATGTGGGTAAAATGTCCAGAAACAGAAAGGAGAACAATGCAGGAGAGAGGAACCGAAACGTGCGGAGTGGTTGGAATCAAGAATTAAAAAAAGGTGCAAAACCACAGAACCAGAGATAAGCTTATCTTTGGTTAACTGCCTATAAAAAGCACATAAAGCAAGTTGAGCTGTGAAATGCCATGTCCAAGGAGCTGGCACTAAGCAGCATTTTTTTTTTAAATCAAATTCCTGATTTTCCCATTGAAGGGGTTGGTGCTTACACCATGGGATGAAAGTCCGCCCTGAGTCCTTGGAAATCATCCTACCTTCCTCCTCCAAGTTCAGGACTTCTCTAGACTACAGAAGCCATACTCAGGGCCCCTTACTGCACATCCCAGGGAAGCCCACAGGAGAAGCTTGTCAAAGCCCTGGACAGAGGTCTTCTCCAATAGATCTGAAGGTAGTGGGGCTGATTGTCCCCTGAAAGAATCTGCTTACTTCACTCTGGAAAGAGGGAGAAGAGCCAGTGAAAATATCCTCACTGGCAAGACACACGCTGGGTGTGATACGCAAAGTAAGAGCCAAGGACTGAAGGAAGGATTGCTGGAAGTGGTTAACCTTCTGACCAATGACATTTTTTTCTTTCCTCTATTAAAATTTTTTTTATTGTGATTAAGTGAATGTTTACAATTCAAGTTTCCGTACAAAACCCTGAGCACCCATCTCTCTGCAATTCTATCTGCTCTTGTCACCCTGTGACAATACACTTTTTGTTTCCACTCAACTTTCAGAGTCCACTCAACCAGCACTTATCCCCTCTTCTCCACCCTCTTCTCTTGCCTCTAAAAAGAAACCAGTAAGACAGTATCATGTATATATGAAACCATAAAGGGCACACACCACCTGTATCACTCTCTGTCCTCAAGTCCAGTCCATCTTTTGTCTGAAGTGTTGGCTTCAGTCCTGGTTTCAGCCATGGGCTAGGAGCAAGTCCAGGGACCATGTTCTCAGGGGACTCTCCAGGATGTCGGACCATTAAGTCTGGTCTTTCAATAGAGTTCTTGATCTGTACACCTCTTTTTCTTGGGCTGCTTCAGGGACTCTACATTGATTTATTGTAGCACTGTTCACAACAGCAAAAAGATGGAATCAACCTAGGTGTCCATCAACAGGGGAATGGATAAACAAACTATGGTATATATAGTCAATGAAACACTATGCAATGATAAAGAACAGAGGTGATTTTATGAAACATCTCATCACCTAGAATCAACTGGAAGACATTATGCCGAGTAAAATCTGTCAGCTTTCCAAGGACAGATATTCTATGAGACAAGTATTATGAAGACTTAAGAAAAGATTTATGCACAGAAGAAAATACTCTTTGTTTTTGATGGCATAGAAAGGCACTGGTTCTGGATCTGACAGAACTGAATTTTAATCCTGGCTAAATTTAACTGTCCATGTATAGATTAAGTGTTTTTATTCCCCCCGCCTTTTCTTCTACTAGCCAAATTGAATTTAATTTAAATTATAGGAGACAATGTTATTTGCACATAAGTTTGTAACCAGTAAGGTTCCTCACTGCAAGGAAGGAAAAAAAAAAAAAAAAAATTGAATGACTTTAAATGACCAGTGCTTAACCTTTTAGGAAATTTCAGGTTTCCCAGTTCTTTGCTTTTAAAGAATTGAAGAATAAATTGAGATGTGACTGATAGATCAGCAAACAATCTTTCTAAATCATCAACCATTATGAGAGTTAGGCATATAATTGAGGAACAGTTCAAAGAATTGAGCGAGACATCAGTAATACTGAAGGCATAGACATCTTTGAAAATATTCTCTTCCACAAGAGTAATGAGAACAAAGGAAAAATGATCAGGACCAACTTTTACAAAAGTGTAGAAATAAACCAAAGGTTTACAGCAATCTTGGGAGCATCTATCCAAGAAAAAATGGCTATATCATGATAAAAAACAGCAAATACTGAATATGAAAATATTTCCTTTATTTTAAAAAATGTTTTTAATTGTGATTAAGTGAAAGTTTATAATAAAAATCAATTTTCCCTGTAAAACCCCAAGCAGCCACCTCTCTGTGACTCTATCTGCTCTCCTTACCGTGTGAAAGCACAATCCTCCTTTCTACTCTTTACGTCCTGTAGCCACTCAATCAGCACTTGTCCTCTCCTTTCCATCCCCTCCTCTCCCCTCTGAAAAGAAACCAGTGGGACAGTATTACGGCATTTTAACTTGTCTCTCATACTCCTTCTTCAGCTCTGTGGTAACCTTGAAAACCAACAGCCCACAATCAGTGAAGCCTAGCATCTTGGCAGCCATTGTAGGGGCCAAAGCTGTTGCAGTTCCTTTAAAGTCCCATTCCAGAGGACACTCCTTTTCTGACCGGCCTAGTGGCTCACTGGAAGACCTGACTCCCAAGAGGGTCTTCACTCATCTGATTCAGAATGGCCTGGTGTGAACGGCCTTTTTCCACGGGGCTATTTGTCTAAAACGATCAGAGGAAATTGTTCAACATTGCATTGCATCTACTGCATAAGGCAGTGTATGAGATTTGGGCAAATCATAGTCTAAGTGAAATTCTTAAAAGGGAAAACTGAGGAATGGACTGCCCAGAAGGGACTTGAGAAAGCTGTGACATATTCTTGGGGTATAGGAAGCCAAAGATGCATAGGGCTATGAGCATGCCCAGTACTGTGTGAATGATCATGAAAGGCCCAAGAAGGTTCTAAGCTCTCATCTCTGGTTGACTTTGAGATTCTCAGCAAGTGGAAAGTAAAGGCTAATTCAGAATTTTCAAATGTCAGACCGAGTATTGAGGACTTGCCACTGTACCCACACAAAATCCCTTGGAAGGTACAGGAGATTTGTTGGTTCCAGCCATCTAAGGAAGTCTCTGTCCAGTCATTAGCTAACCAGGTAGAGACTTCAGATGCCATCCCTGAGAAAGAACGCAGACTTGACAGAACTAGTTGAGAAAAGTCAATAAACAGATAGTTACAGTAATGACAACAAACAGCATTAAGAAAAAGCCCTGGGGAAGAGGAAAAATTCTGTTTCCAGACTTGTCATGTGATACTATTTTAAATGTCTAGGTTTCAACAAATAAAGTGTTAGGTATTCAAAGAGACAAAATACGGTCCATAACAAAACACCAAACTCATTGCTGTTGAGTCAATTCTGACTCACAGTGACCCTACAGAACAGACTAGAAATGTCCCAAAGAACAGTCAGTAGGAGTTGTCTCTAAAGAAATACAAACATTGGACTGATTATACAATGACTTTAAATTATCTATTAAATTTAAAATACATTTAAAAAACTGTGGGAAACACTGGTGGTGTAGTGGGTTATAGGCTACCACTGCTAACCACAAGGTCGGCAGTTCAAATCCACCAGGCGCTCCTTGAATACTCTGGGGGTCAGCTCTACCCTGGCCCCTAGGGTCATCATGAGTCGGATCCGACTCGACGGCACTTGGCTTTTTTAAAAAACTGAAGGTAACCTTGTCTCAAGTACTGGAAGAAAATACAAGAAAAATATCTCAAATAAAAAATATCATCAAAGACATAAACATTATTAGAAAAGAATCAAATGGAAATTCTGGAGTTAAAAATATAATAACTGAAATGAAAAATTCACTAGAGGAGTTCAGCTCCAAATCCAGGCAGTCAAAAGAATCAGCAGACTTGAAGATCTGTTAGTTGAGATTATCCCGTCTAAGAAACAGAAAAAAAAAAAAAGAAATAAGAAAAGTTAACACAGCCTGACCTGTGGGACACCATCAAGCATACCAGTATAATGAAAATGAAGAAGGAAAAGACAGAAAAAGTTGTAATAGGAATATTTGAAGAAATAATGGCAAAAAAATTCACCAAATTTGAAGGAAAACATTAATCTATACATTAAGAAGTATAATGAAATCCAAGTAGGATAAACTCAAAGAAATCCACATGTAAGAAATATCGTAATCAAACTCTTTAAGGATAAACAGGGAATCTTGAAAGCAGCAAGGCAGAACTGATTCTTTACATACAAGGGATCTGCAATAAGACAAACAGCTAACTTCTTATTAAAAACCACAGAGACCAGGAGGCAGTGGGATGATATATTCAAAGTGCTGAAAGAATAAAAGAAACAAAAACCCAAACTGTTAATCAAAAATCTTGTATACACCAAAACTCTCCTTCAAAAATGAAAGAGAAGGTAAAGCCATTTCCAAATAAAAACATAGAATCATTTCTAACAAAGCTGGTCCACAAGAAGTACCAAAGGGAGCCCATTAGGTTGGAACAAAAGGACATGAGGCAGTAACTTGAATTCACACGAAGAAATAAAAAGCATGGATAAAGCTAATGACATAGATAAATATGAATGGCAATGTAAGTCAATTTTTAGCTTGTAACTTTTCTCCACTGTCTGATTTAAAAGACAGCTGCATAAAACCAAAATTAATCTGTGATGATAGGCTTACAGTGTAAAAAGATGTAATTTGTAAGACAGTGACAGCACAAAAGACAGAGAAGGGCATGGTGCTGTATAGGATCAAAGTTTTTCTACATGATTGGAATTAAATTCATACTAATCCAAAGTATCCATAACCCATCGCTGTTGAGTCAATTCCGACTCATAGCAACCCTATAGGACAGAGTAGAACTGCCCCATAGAGTTTCCAAGGAGTGCCTGGTGGATTCAGGCTGCTGATGTCTTTTGACTGGCAGCCATATAGCACTTAACTACTATGCCATCAGGGTTTCTGTCATAGTCACCAGGGTGATTACAATGAAAATCACTAAATATATATATTTATGTATATATATATAAATGTATATAGTCAAAGAAACAATAAAAGAAGTCAGCTGACATGCTAGAAAATACCTGTTGAGCACAAGTAATTAGATGATACTGCTATAACAAACTTTTATTCATATTTATGTATATGAACTTGGCTTCTTAGTGCCATCTATAGCAACAAAATACAAGAGTATAATTATGACTAATTCTGGTCTTATCATAGCAGTAATAATTATCCATGGATGAATGAACTAACTAGAAAAAGTCAACTCTATCCATTTCATTAAGAGACATTTTCAAGAAAAATTTAAATGTCATGTAGGACTTGATAATTATTTGTCAAAATGTGTAATGTATTTGTTTTGCTCAACTGTGTATCAATAACAATTGTAATGATAACAGAGACAAAAACTTTTGAGGATTAAAACCTGATGGCATAGTGGTTAAGTGCTATGGCTGCTAACCAAAAGGTCAGCAGTTTAAATTCGCCAGGTGCTCCTTGGAAACTCTATGAGACAGTTCTACCCTGTCTGTAGGGTCTCTAAGAGTCAGAACTGACTCAACAGCACTGGGTGGTTTTGGTTGGTACACACACACACACACACACACACACACACACACAAACACACACACACCCAGAGCCCTGGTGGCAAAGTGGATACCCTGGTGGCATAGTGGTTAAGAGCTATACCTGTTCACCAAAAGATGAGCAGTTCAAATTCACCAGATGCTCCTTGGAAACCGCAGTTCTACCCTATCCTGTAGGATTGCTGTGAGTTGGAATTGACTCAACGGCAAAAGATTTGGTGGCAGAATGCTTAAGCGCTCAGCTGCTGACCAAGAGATGGGCAGTTCAAATCTACCAGCTGCTCTTAGCAAAAGCTGTGGAACAGTTCTACTCTTTTCCATAGGCTTGCTTTGAGTCAGAACTGACTCAGTGGCAATGAGATTTTTTTGGTTTCAATCTGTGGTTAAAACTGACTACAGATTGAAAATTTTTACCAAAAATCAAACAAAATTCCAAAAAGCAAAACTTGAATTTGCTGCGCGCTGAGCTCTATGCTGAAACCACGTGACTGAAGTGATGTGTAAGTAGCCCTCTGCAACCCATTTCACAGATCCTGAATCTCTCTCTGGCACTCGTTGCTTGAGCGTTGCTCGTCTCATGTCTTGTCTGTTCCCTACCTGAGTTTGTGCCTCATTTGTTTCTGTGAAAATGACTGCTAGTATGCAGTTAACTGGTCAAAGCAATCCTTCGAAGGCTGGGAGGGAGTGTAAAGTGCTATCTCCAGAGAAGAAAATAAAACTCTTAGATCTTTGAAAAGTAGCCTGTCACTTGCCCAAGTGGGCTGGAACATCCATAAGAATGAATTGAACATTCACACAATAAGGCAGAAAGAAGTGAAATTCATGGAAGCGTTGGTGCAAAAACGATGTGGTTCATCACAAAGTGCTTGGAAGGACTCAAAAAGAACTGAGCGTGTGGCTACAGGACATGTTATAGGAGCGTCCCCCTGGTGATGGCAAGATTATGTGTGAGAAAGCTCTCAGCCTATGTGAACACCTCTGTGAAAGGTTGATAAGAGCAAGAGAAAGGAGTGTAGGGCTAGTATGGGATGGCTGGCTAGCCACGGAAAGCACTACAGCCTCAAGAACTTAACGATCGTGGGAGAATAACATCAACGGATGCCGTTGGAGCATGGGTGTTCCCCAAAGGGCTCAAGACACAGAAGAAAAAGACTACCTTCCAGTTCAAATCTTCAGTGATGATGAAACAATTACTTCCATAGCACTTACATGGTATTAACAAACTGCCACTGACTAGATTCTGACATTTAGTGACCCTACAGGACAGAGTAGAACTGCCCCATAGAGTTTCCAAGGAGCACCTGGTGGATTAGAATAGACAACCTTTTGGTTTAGCAGCCATAGCACTTAAGCACTATGCCACTAGGGTTTCCTACTTTATATCAGGCATTATAAAATCTAGAGATGAGTTACAGTACACAGGAGGATATGCATAAGTTACATGCAAATATTACCCCATTTTATATAGGGAACTTGAACATGCTGGGATCTTGATTTCTGCAAGGGGTCCTGGAACTAATGCCCTGCTGATACTGAGGGATGACTATATGTGTGTGTGTGTGTGTGTGTGTGTGTGTGTGTGTGTGTATGCACATGTACATTTTTCTTATAGAAACATATGATAGACTAATCAAAAAAGATCTACAAATATAAAAATGCACTGCAGTATGAGATGGAAAATTGTTATCAGTTCGGGATAAACTGGGACTATTTGAGGAAGTGCAAGTCTTCCACAACAGCCATCCTGTTTTATATTCCCAGTAGCAATGGATGAGGGTTTTACCTTCTCTACATCCCCTTCAACACTTGCTATTTTCTGTTGTTATTTTTTTTCCTTTTTGATAATAACAATTATAGTGGGTATGAGGTGGTACTTCCTTGTTGTTTTGATTCATATTTCCTCAAAGACTAATGATACTTGAGCAAATTTCCACACGCGTATTGGCTGTTTGTATATCTTCATCAAAGAATTGTCTGGCTGAGCTCTTTGCCCATTTTATTTTATTTTTTTCTTGTTGAGTTGTAGGAGCTCTTTATTTATTCTTAGTACCAAACCTCCATAGATATGTCTTCCACCCATCTGTCAGCTTGTTGCACTGTGGAGGCTTGTGTGTTGCTGTGATGATGGAAGCTCTGTTGGTGGCATTCAAATACCAGCAAGGTCACCCATGGTGGACAAGTTTCAGCTGAGCTTCCAGACTAAGAAAGACTAGGAAGAAGGACCTGGCGGTCTACTGCTAAAAAGAATCAACCAGTGAAAAACTTACGAAAAGCAGCAGAACATTGTCTAATACAGAGCTGGAAGATAAACTCCTCAGGTTGGAAGATACTCAGAACACGATTGGGGAAGAGTTGCCTCCCCAAAGTAGAGTCAACCTTAATATGGTGGATGGAATCAAGTTTTGGAGACCCTCCTTTGCTGATGAAGAAGTAGCTGAAAACAACTATTAATAATTGGAACCTGGAGTATATGACATATGAATCCAGGAAAATTAGAAATCATTAAAAAATAAAATGGAACACATAAAGATTGATATCCTGGTGTCTTAGGTATCTGGTACTGCTCTAACAGAAATACCACAAGTGGATGGCTTTAAAAAGAGAAATTTTATTTTTTTATAGCCCAGTAGGCTAAAAGTCCAAATTCAGGGTATCAGTTCCAGGGGTAGGCTTTGTCTGCTTGTTCTGGAGGAAGGTTTTTGTCCTTAATCTCACCCTGGCCTGGGAGCTTCTGAGACACAGGAATGCCGAGGTCCTTTCCAAAGAACACACTCTGCTCCTGGCACTGCTTTTTGGTGGTATGAGATTCCCAACTCTCCATTTGCCTGTTTTTCCATTATATCCCAAGAGGCTGCCCCAAGCCACAGTACAATCCCATGCATTGAGTTCTATAGCACCAACACAAGTGCTGTCCGTTTATCCTCATTAACATCCTACAGGCAGGGTTTTCAGCACAAATGCACATCACACAATGCTAGGAATCAAGGTCTACTTAAATGGCTGTACACCGATACAATTCAGTCCATGACACCCAGGCATTAGTGAGTTGAAATGAACCGTATTGGTCATTTTGCATCAATCATATGGTTTACTTGAAGAGGGATGGTGTTGCATTCATTGTCAAAAAGAATATTTCAAGATCTATCCTCAAGTACACTGTTTTCAGTGATAGGATAATAGCAATATGCTTATAAAGAAGACCAATTAATATGACTGTTATTCAAATTTATATATGAAACACTAAGGCTAAAGATGAGGAAACTGAAAACTTTTACCACATGAATAGCGACTATACCCATGACACTTGCTGAGTGAAATACACAACTGATTATATCTGTGGAAATAAACAATGGAAAAGTTCCACATTATCAGTCAGGTAGCAGATCAGACCATCAATTACTCATATGCAACTTCAAGTTGAAATTGAAGGAAGTAAGAACAAGTCCACAAGAACCAAGGTACAGTCTTGACTGTATTCCACCTGAATTCAGAGACCATCTCGAGAACAGATTTGAGGCACTGAACACAAATGGCCAAACACCAGATATGTTGTGGAATGACTTCAAAGACACCACACCTGAAAAAAACCAAGTGGTCATTAAAAAGACAGAAGAGAAAGAAAATACTTAAATGAATGTCAAAAGAGACTCTGAAACTTGTTCTTGAACACTGAGTAGCTTAACCAAAAGGAAGAAATGATGAAGTAAAAGAGCTAAACAGGAGATTTCAAAGCATGGCTCAGGAAGAAAAAGTAAAGTATTATGATGACATGTGCAAAGAGCTGGAGATAGAAAATCAAAAGGGAAGAACACATTCTGCATTTCTCAAGCTGAAAGACCTGAAGAACGAATTCAAGCCTCAAGTTGCAATACTGAAGGATTCTATGAGGAAAATACTAAATGATGCAGGAAGTATCACAAGAAGATGGGGGAATATACAGAGTCACTGCCAAAAAGCCAAGTGCCGTCAAGTTGGATCCGACTCATGACGACCTATGCCAAAAATAATTGGTTGATGTTCAACCATTGCAGGAGGTAACATGTGATCAGGAACTGATAGTACTGAAGGAAAAGGTCCAAGCTGCACTGAAGGCATTGATGAAAAACAAGCCCCCAGGAATCAGTGGACTATCAACTGAGATGTTTCAGGAAGTGTATTGCAGCTCTAGAAGTGCTTGTCTATGCCAAGAAATTTGGAAGACAGCTACCTGACCCACTGACTGGAAGAGATCCTATTTGTGCCTATCCTCAAGAAAGGCGATCCAACCAAATTGCAATATCCAAGCAAATGCAACTGAACAATATCATTAATATCACATACAAGCAAATTTTGCTGCAGATCATTCAAAAGCAGCTACAGCAGTGTACTGAAAGGAAACTACCAGAAATTCAAGCTGGATTCAGAAGAGGACATGGAACCAGGGATATCATTGCTGATGTCAGATGATCCTGGATGAAAGCAGAGAATACCAGCAAGATGTTTACCCGTGTTTCACTGACTATGCAAAGACATTTGACTGTGTGGATCATAACAGTATGGATAATATTGTGAAAAATGGAAATTCCATATCACTTAATTGGGCCAATGAGGGATCTGTACATGGATCACAACACAGTCATTTGAACAGAACAAGGGAATACTGCATGGTTTAAGTCAGGAACAGTGTGTCAGAGTTGTATCCTTTTACCATACCTATGCAATCTATATGCTGAACAAATCATCTGAGAAACTTGACTACATAAAGAAGAATGAGCATCAGGATTGAAGGAAGACTTATTAACATCCTGCACCATGCAGATAACACAACCTTGCTTGCTGAAACTGAAGCTGACTTGAAGAACTTGATGAAGATCAAAGGTCATAGGGTTACATTTCAACATAAAGAAAACAAAAATCCTTATAATTGAAACAATAAGCAACATCACAATAAATGGAGAAAAGATTGAGGTGTAAAAGACTTCACTTTACTTGGATCTACAATAAACACTCATGGAAGTAGCAGTCAAGAAACCAAAAGATGCTTTTCTTCTGGCAAATCTGCTACAAGAGACCTCTTTAAAGTGTTGAAAAATAAAGATGTTACTTTGAGAGCTAAGGTATGCCTGACCCAAGCCACAGGGTTTTCAGTCACCTCGTATTCATGAAAAAGCTGGATGAAGAATAAGGAAGACCAACGAAGAAATGATGCCTTTGAATTGTGTTGCTGGCAGAAAATATACCATGGACTGCCAAAAGAACCAACAGATCTGTCTTGAAAGAAGTACAACCAGAATCCTCATTGGAAGCAAGGATAGCGAGACTAAACTTCACATAATTTGGACATGTTACCAGACAGGATTAGTCCTGGGAGAAGGACATAATGCTTGGCAAATAGAGGGTCGGGGAAAAGCAGGAAGATGTTCAACTAGGTAAATTGACGCAGTGGCTCCAACAGTGGGCTTAAGCACAGTAATAATTGTGAGGATTGTGGTCTGCTGTTCATAGGGTCACTATGAGTTAGAACCCACTGGTGGCATCTAACAACAATCACACATGTGGTTGCCAAAAAAAAACCTTTTTTTTCATTCTGTAGGTTGTCTTTTCGCCTTTTTAAAAAAATTGTAATAAAATATACATAACAAAAACATTTGCCATTTCAACCATTTTGCATGTACAACTCAGTGACATTAATTACAGTCACCAAGTTGTACAACCATCTCCACTCTTAGTTTTCAAAATTTTCCATCTTCCTTAACAGAAACTCAGGGTCCCTTAAGCAATAACTTTTCCTTTTGCCCTCCTGTTTGTCCCTGGTAACTATCAATGCACTTTGGTCTCTATTCATACACCTCATATTTCAAATAAGTAGTATATAATACTTGCCCTTTGTTTACCTGACTTACTTCACTCATCATAGTATTCAACATACATGACTGACTTTGTTGATGGAGTCCTTTTGTACAAAAATGTTTTTAATTTTTGTGAAGTTCATTTTATCTATTTTTTACTTGTCGCTTGGGCTCTGGGTATCATGGGCTTTGGGTGCCATATCTAAAAATATATTGTACAAAACCCTAGCTCCTGAAGTTTTACCTCTATATTTTCTTTGAAGAGTTTTATGCTTTTCATTCTTTGGTCAATGATCCATTTTGAGTTAGTTTTCATATATGATGTGAAGTATGGATCCAACTTCATTCTTTTGCAGGTAGCAATCTAGTTGTCTTATCATTGAATTCTGGGTACCTATTCCGCAATGAATGGACTTGGCATCCTTGTTAAAATTCAACTGTCCATAGAGCTATACTTTTACTTTTGTATTTTTTATTCTAATCCATGGGTCTATCTAACTATCCTCCACACTGTTTTGATTACTGTAGCTTTATAGTATGCTCAGTGTGAATCCTTTTACTTTGTTCAAGATTTTTTCGCCTGCTTGGGACCCCATTGAAATTCAATATGAATTTGAGAATTGACTTTTCTATTTCTGAGAAAGAAGTCTGTTGGCAGTTTTGATAGCTGTTCTGTTGAATCCATAGGTTGCTTTAGGTGGTATTGATATCTTAACAATATTAAATCTTATAATCCATGAACATGAGATGTCTTTCAATATACTTAGGATTTTTAAAATTTCTTCCAGCAATATTTTATAATTTTCAATATACAAGTCTTTTACTTTCCTGGTTAAGTTTATTTCTAGGTGTTTTATTATTTTAGATGTTATTATAAATGGAATAGCTTCTTTAGTTTGCTTGGCTCTTTAGTTTGCATTTCAAAACACTCATTGCTGGTGTATAGAAAACTGACTGATTTTTTTGTGTGTTGGCTTTGTATCCTCCCACTTTACTGAATTCAATTATGTGCTCTAATATCATTTTGTTGCGGATTCTGTGGGGTTTTTTACATATGGAATCATGTCATTTTCAAATAGAGATATTTTTCTTTCTTTTTTTCACTTTGGATGCCTTTTATTTATTATTTACTTGCCTGTTTCCTTATTGCTGTGACTAGAAAGAGCATCCAGTACAATGTTGAATAGCAGGGGTGAGCGCAGGCATCCCTGTCTGATTGTGTTAGTCACCTGGTACTGCTCTAACAGAAAATACCACGAGTGGAAGGCTTTATGAAGAGAAATTTTATTCATGCAGTAAGCCACAATCCATTTATGAGTTATATATCCATTCAGTAAGAAAAATTGTCACAGTCCAGTAAGCTGAGTCCAAGGAGAGCTTCTCAGCACAGCAACCTCAGGTCTAAAGGACATGCTCTGCTCTCAGTCTTGGTGGTATGAGGCTCCCGACTCTCTATGTTCACGTCTCCGTCCTGTATCCCACAGCTGGCAACTTGAGTCCTGCTTCACCAGCACAACTGCTGCCCAGTCTCCATCATCAGTATCACAGAGACATGATTCACAACACATGGCAGGAATGGCACCATACTGGGACTCATAGTCAAGTCCAATCAATACACGCATTTTTGGGAGGACATAACGCAATCCATGACACTGATCTTAAGAGAAAAATGTTCAGCCTTTCCTTCTTGAATATGAGCTGTGGGTTTTCCCTAAGTGTCCTTTACTGTGTAGAGAAATTTCCTTTTTGTTTGTAGTTTGCTGAATGAATTTATCAGGAAAGGGTGTTAGATTTTGTCAAATGCCTTTTCTACATCAACTGCGATGATCACATAGTTCACTTTTCTTTTTTTAATGTGTTGTATTACATAAATTGATTTTCTTATGTTGCACCGTTCTTGTGTTCCTGGGATAAATACCACTTGGTCACAGTGTATAATTCTTTTAATATGCTGTTGGATTTGATTTGATAGTATTTTGTTGAGGATTTCCGCACCTATGTTCATAAGGGATATTGATATGTGGCTTTCTCTTCTTGTGTCTTTATTAGCTTTGTGGCCAGGGTGAGTGTTCATATATATTTAATACAGATGATGGTAACTGTGTGTGTTGTGTGTGTTTTATGCCTATAATTTATGGACTGAAACCCTCGCTGCATAGTGATTAAGAAGTACAGCTGCTAACCAAAAATGTCAACAGTTGAAACTTACCAGACACTCCTTGGAAACACTACAAAGAAGTTCTACTCTGTCCTATAGGGTCACTATGACTAGAAATTGAACTCAGTGGCAATGGGTTTGGTTTTTTGTTTTTAGCATTCTTTTGTAACTTTTAAACTCCCGATGGAAAACTTTAGACACAGAAAAGTATACATAGTTTTTCAAAATTTACTTTGGGATTCAAAAGTTAGTTAAAAATCACTGTGCAGCTCCCAGGTTGAGTGGAATCAGCCTGCACGTAGGCCTGGGGAATGAAGTTGAGGGGACCTGGGAGATGGGAAAACTACAGTGGTGTCTGGGCCTTGCAGAAGGCAAGTCTAATAGTTCCATCCCTTGAACACTAGTTTTGTAGATTACAACTCATCTATCTCCTTATTTGTTTCTTATTGGTGTCATGGACTGAACTGTGTCCCCCCCCCCCCCCAATATCTGTCAACTTGGTTGGGCTGTAATTCCTAGTATTGCATGGTTGTTCTCCACTTTGTGACTGTAATTTTTTGTGAAAGAGGATTAGGTAAGATTTTAACACCCTTTCTTAGGTCATATCTTTAATCCAATGTAAACGGAGTTTCCCTTGGGTGTGACCTATACTGTCTTTCATCATACCAAAGATAAAAGGAAAGAGAAGTGGGCAGACAGGTGTGGGGACCTCAAAAACACTGAGAAAGCTGTGCTGGGAACAGAGTGAGTCTTTTGGATGGGGTTTCCTGTATGGAGAAGCTCTTACTCTAGGGGAAGATCAAGACACTTGGTCTCAGAAATTCTTTTCCTCAAAGGTAGCAAAGCAAGCAGGGATTTGGAATTTGAAACTTACTGTGTTCTGATTTGGGCCAAACATGTTTACAAATGCTTTGTAGTGGAGCTTCTATTCATACGTATCTTGGTGGATTGTGACTCCAGAGGACAGAAAAATAATCTGTAGAAAGAGAACTTTCAGAGACTATTTAGAAAAGGAAGAAAGAAGAAAAACAAGAAGAAATGGTAGAATATTTTTCTTGAAACAAAAATATTTCCAGATCTCATCTTTTTTTTTTTCTTTCTTTCTTTAAAGGTTCTGTAGGAGGACACCCAGAGATACTCTAGGATTTGAAATTTCAGAAAATTCAGCTCTGAGTGTTGCGTGAAAGCTGAAGAGCAGATGAGAGCTTCCATGAGGCCTAAACATGCTTAAACGCTCTCATTCTGGGGTGCCTGGCTCATCTTAGATCGCTCCACACCTGCTTTTGTCGTGCACCCAGAAAGACCTAGCTGAGGTACTGTGGGCAGAGGAAATGGAAAATTACAGCCTAAGAAATCACTGTTCCTCCTTTGTACTCTGGTATGCTTAGCCCTCAAGGCTTTTTCTTCCTTTAAGATTTTGGTTTCAAATATAAATCACAACAAAGATTGGAATGGTGAAAGCGAATCCCCAAAGTTAAAGGAGAGACAAGACGCCCAGGGTCTAGAATGATGGACCTGTCCCTGCCCAGGGGGAAATCAGGTCCCACGCTTTCATGACTCTGGCTTCTAATATTCCCAATCAATCATTAGCTTGAAGGTGAGTTTTCAGCTTCTACCTCTAAAGATCTGGAGCACTAAAAGCTGCTTCCTTCCCTGAAAACAGTAAGGCTCAAGCACAAACACCACCAAACTGGTGGAGAAAGATGATGACCCAGCTCTGCGCTGCGTAGAAAGGACTCTCATCCTTCACAGTTCAATGACTAGCCTTGAACCTGGGTGAGAAAAGGAGCTTTTCTCTCCTTTCTTCCCTACAACTAAAAGAAAAAGGTAGTCTGATAAAGAAGGAAGGAAGGAAAGAGGAAAAAAGAGAAGGAGGGAAGGAGGAGAAAGAAAGACAATAAAAAAAGAAGACATCCCTGGATACTGCAAATGGTTAACACACCCTGGCTGTTAATTCAAAAGGCTGGCAGTTTCAGTCCACCCAGGAGTGCCCTGGAAGAAAGGCCTGGCAATCTACGCCTGAAAACTCAGCCATTGAAAGCCCTATGGGGCATCATTCTAATCTGACACACTCGGAGTCACCACAAGTCGGCATTGGCTCCACAGCAACTACTCGGTGGGGTGGCTTTGATTCCAGATGCAATACATGGCCGTGGAGAGAACCTCTCAGCAGGAATAAGATGAACTCAGCTTCCTCTCTGGAGCCTCTCTCTCCATCCCTCTCTGATTAGGGCTGCACGTGCAAATTTGTAGTTATTAATTACTCTGCACATTTCTGTTTTACATCTGAACTCAGGTTGCTCTGGCAGCATGTTTGTTATTACCTCCGGATTTTAATTTTGAGGTTTCAGAACTAGCACCCTTTTCCTCCCCCTTTTTTCTACGAGGTCTGTACTCTCCAATTTCTCTTCAGCTGAGGGGTGTGGAAAAACAATCTATAGTTCATTTCATCTCTATGTACATGTCAGCTCCTCCCACTCACCTTTTCAAAAACAAGATCTTTTCTTTCCTGTTCCTAGAACCATATCTGGTGTGATAACTGAGTGAAGAGTGCCACCCATCCTCTCAGAGACCACAAACAGACCAAATGCAGTGAACCAAGGGTTATAAACAAGGGTGTAGACCAGAGAACGCCGTGGGGGCCACAGCAGGATTCAGAAAGAGAGAACACTGTAGCTTAAAATGAGGGGGGAGCTGGAAGCAGCCACCAAAACAGAAATCAATAAACAAAACTGAAACCTCCTAAAACTGGAGGTTGAAGGTTTTAAAAGTCATTTCTACTGCAGATTTGAAGACCTTTTGCATTTAGCCCGAGAGACCCAAGAGTGACAAGCTAAGATCCTTGCAAGCTTAGCAGCGGAGTCTGGGGGTAGGTGTCCAGCTCTGTGTGTGCAGGATCTCGTGGCTTCTGAGGAAGCTCTGTATGCCATGTTGGATGAAATGGTCGGGTGGACTGAAGCTTCCTGGGGATTCTCAATTCCCCCAGGGACTGAGCAAGCCGATTTGGAGGGGCTGGGATTGGGGTAAACGAAGGCAAGTAATGTGCTTCTTCCTTTGCCGGCTTGCAGAAACCAGAACCAGCAATAAATACCAACTTCCCAACTTCTAACTAGCCGCTGGGCAGCCAGCTCTGGCTCACAATGACCCCTGGTGTTTCTGAGTAGAGCTGTGTGCCACAGGGTTTTCAGTGACTGATGTTTGGGGAGTAGATCTCCAGGAATTTCTTCTGCGGTGCCTCGGGGTGGATGCACCAGGAGCCTTTAGGTAGCAGCAGAGTCCCTTGACCATTCACACCACGCGGGGACTCCTCCCACCTTCTAATACCATGGAAACCAGTGTTATCTACTACGGTCCCCCAAAACAAACTTGTTGCCAAGTAGTCAGTTCAAACTCATAGTCATTCTATAGGACAGAGTAGAACTGCTCCATAGAGTTTCCAAGAAGCTGCTGGTGGATTTGAACAGCTGACCTTTTGGTTAGCAGCCACTGTGCCACCAGGGCTCTGATGATGGTACGTGGCTCACTGATCAACCTGAGATGAGAAAGAGATCTCCTACAGATCAGAAGCTTGTGAGCATGGGTTCAGGAGGGCAAGACTCCTTTCTCAGGGAACCCCTGGCACACAACAGACCAGCGCTGTAGAAACTGTTAGAATACTGAGTGCATTATTTTCTTATAAAAGCTCATCCACTGTTGGGACAAAATAAAAAAGAAGGAGAGGTGTCAAGTACTGCATATGGGTGATGGAGAAGGAACGGGGAGAGGAGGAGGCAGTTCTACACTCTATCTGTTCATCCTAGATACGATCTAATGTAAAAGCCTTTGCAAAGGTGGCCAGCTACCTGTTGGCTCATGTGGTCTGGTTCTTCTTATGAATAGAAGGTTGTAAGTTTCCCTGGTGCTGGTACCAAACAGGGTTCTCAGCAGAGCACGAAAGGGTCCTGGGATAACAACTAGTAGTGTTTCTTTCACAGGGCTCTGGTGGCATGACAGCTGAGTGCTCTGCTGCTCACCAAAGGGTGGTGGTTAGAACCTACCCAGAAGCCCCAGCGGAGGAAGTCCTGGTGATTTCCTCCTGTAAAAATGATAGCCTAGAAAACCCTATGGGGGCAGTCCTCCTCTGTCTCGTGGGTTCACTGTGAGTTGACAGTGACTCCATGGCATCTCACAACAATGGGGTTTCTTTCACTGCAAGAGCTCTAATAAAAGCTTTTTACAAAAGTCACATGTTGTTATGGATGGGAGATGGACCTGATGAGGATTGCATCAAATCCCGGTTTGGGCCAGACAACTCTGGGAGGAGGAGAAGTTGGTAATGTCCATTTTAAAAGCAAGATTCTTTCCCTTCTTTTCCTCCCTCCCTATTTCCTAATTATCTTCTTGTCACCCTCAGGAAAATCCGGACCCTGCGTTAGCTCTTGCACTCCCTTAGGATGTCAAGGTTCACTTTATGTTGATAATGTTTACAGTAATAAAGGCTCACTTCTCCTAAATGACTGAGGAAAGTGTGGCATTTCCTCTTCCGAGAGAGCTTTGGGTCATTTGCTCTTCTGAGTTCCTCATGAGGTACAAAAAGAAGTTTGGTGTCACTGTCCTCATTTTAGAGCACAGTGGTTAAGAGCTCTGGCTGTTAACCAAAAGCTCAACAGTGTAAATCTACCGGCTGCTCCTTGGAAACTCTATGGGGCACTTCTAACTCTGTCCTATAGGGTTGCTATGAGTCAGAATCAACTTGATGGCATGGCAACAGGCTTGGTTTGTGTTTGGTTTTAATGTTCCCTTTATTGATGGTACACCTAGGACAAAGCAATTAGGTGAATAGGTACTAGAGCATAAGTGACACGGCCAGGTTGGTGCAGCAAGCCAAAATGCTTTGAAAGAGCCAGCGAGTCAAGACAGCAGAAACTCATGCCAGGGAGGTTCTGACAGGGAGTGATTGCACCACTGCATTTACAGGAGAATAAAATACAATAAAACTTGCAAAAGCCAGAAACTGGGTAATGGAGAAACATTATGAGAAGGAAAATGAAATATTTTCCACTAAAAACAACAACAAAAAGCCAAACACAGTGCCATCCCTGACTCACAGCAACCCTATAGGCTGTCCTACAGATCTCTTTCTGCATGGGAGACGAGGGTGGAGAGAAGGGTACAGGAGCTTGTTAAGAGGATACTAGAAGGATAGAAAGAAAACAAGGAGTGCGCCATCATCAGGAAAGGAGAGCAGAAGGAGCTGCTGTTTAATCACCAAAAAGAAAAAAGAAAAAACTACAATGAGATATCCCAACAAGACTGACACTAATCTATAACACAGCAAGTAATAAATGTTACAGAGACTGAAATACTTATGCACCACTTGTGGAAATGCAAAATGGTACAAACATTTTGGAAACCAATTTGACACCTCCTTAGAAGGCTGGTTGCATGGACAGTAAGTGCTATGTCTGCTAACCAAGAGGCCGGCAGTTTGAATCTGCCAGCCCTCCTTGGAAACTCTACGGAGCAATCTTGCTGAGCCCCGTAGAGTTGCTATGAGTCACCACTGACTTGATGGCTGGGAGTTTAGATTTTAGAAAGCTAGAAATGGAAATACTATACGTTAGGACAATCCCACTCCTTGGGATATATTCTGCATAGACAGAGGCATCACAGAAATAGACATACGCACACCCATGTTTATTAAAGCACTGTTCACAACAGCAGAAAGATGTAAACAACCTAGGTGCTCATCAATATATGAATGGATATGCAAATTATGGTACACAAACACAATGGAATACTATGCAATGATAAAGAACAATGATTGTATCAGTCTAGTGCTGCTATAACAGAAATAGTACAAGCAGATGACTTGAACAAACAGGAATTTATTTAGTTACAGTCCAGTAGACTACAAGTTCGGGGCATCATCCCCAGAGGAAGTCTTTCTCTGCTGCCTCTGGAGGAAGGTCCTTGTCATCAGTCTTCTACCGGACTGGGAGCTTCTGAGACACAGAGACTCCAGGTCCAGGGGACATGCTCTGCTCCTGACACTGCTTTATTCCTGATGGTATAAGATCAAGAACACTCTGCTTGCTTTCCTTTCCTTTACATCCCAAGAGATTGCTTCAAGGCACAAAACAATTTTATAGACTGAGTAGTACCAAGTCACTAACAAAACCACTGCCCATCCTCCCTCATTAACATCATAGAGGCAGGATTTACAACATAGAGGAATATCACACAATACTGAGACTCTTGGCCTAGCCAAATTACTACACTTTTGGGGGGGGACACAATCTAATCTATGACAATGGTGAATGCAAGAAACATCTCATGACATGAATGAATATGTAGAGCATATTGCTGAGTGAAATAGTCACAAAAGGGCAAATATTATATGAGATGACCTCTAGGGTCACTGTGAGTCAAACCCAACTCAACAGCAGTGAGGTTTTTTTTTTTTTTTAATGATTATAAGAATTCAAGGAAAGGTTGGTCTTAGTTCAGTCAAATACAGGAGTCCAAAAATGTTCCTGTTTGGAGGAAGGTTGAGAAGGAAAAAAGGGACCCGAACTGGTTGAATGGACCCAAGGAATCTGCATTTGAAAGACTGAGTGTGTTATCATATTGTGGGGATTGCATCTAAGGTTACAAAATAATATGTGGATAAATTTTTGTATGACAAATTAACTTGAGCTGTAAACTTTCAGTTAAAGCACACAAAAAAAGAATGGTTCCCTACCACTTTTTTTCTGGTTCCTTAGCCCTGGGTTTTTGCCTCTGTATTTCTTTTCCTTGTTCCTCTTCTCTTTTTTGATACACTAAAAGAAACCTTCAAAAAAGACTTAAAAGAAACATTAAAAACTGGGTAAGATGGAAATATCAGGATAGGAGAGGGTAAAAAAAAAAAAGGTCCAGATCTTGCTTCTAGAATTTTATGGATAGAATTTTCACTGTCCTTTAATGCACAGAATTATCAGTTTTGATAGTAACATTTAGTTCCCTTTTCTTTACATTCTTGGGATAAAAGGGTATATGGGAACGGAACTTGTGGTAAAGACAACCTTGCCACAAAAGGACCCCACCCCTGCTTACCTTCCACTGGATCTGGTAGTAAATATTTAGTGAATGGTAAGTGTGGGGTTTCCTGTACAAGGCAGTAGGCATTGCCCCACTGCTATCTCCAGTGGAAAGAATCAGAATGCAAACTTTACACCTCTTATGAAATGTGATGAAGCAACATAGAATTCAGAAATAGGATGACCACATCTTCTGTACTACATTGCACTCTTTTGCACAATGTGCAAAAACATAAGAAACCCACAAAAGAAGGAAATAGAACAGTTGAGGTTGTTGACTTGGCAGGTTGCAAGGTAAAAGGCAAAAGTTTAAACGCCCCACCTAGCCAACATCCTCTTCTGGGTGTTATTTCTGTCCTCAGGTCTTTTCTTGTCCGTTATTCTTTTTCATTACATATCCATCCAATCGATCCACTGATCCATCGATCCATCCATCCCCCCGCCCCTCTGCCATCCATTCAACTGTCCATTTCTTGAGCGACTTAGCATGCTAGCTGCTGGTGAGACAGACTCTGCGGGGTATGCTGCTAAGGGCTCTACAACTGGCTCTCGGGAGGAGGAGGAACCCTGATTTGTCATGTTTGTTGATTTTTGTGGAGAAAATACTCCGATCATGGTTGATTTCAAGATACCAGTGTGCTATCACTGTACACAAAGTTGGGAAGAGAGGCCTTTATTGTATTTCCACCACACAGGTACAAGAGATGTCAGCAACCTCAAAGGTTACTGGTAACAGTCAAGTGTGGCTGGGAAGTAATAAGTTTTGAGTATTTACTAATTTTGCTTTTTAATATCATTTACTTAATTGTAAGTTGAAATAATTTAACTCTACTAACAACTCTTTGAAAACAATTAGCACATGACATTTCTGAAAATTGAATAATTGGCCATTTGTGAATAGGGAGGAGCTGCCTCTGGCACATAAACAGGACCAAGTTAAATAAAATGTACGTAGCCTGCTTTTTGGAAGTTTGTAATCTAGAAAGGAAGGTATATGTGTTGTGAATAGTCATCATACACTTGATGCAGTAACACAGTAGAGGAATGTGCTGGGTATAGAACTAATACAGATGTACAGTAAGATCCTTTCAATTAAGTCACCTCAAGGGAAGGTTGGTGACTTGCACTCAACAGAAGCACTGATGAGCACACAGAGTACACGCACCATGTACTATTGCTCAATCGTAACGAAAAATGGAATCCCAGTGCATGCCACGTGAGTAAACCTTGAAAACGTTGTTGTTGTTAGGTGCCCTCAAGTCAGTTCTGATTCATAGCGACCCTATGAACAACAGAATGAAACACTGTCCTGTCTTGCGCCATGTCCACAATCGTGTTTATGCTTAAGGACATTGTTGTGGCCACTGTGTCAATCCATCTCGTCGAGAGTCTTTCTCTTTTGCGCTGATCCTCCACTCTGCCAAGCATGATGTCCTTCTCCAGAGACTGATCTCTCCTGACAACATGTCCAAAGTATGTAAGAGGCAGTCTTGTCATCTTTGCTTCCAAGGAGCTCTCTGGTTGTACTTCTTCCAGAACACATCTGTTTGTTCTTTTGGCGGTCCATGGTACCTTCAATGTTCTTCTCTAACACCACAATTCAAAAGCATCCGTTATTCTTCTGTCTTCTTGGATCATGGTCCACTGAAAACATTACACTGAGTGAAACAAGTCTGTCACAAAAGGTCAGCTACTGTATGATCTCTTGAGCATGAAATAAGCAAATATATTGAGACCAGAGATTACTGATGGTTATCAGGGGTGAGAGGGAGGAGGAAGAGGGAGTTTTGTTGGGGGGCGGGCATTGGGTTTCCATTGATGGTAGTTGAACGTTTCCGAGGGGGATCACAATAATGGTGGCAGAATATGAAAAATGCAATCAGTGTCATTGATTAGTGAATGTGAAAGTTATGTTGGTAGATGTTTTCACTATAATAAAACAAACAAAGTTGCACAGGGGAAGGCTAGGGCTGGTCTGAACTCAACATGTGGCCCTTCTCTTTTTGAGAATAGTTTCTCTTACCTCTACTCAGTGTCTTTAGACTCCAACACTCTAGCACACTTGTCATTGTTGGCAGAGTGTTGACTGAACAAGAGGGAACTCTAATTTCACAGTTAAAATTGAGATACTTCTACAGAGTGGGCAAGGATTAGGGTGGACAGAAACAGCTCATAGCAACAGAGGAGTGGCATCTGTTGAATGGTCCAGGACCATTCTTCAACAGAGGCATCTGGTGGCAATGAAATGGACAACATAAATTGGATTGATGACGGTTTCTACATCCTACTATTCTTGGCATTGATAACTAGACTGATGCCCTCTCTGAGTTACCTGGTGCTGCTGTAACAGACATACTAGAAATGGATGACTTTAACAAACAGAAATTTATTTTCTTACAGTCCGGAGGCTAAAAGTCTGAATTCAGGGTACCAGTTCCAGGAGTGCTGTGAAGGCTTTCTCTCTCTGTTGGTTCAGGGGGAAGGTCTTGGTCATCAATCTCCTGCTGGTCTAGGAGCTTCTCAGATCAGGGACCCCATGTCCAAAGGATGGGCTCCACTCCTGGCACTTCTTCGTAGTTCGAGGTTCCTGTCTCTCAGCTTTCTTCCCTCTCCTTTTATCTCTTGTAGGATAAAATGTGATGCAGGCCACAGCCCAGGGGAACTCTTTGCACATGGGATCAGGGCTGCTACCTGAGTAAGAATGTTGCATCTCACTTAATTTTCTTTAACATAATCTAATCTTGCCTCATTAACCTCAGGCAGAGATTAGTATTTACATAACACATAGGATAATCACATCATATCACAAAACTACAACTGTGGTTGTCTAGGAGTGTGTAGACAACCACACACTACTAGGAATCATGGCCTACCCAAAGCAACACACTTTTCAGGGGGACACAATTCATTCCCTAACATGCCTGTCAGAAAGAGAAAGTCCCTGACGTTCTCAGACCATCCAGGCATGGAAGAGAACTTAAAGGAGCTAGGTTAGACTCTATAGTATGACTACATGAACTTTAACGTGTATTTTTAAAAATTAAAGCCTCTGACCATTTATCTTAAGATTTGCAGAACAGGTCATGGGTAGGATATCTACCATGTGTGTTTATATGCTTAGGAAAAAGGAGGCTAACAAAATGTTAACACGAGGCTATCTCTGGGTGGTTAGTTTTGTTGGGAGGGTTTACTGTCTTTGATAAATTTGCTTGTATTGTTTGAATTTTAAATAATTTCATCTCTCATTCTCTCCTTTTTTTAAATAAGCAATTGATAAATAATACTTGTCAATCGTAAAACAGGCAAATAATAAAGATGCAAATGAAAAATTATCCGGAATCCTACTAGCTAAATACAATTGTTAGCATTTTGGTATATGAAGATTGGCAATGAAGTTGGTGAACTCATCCTAAAAAAGTGCTGTAGACCTCAATGCTGACTATCACTACGGTCAAGTTGAAGTACTCCCCTTGGGAAGTTATGGACTGATGCCAGTGCTGAGTGCACCCTCCAAACCAATTTTGGAACTCTTTTTCTGGAATGGACACCCTAGTGGTATAGTGGATTAAGCACTATATCTGCTAAGCAAAAGGTCGGCAGTTCAAATCCACCAGGCACTCCTTGGAAGCACTATGGAGCAGTTCTACTCTGTCCTACTGGGTAGCTATGAGTCAGACCAGGTGGGTTTTTCTGGAATGACCATCAGAGCTGTCACCATATTACCTCTGATGTCCTGAATATCATCAAAATGTCTCCCTTTCAGTATTTCCTTTATCTTTGGGTAAAGAAAAAAGTCATCAGGGCCACATCTGGTGAGTAGGTAGCATGTTTCAATACAGGTATTTGTTTACTGACTAAAAACTCCCTCATGGACAACTATACAATTAAGTTTGCCAACTTGCCACTGTGTCACTGTGCACAATGGCCATTCCAGAAAGAATTTCAAAATTGCTTTGATGGGTGGAATAGGTGCTGGCGTCAGTGCATAGCTTCCCAAGTGGAGTACTTCAAAGGTGATCATAGCAATATTCAGCAGTGAGGTACATAGACTTAGAACATTTAAGTTCATGAATTTGTCAGACTTCCTACAATTTTCCAGAGGTTTCCCTATGTGTGTCATGTTTCCTTTGTGACCCAGTTAGATTATGCTATCCCCATCTCTATTTCCTATAAGGACCTGCCAGGTTAGTAGTGGCTCAGTGGTACCATCCTGCCCTGCATGTAGGAGACCTGGGTTCGATTCCCAGCCAGTGTACCTCAAGCACAGCTACTACCAGTCTGTCAGTAGAGACCTGAGTGCTATGATTGTAGGTTTCAGCAGAGTTTGCAAACTAAGAGATACTAGAGAGAAAGGTCTGGTAATTTATTTCTAAAAATAACAGCCACTGAGAAGCTCATGGAGTATAGTTTTGCTCTGACACACACAGGGTTGCCATGAGTTGAAGTAAATTCTATGTCAACTGTCTTTTTCTGGCGCCATCCTTAAAGACCTTCATTTAGCTTCAGAATCAGATACACACTGATCCAAGTATTATTTATTAAACCTACCCACTCTCCACTAATTTAAACTGCTACTTTTTTAATTTTAATTTTTTTTTCCCATCTTCTCTTGCCTTCTTTGGAAACTCGCTTCATTTGCTATCTCCCATCTCTTTTAGGTCTTGGATATATGATCTCGCTGGATTATATGCATGCTTGCTCGATTGACAGATTGACGCACTTATTCATTCAATGCCATTTATAGGGGATGCAACAGTGAATAAGGCAGAAAATCTCTTTTGTGGCTTACAGTCTTGAAATGTACACATCACTACTTAAAAACACTTAGGTAGCACTTCTAATGTGTCAGACACTTCTACAGCACATAGAATGTTCTTAGCGACTTACAAATATATTCACTCTTAGCAAAGTTATGATGTAGGGACTATTTTTATCCTCATTTTACATATGAGGAAATGAGGTATTGAGAAGTTAGGTAACCTGCCCCAGATCACTTTGTGGGTAAGTGGGAAGTCAGGGAAAGTTAATAGATAATTCCGGTTCAGTGCAATCAATGTTATTTAATCATAAGGGAAGTGCAGGGCTCTGTGGGAATGCATAGCAAGGTCATTTCTTGGGGGTGTGGGAGCCAGGAAAGACTTTTGGAAGGAGTGATATCCAAATAATTCCCAAAGAATGAAGAGGAGTAGGCCGCATGCAGACCAGTGAGGGAAACTGTCGGTGCGAGTGAGAGGCGGGGGGTAGACATACTTAAGTTTGAGAAAACAGCAATACAGGGACCTTGAGGAGAGAGAGAATACTGTGTACCAGACGCTGAAAGCAATGAAATGTGATTGCAATAGAGTGTGCAGTTAGGGTGGAGAGACGGGAGGTGAAAAGTCTGAGAGCTGAAAGGGTCTGAGAGCTGAAAGAAACTTAATTGGAGACCAAGCACAGGAGGAGACACTGAAGCTTTTAAAGCAGAAGAAGAACTTTCTGGGTGGTCCAAACAGTTAATGCTTTCAGCTGCTGTCCAAAAGATTGGAGGTTCAAGTCCACCCTGAGGCACCTCTGAGGAAAGGCCTGGTGATCTACTTCTGAAAAAATAGCCTTTGAAAACCCAGTGGTTCTCTCTTATTGTCGTTCTTCTATTCTGACACACAGGGGGTTTCCCTGAATCAGCAATGACTTGGCAGCAACTGGTGTTTTTAAGCAGCAGAGAGACTTGCTTCATCTGCTCAGTGGACAATGAGGATCAAGGACAAGGCTGTGGGCAGAACCAAGTGCTAGAGGGGCTTTTACAGTCCAGGTGACAAGTCATGTTGGCTTTAGCAAGGGCAGTAGATACAAGAAGGAAGGGATCCAAGTGGACTCAGGTGTTGCTTTGGAGGAGATTAAATAGTTAATAAGCTAAGGAGCATGGAGTCAGTGATAACCTGGCCCTTCGCTTGACTAATGAGTCTTCTGAGCCTCAGCGCTATGGCTGCTAGCTGAAAGGTAAGTTCAGATACACGGGGTGCTCCTTGGAAACTCTACAGGGCAGCAATACTCTGTCTTACAGGGTTGCCAGCAGTCAGAATTGACTCAATGACAATTTTTTTTTAAGGCTGTAAGAAACATGTGTGTAGTAAATAGATTAGACATAATATCCATGTAAGATGCACAGGAGAAAGGAAACTTTCTCTGTGGGGTAACAACCTATTCTCATGACTTCCCCTTCAGCACCCACTAAATCCTCATTAAGGAAGGTCTGCAACATTTATAAATACTGCAATACATTAAGAGGATTGGGGGTGGAATTAGACACAAACATTTTTGAGATATATTTGCTATCTCAATGTATGAGATATAAATGTATGAGATATATTTCACACACCTTCCATTTTAAATGCATACTTCAGGGCTTTTTAGTATATTCACAGAGTTGTACAACTATTACCACAATGTAATTTTAGAACATTTTCAGTTCCCCAAAAGAAACTCTGTACCCACGTGTAGTTTATATTCTTCTATTCACTATTCCAGTGCCTCCTGCTCACCTCGTATCCAGGTAACCATTCATCTATGTCATTATGGATTTGCCTATTCTAGACATTTGTCATGGACTGAATTGTGTCCCCCCAAAAATAGATGTAGTCATGTGCCCGGGCCATGATGATTCCCTGTATTCTATGATTGTTTTCCATTTTGTGATTTTCCTATGCTCTGTGTTACGGGATTATGGTGGGAATGTAAATCCCTTCATAAGATTATTCCCTGCTCCACTGTAAAGGGAGTTTCCCTGGAGTATGATTTGCCCCACCCTTAATCCTTTCATCCTACAAGAGATAATAGGAAAGGGAAGCCAGCAGAGAATCCAGAACCTCATACCACTGAGGAAGCAGCACTGGGAAAAGAGTGCATCCTTGAGACTGGAGGTTCCTGTGCTAGGATGCCTGCTGGACAAAGACTGACTTTCCTGACAAATACTGGACTTTCCTCCAGAGCCGACAGGGGGAAAGCCTTCCCCTGGAGCAGGCGTCCTGAATTTGGGCTTGTAGCCCAATGGACTGTGTAAGATTAAACTTTCCTTTGTTAAAGCCATCTATTCTGTGGTATTTCTGCAGCACTGGCTGACTAAAACAGTTCACGTAAATTGAATCACACAGTTGTTGCTGGGTTCCATCCAGTTGGTTCCAACTCATTGCAGCCTCCTGTGCATAACAGAATGCAACACTGCCTGGTCCTGGGCCATCCTTGAAATTGTTGGTGCTTGAGACCTTGGTGGCAGCCACCGTGCCATTCCATTTTGAGAATGGTCTTCCTCTTTTTCACTGATCTTCTACTTTTTCACTGATCGTCTACTTTGCCAAGCATGATGTTCTTCTCTAGGGACTCAAAAAAACTAAAAACTCACCACCATCGAGTCAATTTTGATTCATACTCGTTCATCCCAATAACTAGTCCGAAGTACATGAGAAAATGTTTTGTCCTTTTCACTTCTAAGGCATACTCTGACTGTACTTCTTCCACGACAAATTTGTTCATTCTTCCAGCAGCCTGTGATATATTCAAAATTCTTTGCCAACGCTGTAATTCAGAGGCATCAATTCTTCTTCTACCTTCCTTATTCATTCATTGTTCACTTACCATGTGCATATGAGGCAACTGAAAAAACCATGCTTGTAGTAGGCACAAATTAGTCCACAAAATGACATCTTTCTTTTTCAGCACTAAAGAGAGAGAGGTCTTTGGCAGCAGATTTGCCCAATGCAATGTATCCTTTGATTTCTTGACTACTGCTTCCAGGGGTGTTGATTGTGGATCTAACTAAAAGGAATTCTCAACAACTTCAATCATTTCTCCACTTACCATGATGTTTCTCATTGGTTCACCTGTGAAGACTTTTTTGGGAGGCTGGGTAGAACCCATACTGAAGGTTCTGGTCTTTGATCTTTATCAGCAAGGGCTTTAAGTCCTTTTTACTTTCTTTGAGCTAGGTTGTATCATCTGCATATCTCATTAATGAGTCTTCCTCCAAACCTGACTCCCTGTTCTTGTAGCCTGGATTCTCAGATTATTTGCTCAGTATGAAGACCGAATAAGTGTAGTGAAAGGATACAACCCTGGTGAATGTCTTTCCTGATTTTAAACCACTTAATCTCCCCCTGTTCTGTTGGAATGACTGTCTTTTTGTCTATGTGCAAGTTCTTCACGAGTAGTTGTTCTAGACTTTTCATTTCTCCCAATGCTATCCATAATTGGTTATGATCCAGACAGTTGAATGCCTTTGCATAGCCAATAAAACACAGGTGAACATCTGGTATTCTTGGCCTTCAGCCAAGTTCCATCTGATATCAGCAGTAATATCTTACATTCCATATCCTCTTATGAATCCATCTTGAGTTTCTGGCTATTCGCTGTCAATGTACCTGCTGCAACTGTTTTCCATGATCTTCAGCAAAGTTTCACTTGTGTGTGATAATGACGATACTGTTGGATGAATTCCACCTTCTACGACATCACCTTTCTTTGGAATGGGCACAAATATGGAACTTTTCCGGTCAGTTGCCTAGGTAGCCATCTTTCAAATTTATTGACATGGAAGAATGAGTACTTCCAGCGTTTTACTGAAATGTTGGAACATCTCAATTGGTATTCTGCTAATTCCTGAATTTGTCTGTATTTTCTTTAGCTTCAAGTTAAATTTGCGTTTGAGTAGCTGATGGCCTGCCCCACAGTCAGCCTTTGGCTTTGTCCTAACTGATGATATTAAGGTTCTCCATTGTTCCTCTCCACGGATGTCATCCTCTGTGACTTGCTTCTTTCACTTAGCATGATTTTTTTCAAAGTGCATTCTTGTTGTACTGTATATCAGGACTTCGTTTTTTTATGGATAACTAATATTCCATTTTATGGCTATACTACATTTTGTTTATCCATCCATTAGTCGATAGGCAGTTGTGTTATTTCCATCTTTTGCATACTGCCATGGATATTCATGTATGATTTTTGGTATAGACATACGTTTTCATTTTTCTTGAGTATATACCAGGGGAAACCCTGGTAGTGTAGTGGTTAAGTGCTATGGCTGCTAACCAAAAAGTCAGCAGCTCAAAACTGTCAGTCACTCCTTGGAAACTGTATAGGGCAGTTCTACTCTGTCCTGTAGAGCTGCTATGAATTGGAACTGACTGGATGGCAATAGGTTTGTTTCGTTTTCTTATATAGGTAGAAGTGGAATTACTGGCTCATGTGGTATAATCTGTTTGTGTCAGAAATCACCTAAATTTTAAAGGACCAGCCCCAAACTGATTCTTAACAGGTGGATGCCAGACACACCCCCACTCTCTCACCTTTTTACGAACTTTGACACTAGCTACCCTCTCTACAGCACTCTCTGCCTGTTTGCATTATTCATTGCAATGGCTGCACAGAACTCACAAAACACACTCACAACTATGTGAGTTCTTAGAGAAGTAACAAGCTACAACTTGGAATCTGAATTAACTGGCAAATAACAGCCTACAAGACACAGTCAATCACTACAGCTTCCAACCAAGACAGCTCTCACTCTCTGTTCCTCCTTGGCCATGCTCACAGTCAGACGCCACTCTTGTCCAGGCCTCTGTTGCTGGGCTTCACTCTCAGCCTCTGCCCTGCTTGGGCAAGTCAGATTTTAGCTTCATCAGAAAGTGCTAGAGGCACCGTACTTTATCAGCAAGCCTCCTGCCTAAGGCCATTCAGGTGTCTCCATGGACTGGCAAGTCCACTCAGCCGCCTGACTCCATGGGCCTGGAAGCCCACAACAGCCATTTAACGCTGATTTCATGGTTCCTGCCATTCGTGTTACTGTACTATCTTACACCATCTGTGCCATCTCATGCCTTCTCTTGCTGTCTTCTGTGTTACAGCTCTGTTTCCTGTGTCTAGGAGATTCTCAGTGCAGGGACTTCAGGTCCAAAGGATGCACTCTCCTCCAGGTTCTTCTTCTTGATGGTAGTGAAGTCCCCCACCAATCTCAGTGGGATTGGCCCTTTTATAAGCTTACTCCTCCTACCAAGGTCACAAGCTGACCAGTCCCCTCAGTATGTTACAGTTACCCAATTTCATGGTAATTGGCTAATTTCTGGAAGGATTTTACATATATTTTTTGCAGAGTAAACTGTTTAATACTTGCAGAGTACCTAAAATAGACCAGGCCCGGGCAGGCTGAAGCCCCACCAATTATTGTTGGCAAAGTTATAAACTCAAGGCCAGAAAGGTCATATATATGAGAAACCTACTACATTCCAAATGATAACTCTGTTTAGCATTTTGAGATACTTCCAAACTATTTAAAAATGACTCCAGTATTTTTCATTCACACCAGCAGTGTATGAAGTTTTTAATTTCTCTCCATACTTGCCAACACTTGTTACTGTCTGACTTTTTGATTTTAGCCATCTTAAGGAGGCCTTGATGGTACAATGGTTAACTGTGTGGCTGCTAGCTGGAAGGCTGATGATTTGAATGACTGACCAGCGGCCCCACAGGAGAAAGACCCGGCAATCTGCTCCCATAAAGATTGCCAAGCCAGCCAAGTGCCATCGAGTCAGATCCCATAAAGATTACAACCTAGAAAATCCTAGTGGGCAGTTCTACTCTGTTACAGGGGGTCACTATGAATGGAAATCGACTGAATATCACCCAACAACATCAACAATGTGCGTAAGGAGATTTATCTCAATGTGGTTTTGGCTTGAGTTTCTCTAACGACTAATGATCTTGAGTAATTTTTCATGTACTTACTGGACATTTACTGCTCTTCTTTGGGGAAATGTCTATTCAAATTCTTTGCCCACTTTAAGATTGGGTTATTTTCTCTTTTAACTGAGCTGGAAAAGTTCTTTATATATGTACAAGTGCTTTGTCAGAAATATGATTTGGAAATATTTTCTCCTGTCATGTAGGTTGTCTTTTCACTTTCTTGAGGATGTTTTTGGACACACAATCATTATTGGTTGAAATCAAGTGTGTTCTTTCATGTCGCTAGGTTTTATATTTAAGAGATCCTTGCCTAAGTCAAAGTCACAACAATTCACTTCTATATTTTCTCTTAGTAATTTTTTAGTTGTTATTAGTTGCTATTGAGTGAGTTCTGACTCATAGCAACCCTGTGTACAACAGAACAATGAAACACTGCCCAGTCCTCTTCCATGTCCACAATTGTTGTTATGCCTAGGCTCACTGTTGTAACCTCTGTGTCAATCCATCTTGTTGAGGGTCTTCCTCTTTTTGGCTGACTTTTTACTTTACTAAGCATAGTGCTTTTCTCCAGGGATTGCTCCCTCCTGACAACATGTCCAAAGTATATAAGACATCCTTGCCTCTGAGGAGCATCCTGGTTATGTTTTCAGTTGTAGTTTTTCATTTAACTTACAATCCATTTGGGGTTACTTTTGTATACGGTATGAGGTAGGTTTCTGAATTCATTATTCTGCATGTAAATATTCAGTTGTCTTAGCACCATTTGTTGAAGACATTATTCTTTCCCTTATTGAATTGTCTTGGCATGTCACAATTTAAATTTTATTCTTTATACTTTTCTTCTGCTCCAAAATTACAAAAACAAAAAAGAGAGACCCAAATCTACATTATTTTTTTTTTCTTCTGTTTTCCAGAAGAAGTAGTGAGTCATCAAAGACAGACTATCTAACAAAAGTTTCAGTTGAACTGGACTTGCTGGATCTCCTTACTGATACCACATTATATCATTCCTTTTCTCTTCAGCCCAGTATTAAAACAGCCAGACTCCTTAGAACCTTGCTGCTTTGGAGTCTGGGACAGAAGAACTATTTGGTGAATTTTGGCTGCACAACTCCATAGAAACAACTAATAATTTTCCCAAGGACTTTATGTGTCTATCAGACTTATTCTTGTGCCAGGGCAGGAAACAAAAGCAGTTTAACTGCATAAATTATTTGATTATAGTGTCAATTTTTAACATGTTTTCAAGGCTTGTGAACAAGTACACAATGTTTAGTTTTATACATTTGCCAAATGAAACATTTTAAACACTTGAATCCTTCTGATAACACTGTTGGTGGTATTGTAAATTGGATCTGTTGTTTTTGAGAGTACTGTGGCAACATTCCAATTACTGTTAATAATTTGATTCAGTAATAACTTTTGGAAAGTAAAGAAGAAATAAAAAAGCAATATGCACAAAGATGCCTTATTGATAATACTCAAAAATGGAAAAATATCCCAATGTCCAAGAATCAGAAATAAGTGAAATGTGTTTTATAAATCTACTCATCAAAATAAGAAGAAAAACATAGTGACTCATTATAACACAAAATCTAAACTAACAAAAGAAGTGAAAAAAATCACTAACAAAAGGAACTCAACATAGGAGAATCAAAGGAACAAAGAAAATGTCAATACCACACGAAAAGCACAATATGACAGCAAAAAACTCACACCTATTGATAATCGGATTGAATATGAAAGACCTAAATGCACCAATCAAGAGACAGACAGTGGCAGAATGGATTGAAAAACTCCCCCAGAGTAAAACATGACCAAATATATGCTGCCTACAAGAGACACATTAGACTCAAAGACATAGATATATCAAAAATCAAAAGATGGGGGAAAAATACACCAAACAAGCAGTAACCAAAAGAGAACTGGAGTGGCAATCCTAGGTAAAACAGACTTTAAGGCAAAATCCAGCATGAAAGACAAAGAAGGACATCAGACAATGTTAAAAGGGACATCCACAAAGATGACTTAACCTTAATAAATACTTACACATCCAATGACAGGGCTCCAAAATACATAAAACAAACTCTAACAGCACTGAAAAGAGAAACAGACAGTTCCACGATTATAGTAGAAGACTTCAACACACTACTCCTTAGTTATAGGACAGAACACCTAGAAAGAACACAATAAAGATATGAGATCTAAAGGCTGTAATCAACCAACTTGACTATATAGACATACACAGACAACTTTAGCCAACAGCAGCGAAGTATACATTCTGTCCAACACATGTGAAACATTCTCCAGAACAGAAAACATTTTAGACTACAAAGCAACTCTCAATAAAATCCAAAACAGTGAAATAATGTAAAGCATTCTCTCCTATCACAACATCATGAAAGTAGAAGTCAATAATAGGAAGAGCAAGGAAAACAAATCAAATACACAGAAACTGAAGGACATGTTGCTTAAACATAAAACAAAAATTCCTAGAAACAAATGAGAGTGAAATCAGATCATACCAAAACCTGTGGGACACAGCAAAAGTAGCACTCAAAGGTAAATTTATAGCAATGAATGTATGTATCAAAGAAGAAGAGGCCAAAATCAAAATGTTAACCCTACAACTTGAACAAACAGAAAAAGAACAGAAAACGAAGACCACAGTCACTAGAAGAAAGAAAATAATAAGGATTAGAGCAGAAATAAATGAAACAAAGAACAGAAAAATACTAGAGTCAACAAAACCAAAAGTTGGTTCTTTGACAAAATCAACAAACCACTGGCCAAACTGAAAAAACAAAAGCAAGAGAAGATGCAAATAACCTGAATAAATTTGACATAATGTACATTACTACAACAGATCCAACTGAAAAAGAGTCATAACAGAATGCTACCAAAAATTGTATTCTAAAAAATTTCAAAACATAAAGGAAATGAACATATTTCTGGATACACACTGCCTATCTAACACAAATGAGGTAGAAAAACTCCCGGAAACAACAACAAAAAGCCCTGGCCTGGATGATTTCATTGGACAATTCTACCAAACATTTAAAAAGTTCACACCAGTAAAATTCAAACTATTTAAGAGCCTAGAAAATGAAGAAATACTCAAAGCCATCATAACCCTCATACCAAAACCAGGCAAAGACTCCACAAAAAAAGAGAATTACATATCATTATCTTCATGAGTACAGAGGCAAAAAATTTGAAAAAATTCTAGCCAACAGAATTCAGCATCATCTTAAAAAATAATACAGCATGACCAAGCGGGATTCATACCAAGTAAGCAAGGATGGTTCAACATTAGAAAATCAATCAATGCACTCTACTATATAAATAGAACAAAAGAATCACAAGATCATCTCAACTGATGTTGAAAAGGTATTTGATAAAGTCCAGCATACATTCTTGATAAAAACTGTCATTAAAAAACTAGGAAATCCTGGTGGTATAGGGTTAAGTGCTGCATCTATCTGCTAACCAAAAAGTCGGCAATTCCTTGGAAGCTCTATGGTGCTGCTATAAGTCGGAATACTCACAGCAATGAATTCTTCTTCTATACAAAACAAACAGCCAACAACATTCTCAGTAGAGAAAGGCTGAAAACATTCTCCCTGAGAAAGGGAACAAGACAAAGATGTCCTTTATTACCATTTCTATTTAACATTGTGCTAGAAGTCCTGGTTAGAGCAATAAGGCAAGAAAAAGAAATAAACGGCATGTAAATTGTAAAAGAAAAAGTAAAACTATCCCTATTTGCATATGATGTCATCCTATATGTAAAAAATTCCTAAGATTCCATAAGAAAACTACTGGAATAGAAAGATTCAGCAAAGTAGCAGAATATAGGATCAACATACAGAGATCATCTGGATTCCTATACCACCACCACCACCAACAAAAAATATTGAAAAGAACATTGGGAAAGCAATACCATTTATAATAATAATAATAATAAAATCCATTGCTGATTCCAACTCACAGCAACCCAATAAGAGAGAGTAAAACTGCCCCATAGGGCTTTCAAGGAGTGGCTGGTGAATTCACACTGCCAACATTTTTGTTAGCAGCTGAATGCCTAACTACTGCACCACTCCTAAAAAAGACAAAATACTTAGCAATAAACATGACCAGGGACCTATAAAAAAGAAAGCTATAAAATATTACTGCAAGAGACCAAAACAGATCTACATAAATAGAAAAACATACAATGCTCTTGAATAGGAAGACTCAACATTGTCAATTCCATCCAAAGTGCTTAGATATAATACAATTTGGATCCGCATACCAACAGTATTCTTTAACAGATGGAAAAGGCTAATCAGCAACTTTATGTGGAAAGGAAAGAGGGCACAGACAAACAAAGCATTACTGAAGAAGAACAAAGTAGGATGCTGAACTCTACTTGATCTCAGAACCTAGTATACATTCGTGTAGTACGAACAACCTGGTACTGGTACAATGACAGACACATAGACCAATGGGATTCTGGGACTGAGGGCCAGGGACTGTTTCCTCTGGGGACATCTAAGTATTTAGCATAACATACTTCATGAAGAAAATTTTCTACATCTTATTTAGTGAGTAGCAACTGAAGTTTTCAAAGCTTGCAAGCTGGCATCTAAATATGTATCTATTGGTCTCACCATGTTTGGAGCAAGTTAGAATGAAGAAAATTGAAAGCATACAGAAAATGTGAGTCTTAACAGACTCCATGAACCATCACCCTGAACCCAGAACTAGATGGCACCTGGCTACCACCATCAACAGTTTGAACAGGGATCACAATGGAGGGTCCTGGATGAAGCAGGAGGAAAAAACGTAGAACAAAATTCAAGTTCACAGAGACTAGATTTACTAGTCTGACAGAGATTGGAGAAATCCCTGAAACTACGAGCCCGGACACTTTGCTAACTCTGAACTGAAGCCACTTCCAAAGTCCCCCTTTCATCCAAAGATTAGGCAGTACCTGTGACACACATAAGGAAGGTGCTTCTTAGTTCAGTAGAGTATAAGAGACCTAATGGACAACATTTGCCCCAAAGCAAAGATTAGAAAGCAGGAAGGGACAGGCAAACTGGACAAATGGACAGAGGGAACCCAGGGTGGAAAGGGGGAGAGTGCTGACACATTCTGAGGACTGCGATCAATAGAACCAAACAATTTGTATACACGTTCTTGAGTGAGGTAAGCCCTGGAGGCATAGTGGTTAAGTGCTGCAGCTGCTAACCCAAAGGTTGGCAGTTCAAATCCACCAGGTGCTCCTTGGAAACTTTATGGGGCAATCCTACTCTGACCTCTACGGTCACTATATCAGTCATAATTGATTTGACAGCAGTGGGTTTGGTTTGGTTTTGGTTTTTGAATGAGAAACTAATTTGCATTGTAAACTTCCACCTAAAGCACAATAAAATTTATTTAGCAAAGTAAATTTTAAAAAAGTTAGTAGGTTTAAGATACACCCTGTGTTACTATAACCTCATTAATACAACAAACAACTGTATTCCCCACCCAAAGGCATTACACCCACAAGTATTTAAAAAAAAGAAAACACCTTTGCTGTGGAATTAATTCTAACTCACAGTGATCCTATAGGACAGGGCAGAAGGGCCCCATAGGGTTTCCAAGGAGCATATGGTAGATTTGAACTGCTGACCTTTTGGCTAGCAGTCATAGCTCTTAACCACCATGCCATCCACAGGTATAGGGATAGGATTCCAACATGTATTTTGGAGAGTGCACAATTCAACCCACACAGTGGTTTCCTTGAATCTCAAGAAAAGGACACAGTTAACTCATTTCAGCTACTCCCTCTGTACTGTAAGAACCAGATGTTGAAGAGAAACAAAGGGAGTGCATGCGATTAACCTGCAGTTCCCAGCCTCTTTCACTCAAGTCCTAAGAGTGAGGGGCAGGACAGGCTAAAGCAGGAAAAGAGGTGAGGTGGGAATTAGGGCATACTTTGCCCTTTTCTGGAGCCCTGGTGCTAACCAAAAAGTTGACAGTTCAAATCCACCAGCAACTCCTTGGAAATGATATGGGGCAGTTCTCCTCAGTCCAATAGAGTCTCTCTGAGTTGAAATATACTCAACAACATGTTTTGGTTGGTTTGTACTTTTCTAGTTGCCTTTGTTCCTACTTACCAATCAGCAAACATTTAAGGAGAATCAGCACTGGGCAAGCTGCCGTGCTAGGACCCACTGGGGGCACAAGAATAAAAGGCAAACATGGTGCATCCTCAGTGGATTTACAGTGTTGGTGGAGAAACGAGACACATAAAAGAGATAAGTTACAATGCAGAATATGGTCAGTGCCAACTGGTTTATAGACTCAGAGAATGAAGAGAATACTTCAGAACACTTAGATAAACAATTGGAAGGACACTTGGTGGAGAACAGGGTAATATAGGCCAGGGCAACAATATGTGACAAAGATGTGAAGCAAAAAATTCAAGATACATTAGTAAGCATTTTGGCCAGCATTTATGGAGTTCAAGTGCTATGGCTGCTAACCAAAAGGTCGGCAGTTCAAATCTACAAGTTCCTTGAAAACTGTACGCGGCAGTTGTGCTCTGTCCTACAGAGTCGCTTTGGCAGTGGGTTTAGTTTTTCACTTTCTTGTGTGAAAAGCACTGTGCTAGGGAGGAGCTAGATACAGTATAAGTTTTTTTTTTTCTTTGGCATTCTGAAACCTTTGTGGTATAGTGGTTAACTGCAACCACTGCTAACCAAAAGGCTGGCAGTTCAAATCTACCAGGTGCTCCTTGGAAACTCTATAGAGTGGTTCTACTGTGTCCTGAAGGGTTGCTATGAGTCAGAATTGACTTGACAGCAGTGGATCTATTTTATTTGCTCATTTGAGCTGAGTGGTATCGAAAGCCCCATGTATCTGTAGATTTCTGAGTCCGCTGTTTTCCCGTATCTCAAGACTCCTTAAGCAGGTCTGGCCTTCCTCCCTCAGGTAGGATGAGGAAGGGGGAGCACACACAGGGGGCTGAACAGGGATTTTCAGGGAGCCAACATAACTGTGGAGGAGGGTGAGAGTGTTTCATAATCCACAAAGCCAAGTGCCGCCACTCCTCTTTATTTTTTCCAAGTGAGGATAGTTTGTCTTATTCTGCAAGTAACATACTTATGACAAAATAAATCAAATATTACATAAATGTGTGAAGTCAAAAGAGAAAGTCAGCCGTAATTCTATTTCTCAGAGATAATCACTATTAAAACATTCCTTCAGAGTTTTGCTACGCACAGACATGTAAGTTTCAATGGGGTTTCTCTGGAAACCCCATGGTGATCACTTAAATTGAAATCTGACAGAGAATAATGAGAAGTGCCACTCTGGGATTTGGCGCCAATGCCATGTAAAGTCTCCACTTGCTGTGTTGCATGCATTGGGTTGAATCACATGAGACTACTGATACTTACCTGTTTTTGACCTACCAAAACAGCAGTTTCTTATGGCCCAGCCTAATAACCCTAAAACATCAGCACTGGTATGGTCCTTAGAGATTGTTCAGTCTAACTATTTTATTGTACTGAGGAGGAGAAAGGATACAAGGCAGGAAGTGTCCAGCCCAAGGTCACATACCCCATTAGTGGTAGAACAGGGCTCGTTCTCTTTCCACTGAACCGTGTACCTGAATCTCATACTCTGTTTCTCTAAATGCCATCTTCTATAAGCCATGCATAGAAGCTTCCAGGAAGCTGATTTCAACTTGTTTCAGGAGAATTTCTCACAATCAAGCTCAATCAAAATGGAAGAGGCTGTCTTGGGAAGTGGTGGGATCCAGGATTCTGGGTTGGGCAGGACACTGTAACAAGAGGTGGGTGAACCATGGAGCTAGTGAGGTTTAACATCCAGGGCCCTACACTTGCACGGGCTCCTTCCTAAAGCCCTAGGAGGGGACTTGGCAACTTATTGACAAGAGTGATATGTTTCTGTAATCTTGACAAAAGTAGGATATTTAAAAATTATTTTTCTTAAAGAGGCTCCACAGAATTACAAGTCAGACTCCACAAGGCCTGGACCTACTTGTATGTGGAACAGAGTTTTGCAAAGTGTGGAACAAGGAGACTGGAGGCCTGGGTTCCAGTCATGGCTCCATGTAGGCCCAAATGCACAGAAGGCATTCGTCCTGCTGACCTCACAGTGGTAAAATCTCAGATGTTAAATGCATTCAAAAATCCAACAAGTAAACAAAAACAAAGACAAATCAAGTAAATTTGTGAGCAGGCACAATCTATCAGTGACACAGGACAAGCATTGTTGCTCCTCAAGGCTGTTGAAGGTAACACACAAACACATCCCCAGTGCATCTTCCTGTTTCCTTTTCTTCCACTACAACTTCCTTTGCTCTTTCCTCCAGCCCTCACCCCTCAGTACCCCAGCCATTAGCCTGGTCATTGGCCATTGCTTTTTGCTGCTTCCGTGTTTGTTTGTGGGGCTCCTACTTTCTGTAAGGTCTACTTTTGCCTGGGAAGAGTCTTTATGCACGAGGCCCAGCGCTGTCAGCCCCCATGGTGCCTCTGTCTGCACTGCTTCTTACTGATCCCACAGCAAGGGACACTGACAGCTCATGAGGTCTACATCTGAGTTCTGGAGGCCTCAGAAGAGGAGCCTCGGGTGCCTTTGTCTAGCACCCTTCCCGGTCTCTGAGGACATCAGATCATAGACACAGGCTTCTTGATGCACACGTGGTAGAGAGCACTGTGCTTGGTCTACTTGCAGAAGTGGGTGTAGCCCAGAATGAGGCTGCCTTCCATGGCAGCCAATAGGAACATGAAGAAGAGAGTGTGTATGTCGGTGTTGCCCTCACAGTCAGCTAGGCTGGCCTGTTGTTTCTCAGTCTGTTTGCCTGGCTGCAGCCCTGGCCCTTACCCTGGCTGGCACAGCAAATTGCTGTGGAGGGCCTTCAGCACAGCATGCAGCCTCTTGTACCATGTCTCAGTCCTATAGGCGGTCTCCATAGCAACAGAGGTTGAGGTAAACGAAAGATCAGAGGATGCTCAAACAGCAATAAAATTCTCCGGCTCCGAGCAGGCGTAGCCCTAAGGTTCCTCAGCCCTTCAGCCTCCTCAGTATGTCTCTGGGCACATCTGGGATCTCAGACTTGATTTCGGGAGCTGGGAACACTCCAAGGTGGGGGGCTGTTTGTTCCCTGGGCCATGGGGCCATAGCTCAGGGGATTGCCTGGGCACTGTGCCCCACAGCATGCAGCTGGTACCCAGTAGCACTCTGTGCCCTCTTATCTGTTGGATACAGTGTACAGTATAACTTGGCAGTCAAGAGGACAAGCTCTGAATTGCAAAACAGACTGGAATTCTAGCTGGGATTCATGATGGAAGTGCTGGGGGTAAATCACTGAACAGCTCCAATCTTCAGTTTCCTTATCCATGGGCCGGGCACTTTCGTAGGCACTGAGAGTACAGCATTGAGTAACAAAAGTCCCTACAGTCAGGTCTTGTTTGTAGTGTTTCTGGGTGCTGTCAAGTTGATTTCAAGTTGTAGTGCCCCTATAGGACACTGTAGAATTCCAACATAGTGTTTCCTAGGCTTTAATACCTGGTGGTATAGTGGTTAAAGAGCCACAACAGCCAATCTCTTAACTGACAACCAAGAGGTTGGCAGTTCAAATCCACCAGGTACTCCTTGGAAACTCTACGGGATAGTTTTTCTCTGTCCTATAGTGTCACTATGTTTGGAATTGACTTGTCGACAATGGGTTTGGTTTTTTAATCTTTACAGGAGCAGATTGCTTAGCAAAACAGCTGGGTGGGCTTGAACTGCCAGACTTTGGTTTGTGGCAGAGGGCTTAACTGTTTAGCCAGCAGTTTTATTATCTCTCCCCACCCAACAGTGAATGAGTGAACAGGGACTCAAGCTTATTGGACCTCAGCTGGGAATTTTTCGGTGCACTGTACATGTCTGAGAATGACTGCAAAACCACCAGTGTTGATTTTGGCATTACCAACATTGGTGATTAGGTGAACCTACAAATGCAGAAACTACAAATAATATTTATTTTGTGCTTACCACAGGGCACAGAGTCATGGATGCTGCAAATGGCTATTGCTAGGCTGCTAATTGAAAGTTTGATAGTCTGAGTCTCCCCAGGGGCACTTCAGAAGAAAAGTCTGGCAATCTATTTAAAAAAAAAAAAAGAAGAAGAAGAAGCAACCACTGAAAACCTTACAGAGCATAGTTCTCATCTGACATACAAGGGATCACTGTAAGTTGGAATTGACCTGAATGGAAACTGCTTTGGTGGTGGTTTTTTTTTTTTTTTTTTTTTTTTTTTGCAGGGCATAGGCTGCTCTCTAAAATGGTCTAAGCATTGTTCTTTTTTTAGTATGCTTTAGGTGAAACTTGACAGCTCATGTCAATCGTTCATACGAAAATGTATATACACATTGCTATGTGACACCAGTTGCAATCCCCACAACATTACAGCAAGTCACTCCTCTCCAACTCTGGATTTCCTGTGTATATTCAATCAGCTTTTTGCCTTCTCATCCTGCCTCAGAAATATGGACGGCTTCATGAATTTGCAGGTCATTTTTGCACAAAGGCCATGCTAATCTTCTCTGCATAGTTCCAATTTTAGTATATGTGCTGCTGAAGCAAGCACTCTAAGCATTTTTAAATATTGTTTAATCTGCAGAGAAACTCAGAGAGGTCAATTCTTTCATTACCCTCATTTTAAAAACAAGGGAAGTGAGGTACAGAGAAGCTAAGTGCCTTGCACTAGGTCTCACAGCTAGCAAGAAGCAGGTGCCAGAGGCGTCTCTGGCATGCTGGCCCCTGAATCCATGCTTTAAACCATTACGCTAACTGGCTCTCGAGGCACTGGGTTCCCACAGGGGTGTAGAAGTGGGATGTGATTGGGTAATGTCGTGCGGACCTCCAATACTCAAGTCAGAAAATACTAATATATTGCAATTGGAATTCTTTTTTAGTTTACTTCTTTGTTTCTTGAACATGTTGCCTGGTCTAAAAATGATAGGTTTTCCGTGGCCATTGAAGGACTTGCAGCAGCGATAAGGGAAAAACTTTTACGATTATTCTTCCTGTGATGTAGATTATGGGTTGTGGTGAGAAAGGCTGATGGCAGGAGAAATCACACAAAGAAGAGACAAAGAAGCCTGGGTCTAGACTACGGGTAATGGGAATGGAAAGAAAGGGATAGATTGGGATGATATTAAGTGAAGAATATTAATTCATTAAAAAATGTTGCATATACTAGTATATATTGACAATAGTATGCATAAAAAGAAAAAAAAAAACCACTGCCATCGAATCAATTCAGACTCATAGTGATGCTATAGGTCGGAGTAGAACTGCCCCATACATAGAATTTCTCAGGAGCACCTGGTGGATTTGAACCTCTGACCTTTCGGTTAGCAGACATAGCACTTAACCACTATACCACCAGGGTTTCCAGGCATATATAGAGCTGTGGCTTTTAAAGAATTCTGCAAGCGCTAATCCATCCAATGTTCCAAGAGGCACAGCCATCATTTAAAGGACGCAGTGCTTCTCAAGAACATACACCTTTCTTCCAGAGCTCATCTTTTCACTTATTTTTCATGGAAATAAGTATTGCTTGGGAGACATGGGAGAAAACAAGTGTCATGTTGGTTTACTTTTGTGGGTTTTAAACTTTCACCTGATTAAAGAGTAGCATTTAAAAAGCAGTAGCTTTTTCCCTAAAACCAGTTACCACCAGTCTGTCGGTTTATCATACTGCGGTAGCTTGCACGTGGCTGTGATGCCAGAAGCTATGCCACCAGCATTTCAAATACCAGCAGGGTCAACCATGGTAGACAGGTTCCAATGAGCTTCCAGACTAAGACAGACTAGGAAGGAAGGCCTGTGATCACCATCAGAAAATTAGCCAATGAAAACCTTCTGGGTCGTAACAGCCTATTGTCCACTTGCTTGCTGTGGGCACATGATCAGGAGAGATTAAACACTGGAAGAGGGTCGTGGTGGGTGAAGCAGAGGACAACTGAGGATGAGGGTGATCATTGGTGACATGGATTGGCACGATAGCTGCAAGAATGGCCTTGAACTGACACTGATGGGGAGAATGATGAAGCACCATATCTCGTCTTGTTGCGCATAAGGTTGCCATGAGTCGGAAGTGATTTAACAGCAGCTAAAAGCACGATGACAATACCTGAAACAGACTTTTAATTGGTGTGTGTAAAAGGCTGATATCAGTCTTCCTGGCCTAATTAGTTCTTTGAAAAACTCAGAATTTAGAGAATGGAGCACAACCGTGACACTTTACTAGTGCTATTAGAGTCAATAGCTGGATTTGTTTGAATTTCTCTTGTGATTCAGTGGTCTGGATATGGAAGAATGACTCAAAATTAACTTTGCTTTGATTTAGTTCAGATGGGGAAAAATGAGCTGCAAATCCTAGTGGGGGCGGAATTATCTAGTTCTCATTTAACCTTTTCTTTGATGGGCCGTGAAGACCTCTGCAGAGGATGCTTGTGTTCTTCATGCGGATTTTCAAATCTGTACCACAGAATTTCCAAAACAGACCCCAAACCCACTGCCATAGAGTCGACTCTGACTCATAGCAACCCTATAGGTCAGTGTAGAATTGCCTCTAGTGTTTTCAAGGAGTTCCTGGTAGACTCGAACTGCCGACCTTTCGGTTAGCAAGTGTAGCATTTAACGACTATGCCACCAGGGTTCTAACTACAGAACTAGTACTCAGCAGATACTCCACACTTAGTAACTGGAGGAAAAGACAATGCTCATTCTTTTTACATAAATTTTGCAATCCTTCAAATCTCCAGAAAATTCCTAGGCTTAAACATAAAATAAAATAGAATACTGTGCACCCTGGTGTCACAGTGATTAAGTTCTACGGCTGCTAACCAAAACGTAGGCAGTCCACATCTACCAGGTGCTCCTTGGAAACTCTATGAAGCAGTTCTACTCTGTCTGATAGGGTCACAATGATGTGGACTCCACGCAATGACAGTGAGTTTTTTTCAGGTACAACCATTACTGAGTGTATATACACATATATATCCAAACTATCTTTGACTTCCTACTGTGGAAGGCATTTTGCTAAGAGAATCAAAAACATCTGACATGAAATCTGTACCGTTAAATTTGTACTGTGGAAGACTTATGTACAGCACAGTTCCATTTGTTTTACCAAAACAGGAGTGTATGTATGTGTTGAGGGATATCATTGCTGATGTCAGGTGGATCTTGCCTGAAAGCAGAAAAAAAGAATGGTTGCCTGTGTTTTATTGACTATGCAAAGGCATTCGATTATGTGGATCCTGACAAGTTATTGCAGAGAAGGGGAATATGAGAACACTTGGGTGTGCTTATGCAGGACCTGTACACGGACCAGGAAGCAGTCATTTAAAAGAAGAAGGGGAATCTGAGGGGTTTATAATCAGGAAAGATGCGTGTCAGTGCTGTTTTACTCCACCATGCTTGTTCAATCTTTACGCTGAGCATATAATCCAAGAGGATGGATATATGAGGAAGGGCATGGCATCAGGATTGGAGGAAGACTCACTGAAACCTGCAGCATGCATTACAGCAGATAAATTACTAAACATGGTATGTACCACTTGCATTCAATAAGGTTTGCATGGGCTTAATTGTATTTATTTGCTAATCTGTGATGAGTAATTTCACATGGGATTTACTAAATTCTTGATGTAGTGGATGACAGATCGTGCACTAAGGTTTGGTTGGGAGGCACAATTGGGCCCTGGCTTACCACGCTTATTGAGTAATCTAGCCCTGCATGCAGACGACACAACCTTGTTTGCTGAAAGCAAGGAGGATCTGGAGTACCTACTGATGAAGATCAAGGACCAGAGCCTTCAGTATAGATTACACCTCAACATGGAGGAAATAAAAATCCTCCCATACAGACCAAAAAGCAACATAATGATAAACGGAGAAAATATCAAAGTTGTCAAGGATTTCATTTTACTTGGATCCAAAATCAATGCCCATGGAAGCAGCAGTCAGGAAACCAAGTGACGTATTATACCGGGCAAGTCTGCTGCAAAAGACCTCTTACAAATCTTAAAAAGCAAAGATGTCATTTGAGATCTAAGCCAAGCCATGGTGTTTTCAATTGCCTCACGTGCATGCAAAATATCAAGGGGTAAAGACAAGGAGAAGAAGTACGAAAGACCAAGAAGAATTGACACATTTAATTATGATATTGGCAAAGAATGGCGAATATTTCATGGACTGCCAGAAGACTGAGTAAATCTGCCTTGGAAGAAGGACGGCCAGAATGCCCCTTCGGATCAAAGATGTTGGGACTTGTCGTGCTTACTTTGGATGTGTTGTCGGGAGAGACCAATCCCTGGAGAAGGACATCATGCTTGGCAAAGTAGACCACCGGTGAAGAAGAGGAAGACCCTCCGTGAGACGGATTAACGCAGTGGCTGCAACGATGGGCTCAAACATAACAAAGACGGTGAGGATGGTACAGGACTGGGCACTGTGTTACTTTAGGTTGCACACAGGGCCACCGTGAATCAGAACCGACCTGATGGCACCTCACAACAACAAAAAATGTGTTTGTGCATTTGTATGTGTGTTTACCTTCTTGGTATTCATTTAGCTTCTTGGATAAAATCTATGCCCTTCATCTATCAGAAACCCTGGTGACATAGTGGTTAAGTGCTACAGCTGCTAACCAAAAGGTCAGCAGTTCAAATCCGCCAGGTGCTCCTTGGAAAGTCTAGGAGGTAGTTCTGTTCTGTCCTGTAGGGTCACTATGAATTGGAATAGACTCAACAGCATTGGGCTGGAGTTTCACATTCGTTTATTTAGAAAAATTCTTATAGGTTCACAGAAAAGTTACAAGAGTAGTACAATGAGGTCCTCTTCTACCCAATTTCTCCCAACTGCAGTATCAAAACCAGGAAACTGACAGTAGTACTGTGTGTGTGTGTGTGTGTGTGTGTGTGTGTGTGTGTGTGTGTGTGTGTGTGTGTATACTTTTATGCCATCTTATCACACATGTAGATTTCTGTAACCACCGCCACAATCAAGATACAGAAATAGGTTTGTAAAACTCATCCTAATTAGTAAGCTGTTGAAATGTGGGGGAAAAAACAATGGGTGAGATACTATTTAGCCCTGGGCTATGGTCTATGGTCTATTAGAAGTGTCAAAACTTGCAGGCTAAAGAAAGAATTGAACTCCTTGCTGAAAGAAACCTGGTCTTGGGATTCTCCCTGACCTCAGAGTCAGTGGCACCCCATGGCACACCTGCTAGGATGGCAGCTGGGCACATTTGAAGAACTGAGATGTACCCACTGTGGCTGAAACAAAACATCTTCTCATTTCACTGGGGTTGGCAGGATTAAAGCAACTATGAAAAACAAACCAGGAAAAAAACAAGTTACAGAAATACTTCATTACCACAAAATTCCCCCTTGTACTATCCCTACTACTATTCCTAATCCTTGCAACCAGTAATCGGTTATAAAATTTTACAATGTCTTGAAAATAGTGTATAAATGGACCCCTACAGTATGTATTCTTTCATGATTGCCTTTTTGTAACTCATCATAATGCCCTTGAGATCCACTGAAGTTTTACATGTATCAGCATTTACCTCCTTTTTATTGCTGAGTAGTTTTTAATCAGTGCTTGACTCGTAACCTGAAAGCTGATGGTTTGAACCCATCAGTGATGCCACAGAAGAAAGGCCTGGCAATCTGCTTCCATTAAAATTCCAAACAGGAAAACCCTATGGAGTGGTTCTATTCTGTAACACACAGCGTTGGCATGACTTGGAATCTACTTGATAGCAGCTAACAACAAATAGTCCGTGGTGTGGCTGTACCGCAGTTTGTTTGACCATTCACCTATTAAGGGACACTAGGTTGTTTCCAGTTCTTGGCTCTTACAAATAAAGCTGTTATGAACATTCTTGCACAGGCTTTCGTGTGGATGTAAATGTTTGTTTATCTGGGATAAATGCTGAGGAGTATAATTGTCAGGTTGTATAATAAGTGCATGTTTAGTTTTTAGAGAAACTGGTCAAACAATTGCCAGAAGGGCTGTGCATTTGACAATCCTACCAGCAATGCCTGAGAGATCCAGTTTATCGACATCCTCACCAGTATTTGGTATGTCAGTGTTTTTTATTTTAGTTTTTCTAAATAGGCATGTAGGTCCCTAGGTGTTGAAAACAGTTAGGTCTCAGCTACTTAGTGAGAGGTTAGTGTACTTAGCACCATGGAAGAAAGGCCTGATGATTTACTTCTATAGGATTACTGTACCATAATGACCCCACATGACACAGTAGAACTGCCCCCAAAGAGTTCTAAGGCTGTAATCTTTTTTTATCTTTTGGCTTCATGGAAATATTTATGATAAAACTTCAGCACCAGCCCAAACAATCTTCATGTACTGAAACAAAACCATAAATTATTTCCAAGAACATTGTAATGTCAGGGGAACTCATTTCATTACCCATTATCCCAGAAAGTCAATTCCATTTTTTACTAAGATTCTTTTGGGCTTTCAAAGAGCTCTTTGCCCTGAAGGAAGAGCCTGGTGATGGACAGCTAGTCTTGGGGAACTGAAATCAGTAACCCAGACAAGAAAGGGGTAACACGAGGTCAGAAGTCAGCACTGCAGAAACGGGGGGACAACTGGCTGGCCCTCACCCCAACTTGCACTTCCACCATTAGAAATTATTTTTCTTTCATTGAGATACTGCCAGGCCCTTGTCTTCTCTTTCAGTATTTCCAAATGTCTCATACACTTGGGACATGTAATCAAGAGGGGTCAGTCCCTGGACAGGGGCATTAAGCAGAGGGCCAGTGAAAAAGACAAAGACCTTGAATGAGATAGAGTGACACTGTCACAATGGACTCTACATAGCAATGACTGTGAGGATGGCACCAAGACCAGGCAGCGTCTCATTCTGTTATCCTGCCTCTGGGAGCTGGAACCAACTCAATATCACCTAACCACAACAAAATATATAGAAGAAGTTGCAGCATTCTATGTCTCCCATATTTTTGCAAGCTCTAAGGGCGCAAAAGGAGTGCTGGTAGTGCAGTGGTTATGGCACTCAGCTGCTAACCAGAAGGTCAACAGTTTGAACTTACCAGTCACTCCATCAGTAAAAGAAGAGGCAGTTTGCTTCCTCAAAGATCACACCAACACCATAATCTTTGTGGAAGTGGACTATGCCATCTTTCTACATGTAGCAGCTGGAGGGTTCTAATCTCTGAGTTTTCAGGTAGGAGCTGGGAGCTTAACCACTGCACCACCAGGCTCCTTCTGTAAGATCACAGCCATCGAAAACCTAATGGAGTGCAGTTGTAATTTGAAACAAACAAAGAAAAAACCAAACTTACTGCCATCGAGTCAATTCCAACTCATAGCAACCCCACCAAGTTTCTAAGCAGTGTTATGTTGTGAATCCTGCCTATGTGGTGTTAATTAGGGAGGATGAGCAGCAGTTGCGTTGGTAGGGCAGGACTCAATGTGGAAGATTATATTGTGCCTTGAGGCAATCTCTTGGGATATAAGGAAAGGGGAGCAAGCAGAGAATTAGGGACCTCATACCACCAAGAAGCAGTGCTGGGAGCAGAGTGTGTTCTTTGGAAAGGATTCAGGGTCCCTGGACCTCAGAAGCTCTCAGTCCAGGACAAGATTCATGACAATGACCTTCCTCTACAAACAACAGAGAAAGCCTTCCCCTGGAGCTGATGTTCTGAATTTGGACTTGTAGCCTACTGGCACGTGACAGAATAAAATTTCTCTTTTTAAACTCATCTCCTTGTGGTATTTGTTACAGCAGCATTAGACAACTAAGGCAGACTTTCTTACCAAGAGAGCAGGGTTCTGCTGTAATGGCAGACTCAGAAGGAACTGAGGAGAACTGTTTATATTAATGAAGTCACAGATGGTGGGAAACAAGCAGTAGAGGACCAGCAGCAGCAGTGGACTGGCCCAGCAGAACCAGACCTGCACAAGGTAGTGTTGGAGCTGACCTGGAGGGCGTGGGCTGACTGCCTATGTGCAGGAGATTTCCTGGCGGAGTAGGGTGCCTCTGGGCACTTGTACCAGTGGAGCTACAGAACTTTGGAACACTTGCCCCAGCAGGGCAGATGCAAGCTTGAGGTCCAGGCCATGTGGTCACAGGAAGTAAAAGCTGAAGGGACAAGGAACATGAGAAGCCGAGCTACCTCAGTTTCAAAAAATGTGGCCATGACCTCAGGGTTTCTAAGGGTAGAGGTGCCACTCAGTTAGACTAGGAGAATGGTGCACCTGGAGCCGAGGGAGCACAGCTGCTGTCTCAGTGGGCCTGAAAGATGGAGTTGCAGCATAGGACCAACAGGCCTCCGCTGAGAATCCTGAACATGGGCCCACTACAGGAGCCTGGAGGGCAAGGCCATTGGGTAAAATGTCTCAGAGAAAGGAGGATTATTTTCAAAGCTTTGAGAGCCAATGTTACCTGTTCTGCTGACTTGCTTGTTCCCTATTATGCCTTCCTAACCTGAAGTTTCTTCCACTTGTAACGGAAATGTCTTGACCGTAACTGGCTTGTTTTGCCATTGCATTTCGGGAGCAGCTAACTTGCATTCTAGATTTCTCAGCTGAAGAGAAATTTCTGGATTTTGGACTTGGACTTAAGACTTTTGCTACATGAATGTGATTTGGGGGATTCTTAACTGGGGAATGTCATGGATTGAATTATATTCCCCCTAAATGTGTGTAGCAATTTGAGTGGGCCATGCTTTCTGGTAGTTTGTGAAGTTCCTCCGTGCTGTAATTTCTGCCTCTATGATGTGAACTCAGTGTGTAAGATTGTTCGGTGCCTTGAGACAATCTCTTGGAATATAAAAGAAAGCAGCTAGTAGTGCAGGGAGGAGAGGGCATCCTTTGGAAAAGACCTGGGGTCCCCAGTCTAGGGAACGATGGACAAAAAGGCCTTCCTCCAGAGCCAACAGGGAAAGGCTTCCTCTGGAGCTGATACTCTGAATTTGGACTTGTAGACTACTGGACTGTGATAGCACCAAAGTTTTCTTTTTAATGCCATCCACTTGTAGTATTTTTGGTATAGCAGCCCTAGATGACTAAAACAGTATGTGTCTGATAATTTTATTACATGAAGACCTTGCCTATCTTTCTCTGTATTTTCAGAGAGTTATTTTTCAGAGTCTGTTATTTTTTCTTAAGATGCCTTCTTCCCACATTTGTTTAGTTTGTTGTTATTCTGATGCCAAACTACTGGTGAATTTTCTTGAAATTTTACTTATGGAAGTTATTTGAAGCTTTCAAAGGTAGGCTCATTCTGAACTTCATTTTTGCCAGGTACTTGGAGTCACAATCAGCTTGAGACTCTTCTAAACTAATTTCTTGGCTTGAGGTATTACAGACCATGAAGGTGCTATAAATTTGCTCTGCTAAACCTTGTGAGGGCCAGCGTCTTGCTTCCAGCTTTGATTTTTCTTCCTGCCTCCTCTCGGTTGCAAGGTTTGACATGGTTCTTTGTATACCACAGTGGTACGGTGGAGTGAGGGAGCTGGTTCATTTCCAGTTCACTCTTACATTGAAGGTGAATCCTTTAGGATTCCAGTCTTGTACGGGGTAGATTTGGGGTGAAGTCCATTCTATTAAACCTTGGGAGGCTAAATGATCTTTAACTTATTTCAACAATAAGATTTTATATGTTTCAGTCAGCGGCAAAAGGGCAAGTGTTGTATGAGACCTCTGTTGTGAGGACTTAAAAATAGACTTATGTACAGAAGAAAATACTCTTTGACAGCTACAAGAGTGGGGAGGGAAGGAAAGGGTTGGTTGCACATTAGCTAATAGAAACTTTGTTAGGTGAAGGCAGTGACAGCACAGAGTGGAGAGTAGATCAGCTATACTAGACTTCACCATAAATGGAAAGGTTTTCTAAACTCAACTCAATATTTCAAAGGATAGAGTATCAGGGACGGGGTCTGGGGCCCATGTTTTCAGGGCACATCGAGGCCAACTGGCATAACTAGTCTATTGCTAAGAGTCTTCTGCACCCTATATTGCTGAGTGGTATCCAGGGTCTTAAAAGCTAGCAAACTGCCATCTGATGTATGCTAAACTGTCTCACTGGACAATCATTTGGAACAGATGATGACCAGGAACATCAAAGACACAAGGCAAACAGAGCTTAGGAGACAGAAGGACCCATATGAATGAGGGCCTGTATAAACATGAGACTAGAAGAACCCGATGGTGCCCGGCCACTACAAGAGACAGTTGTAAAGGGGGACACAATGTAGAGTCGCTTAGGCAACATGAGGAAAAGAGGTGTGAAGCCCAAGAATTCTACTAAAAGACCAGAATTGACGGTCCAACAGCCTTGAGGATTTCCTGGGCACACGGCCCCTAGACCTGGAAACCAGTACTGATATCAACGCTTCAGACAAGAATGGAGTGGTTGCAGGGACATAATGTGACCATATGGTGAATGGTTCTATGCTTTTATAGGAGGCTGTCCTACTGGTCTCTTTCTAGATGGGGAGAAGAGGGTGGAGAGGAGGATACAGATGCTTGCTAACAGGATACTAGGAATATACAGTGAAAAAGAGGAGTGTGCTGTCCCTGGATGGGGAGAGTAGAAGGAACTGCAGAGAGGTGGGCATGCAAAACTGATATGGATTGTAATCACAATGAAAAAATTAACCAAATTAAAAAATTCAGTTAAAAATTTAACAAAACATAGTAAAACCAAAAAATAAAACCCACTGCCATCAAGTCAATTCTGAATCATAGAGACCCTATAGGACAGAGTGGAACTATCCCACAGAGTTCCCAAGGAGCACCTGGCAGATTTGAACTGCTGATCTTTTGGTTAGTAGATTTAGCTCTTAACCACTATGCATCAGGCTTTCTAAAAAATAGTAAAATGAATCAAAGCGCTAATATGAACGAAAGCAAACCTGAAATGCTCTTTAAAAAGCCAACATTAACAAGAGAGTAATGCTTATAGATTCTACAGGATCATAAAAGGTTTTTGTGGTAAATGTTTCTGTCAAAGTAAATAGAACAGTTTTCTGAAGTTTGAAATCTCTCTTTAGAGGAAGGAAAATAAAAAGAGAAGTCATTAGGGAGAAGGAGTACCAGTGAGCATCCTCATCTTTCAAGAAAGAGTCTGTATTAGTTTTCTATTGCTGATGTGACAATTTACCTCAACTTGAATGCCCTAAAACAACACAGATTTATTACTTTGCAGTTCTGGGGTCAGAAGTCCAAAGTAGGTCTTACTGGGCCAAGCTAAAGTGTTGGCAGGGTTATACTGATTCTTAAGGCTGAAGGCAGGGTTCTGTTTCCTGGCCTTTTCCAGCTTCTAGAGGCTACCTGGATTCTTCACATGGGATCTCATAACATCTTCAAAGTCGGCAGTGGCTGGTCAGATCTTCTCATGCTGTGTGACTCTGGTGTTAATTCTCCTGTTTCCATTTCCACATTTAAGGACGCTTGTGATTATATTAGCAGAGTCCCTGGGTGGTACAAATAGTTGATGTGCTCAGTTGCTAACTAAACAGGTTATCGGTTCAAGTTTACTCAGAGGCTCCTGAGAAGAAAGGCCTGGTGATCTACTTCCAAAAGATTATCCACTGAAAGCCTTGTGGACCACAGCTTTCTCTGATATGCCTGGGTCACCGTAAGTTAGAACTGACATAAAACAACTAATTTCATTGGTGACTACATAGAGTTCACCCAGATAATCCAGGATACTCTCCCCACCACAATGTAATAAACATTGTGTAATAAATGTAATAAAACATCCCCAAGTTCTAGCAATTAGGGTGTGGATGTCTTGGCATAAGGGGAGGTCATTTTTACAAAATGTCCATAGGTCAAATGCATCACTATAAAGAAAACCACTTAAGCACTAATCCAGAAGAACCCAGAAACTAACAAATGTTTGAGAGGTTGTGGGGAGATTGGAACTCTTATATACTGCCAGAGGGAATGCAAAGTGGTATAGCCACTACAGAAAATGCCTCCTTAACAAGCCATAAATAGAAATACCATATGATGTAGTGATCTCACTTCCAGGACTATATTCTAGAAAAGTAAGAGCCATCACACAGATAGATACATGCACACCCGTGTCTACTGCAGCACTATTCACAACAGCAAAAACATGGAAGACCCTAAAAACCCATCAATAGATGAATGGATAAACAAATTATGGTACACACGCACAGTGGAATACTACACAACAATAAAGAACAGTAATGAATCCATGAAAAATCTCACAGCAAGGATGAATCTGGAGAAGACTGTGCTGAGTAAAAGAAGCCAATCAGAAAAGGACAAATATTCTATGAGACTAGTATAGAAACTCAAAAACAGGTTAGTATACAGGAAAAAAAGGTCTTTGATGGTTACAAGAGAAATTGAGGTTGGAAAGAGAAAAATCACTAAGCAGATAGTATGAAAGTGTTTACTTTGGTGAAGGGGAAGACAATACACAGTACAGGGGAGATCAACACAGCCAGGCAAAGTCCTATGTAGAAGCTTCTTAGATATATCCCAACACCTTGAGGAAATGAGTTACTGGGATGGAGGGCTGGGGACATACAGGTCAATCAGCATAACACAAAGTTCATGAAAAGATGTTCTACATCCAGCTTTGGTGAATAGTGTCTGGAGTCTTCAAAGCTTGTAAGCAGACATCTAAGATACATCTATTGGTTCTGCCTCATCTGGAGCAAAAAAGAATGAGGAAAACCAAAGACACAGGGGAAATATGAGTCCAGAGGACTAACAGACCACGTGAACCATAGCCTCTACCAGCCTGAGCTAAGAAGAACTAGATGGTGTCTGCTACTACTACCAACAGCTTTGACAGGGATCGTAATATAGGGTCCTAGGCAGCATGGGAGAAAAGTCTAGAACAAAACTCAAATTCACACACACACACACACACACACACACACACACACACACACACACACACACACACACACACATTTATTAGTCTGACAGAGACTGGAGGAACTTTCAGTACTATGGCTCCTGAACATCCCACTAACTCAGAACTGAAGTCATTCTTGAAGTCCACATTTCATACAAAGATGAGACAGGGCTATAAAACTAACAACACATGTGAGGATCATACATCTTAGCTCAACCAAGCAATGAGACCCAACTGGTAACACCTGCCTAAAAGCAAAGACAAGAGGGCAGGAAGGGAGACTGGCAGACTGGACCAATGGAACAACCTGGAGTGTAAAGAGAGAGAGGGAGAGTGCCGACACAGTGCATGAGTTGCCTTTGATGTCACTAAACAATTTGTATGTGTTTTTGAATAAGAAACTAATTTGTGTTGCAAACTTACAGCCAAAGACGACAAAATAAAATAAAGTCACACAAAACAAACGGACAGCTAATGAATTAGTATAAAGCAAACACCGCTGTAACTTCTACCTAGGACTAGAAGTAGAACGACGATAGTTATCACAGAAATCCTCCCACGTGTCCTATCCAATCCCAAGTCAGTAGTTTTCACAATTACTTATCACATGGTGAACACAACTACGGATTAATTTGTTTTCCTCTGTCTTGCAAGGACTTCAAACCCTAGAAATATGTACAATCTTAGATGATCCAGGGGAATAAACTGAGTGCTCTGAAATTTATATAAAATTAACTACAGCAGGAGACTAAATTATTGCTTAATTTAGCAAAACAGAATATGGAATTAAATGACAAGCATAAAAGGGTGTGAATAAATGATCTTTTTTCTCCCTTCTTTGGTTCCTGGTACAATTTCTTGTCTTCAGTTATTGAAAAGGAACATTGGTAGTATAACCATACCTTCCATCCTTGCTTTTAAACTTGATGCTCAAGATCTCAACCTATGACCCTTAGAAGCATAAACCAGCAGATCGATTTTGAAGGACAACTCGTCATCGTGTTCTCTGTAGGACCCTAACTACAACTTGCGTACTCCTTATAATGATAATAAAAACAGCAATATCGCCATGAGTCGGATCTGACTTGACGGTGCTTGGCTTGGTATCACATTTCTACAGTGTTTAGGCCTTTAAAGGGGTCCCTAGATGATGGAAATGATTAACATGCTTGGCTGCTAAACACAAGGTTGGAGGTTCTAGCCCAACCAGGGTGTCTCAAAAGAAATGCCTGGTGATCACCTCCAAAAAACCAGCCATTGAAAATCCTATAGAGCACCATGACCTGGAGTCAGCTCAATAGCAGCTGGTTGGTTTAGTGGATGCTTTTTCAAAGAAGGGTTTTAAAGGACGGTCTTAATTCTCAGAAACGTCCTCACTGGTTGATAATGATCTTTCCTATTAAACATAACCCTAATACCTTGCAAGATGTTTTCTCCTTTTCAAAATGTGTAATTGAGAGTTTTCCATGACTAACGCCATAATGATGCCCTAAAATAATCTGTGTTTTTTACTGTACCAGCTACTCTGGCCTCTGCGGTGGCCTTTATCCAAAGGGGCACAAAGTCCCCTCAGCTCCTATGACCTTGGTCTCCCTCCTCTTCTTTGCTTTCCTGAGAAACGGCCTTCAGCCTGGAAACTAGCAGCTAGGAAGGCCGCCTGGCATTTTGTGTATCCACAACTTTCTTTCCTGCTCCTTATTTCAGAGTGAACTTGGCAGGCTAGTTTCGCTCGCTGAGGAATTTTTTTTATACGTTTCGTCTTTTCCTGTTACAAACATGCAGATTAGAGTTTAGTTATCTGACATACATAACTGCAGTTTAGTAAAGAGTTTCTTGTGACTGTTTTGTGATGTCTACAGTTATCCTTGGGCTACATGCTTAAAACATGAAGTATTGTTGAAATGATATATAAACTCTGATGTAAAAATTGCCATTTGAGACTCCATGGAGAACGGCGTGTTGCTGTTGCGTCTCTGGTGGTATCATACCTCCTAATAAGCCTTCTTCCCCTTTCTAACCTGGAGTATATTTTATTGGCTCTACTGCTCCAGGGCACAGACCCAAATCAGCTAACATTAAATTCACAGCCATCAAGTCATTTCAACTCATAGCAACTCTCAAAGTCAGAGTAGAACTGCCCTGTTGTGGTTCCCAAGACTGCAGATCTTATGGAAGCTGATTGCCGCATCTTTTCCCTTCAGGATGGTTGATGGGTTCACACCATATGTCTAAAATTAAGGTGTATGATTCTTTCTGGAAGTAAACTGTTTCCTTAGAGGAGTGCTAAGTGACATGTATTTTTCATACTCGAGCTACTGCAGTGAGTCACCACTGGAGAAATCACGAACCAGACATTTCACTGTTCTAACAGAAAATTTTCATGAAGCATTATTCAGCCTCATCCATCCTGATTAATACGGTATTACATTTACAGAATTATATAACCATGGCCCCCAATGCTTTGTTTAATATCATGTTTTTGATTCCTGCATCAGACAGCTGGCAGGCCACGTGTTCAGGCCCTGCCGAGTTGGAAAATTATACTTTTAATGATTATGAAATTGGGCTTGATTGATTTAATTGCTTTAATCACTGGCATTGTGCAGATCTGCAACGAAGAGGTTCATTCAAACAATTATGCGTGATGAAGACGCATTGCACAGGAGGCTCATCCCTGCGCTTGTCTCTGTCTAAATGGAAAGGAGGAGGAAGAGCACGGGCGACCAAACTCTAGCGCAGCTGGGTGAATCAGTGTGGCAGCCACGGTCGAGCGATGAGCTTAATGACATCATGGAACTGTGCCCAGCTCCCTCTGGATTTGACCACACAAGGCATTTGCATCCAGTTAAATATACACCTATGACATTACCCTTCAAAGGGGGTGAAAGGGGAGGCAGAACAATAAAGACACTAAAATTAAGCAGAACAGTGCCTTAGGGAATGGCAAAAAGTTTAATGAGGTCTCTCCTTGGCCTGTAGCATCAGAGGTCCAGCCTAAGCCACTGGGAGAGTGAGAGGCTCCAGGTGGATGCCACTAACAGTTACTGTGCTAGGCTGCTAAAGTTGAAAGGTTGGAGGTTTGAGTCCATCCAGAGGGTCTTTGGAATAAAGGTTCTGGGAATCTACTTGGAAAAGATCAGCCACTGAAAACCCCACGGAGCACAATTCTACACCGAGGAACGTAGAGTCGCCGTGAGCTGTAATCAACTCAATGACAAGCAGGCTGCTGGCATAGTTGTTAAGGCCTCGAAGAGATAACGAGCCTCATAAAGTCATTGTGCTGTACCTGACTCTTCTGGACTTGGCCACACAAAGAATTTGTACCTGTCTAATGACATATACACCTAGGGAAACCCTGGTGGTGTCATGGTTAGGTGCTATGGTTGCTGACCAAACAAAGGAGTGTTTCCTCTTTGGAGCCAAAAAACAAACTAAACCCAGTGCCATCAAGCTGAATCTGACTCACAGGGACTCTGTAGAACAGAGTAGAACTGAGTTTCCAAGGAGCGCCTGGTGGATCAAATAGCTGACTTTTAGGTTAGTGGCCATAGCACAGAACCACTACGCCACCAGGGTTTCTGAAGTAGTACATAATTAGAGAATTTACTAGTCGATATTTGAAGAAGCCTCTGGAGAAAGCCTGCAAAGCCGAAGCCATTCTCATAACCATTCAATCTGGGAACTGAGGCCAGGAAAGGACCATACTGAGGTTTGAGAACCTCGTGTGTGCTCACTTGCACAGTGTTCTGGGACTGTGGGCATTGCTGGAGATCCAGATGGTTAAGTGCTCAATTATCAGACGAAAGGGTGATGGTTCAATCCCAACCAGAGGCACCTGGAAAGTCAGACCTGCCAAACAGCTTCCCAAAGGTCACCGCTTCCCAAATCCTCTTGAACAGTTCTACTCGGCACGCACGGCATCACCGTGAGTTAGAATGGGCTCCACAGTACTTGACAACAACAACTAGGAGTGCCAACTGGAAGGAGGCTGTGTATGGTGTCTGGAGGTAAGGAACAAAGGCCTGGGGGGAAGTTGGATCAGAGATAGCATCAAGTGCAATATAAAGAGTTGCTCTACGCCACCACCACCGCCACCCCCCAACACTGACAGAATCACAGTGTGGTAGAAGGAAGCAGGAGCTTGAAAGCATCTGCTCCAAGTCCTTCATTTTGCTGGTGAGGGAGCTGAGACGTGGGGAGAGTCATCAAGACTACTCAGTCAAAAGGCCTCCTGATTTCTTGTCTTTTGTCCTTTTCCCAGGTAACTCACTGCAATTATAGATTCATTTAAAACCTGTCATTCTTAATACAGCATAAACTTCCATTAGGGCAAAAATTACTGGATGGCTTAAAGAAATATACTTGACCTAATTTAATCCTTGAAATAGCCCCATAAGGTAAGCATTTTCGTATTTTCTTTTACGCACGAGGATATCAAGGGTTGAGAGAGGTAAAGTAATGAGCTACCATTGACCTGTCAGTTTGTCAGACTGTGGTGGCTTGCATGTTGCTGTCATACCAGGCCCTCTGCCATCAGTATTTCAAACATGAACAGGGTCACCCATGGTGGACAGGTTTCGTCAGAACTTCTAAGCTAAGATCAATTTTTTCTAAGAAAGGCCTGGGGATCTCCTTCAAAATACAGCCAAGGGAAACCTTATGGATTACAAGAGAATGTTGTCTGATTTAGAACTGGAAGATGAGCCTCCTGGGTTGGAAGGCACTCAAAATTCACAGCAGCTGCAGGAATGGACTCAAACATGCCAGCAATCATGGGAATGGTGCAAGACCAGCAACATCTCATTCTGCTGTGTGTGGGATTGCTGTGAGTCAAAGTCAAGTTCACAGCAGCAAGATAGAACAACAACAGTAAGCAACTTAGAGACTAAGAGGTCAGAACTGGGATTGGAGCCCTGGACCACATGTCTCTGTTGAGAGACCCCAACTCATTTATCCCACCACATGCAGCTAACTCGCACCTCTTAGAACACCTCTGCAGCATCTTTTACGTACCCAACATTGATGTTGAACTACTTCCATCACTAAGAGGGTTGTTGCATCCCACGTGGGCAGCATCTCTGGAGTATCCTAGTGCCTGCTTCTCATGGTGTCACTCCATGCTGAGTGGGAGTGTCATTACATCTGGTCTTCTGCTGGGGAACTTGTGGGTTAGAGCCTCAGTCTGTCACAATTTGTGTTTCTACTACACCAGTGGTTCTCAGCCAGGAGATTTTGTTCCTTGGGAGACATCTGCCAGAATCTGGAGAGGGTTTTCACTGTCACAACTTGAAGAAGGAGGAAGAGACTTCTGTGGCTTCTGGTGAGCAGAGGTCGGAGGTACTGCTAAACAGGGATGAGACAAGGGGGCAAGCAAGGTGTCTGGGGTGCACGATCTAAGGAGACCCTCAGTCTCAAGAGTCTCTTGCAGAACCCTGAGCAGGAGGGTCTCCTTAAACGTGCACCATAAGTGCCTCCCTTGCCTTATCCTAGACCCTCACAGGATAACCCCAGTTCACAAATAATCATCCAGCCTGAAATGTCAGTAGTGCTCAGGTGGAGAAACTGCACTATATCATGTTGTCAAGGGCTTTCATTGCACGTTTTAGGGCCTGTGCCTTAGACCTCCTTGTTGCCTCAGCAAACAGCTGGTTTAATCTGCTTATTTGCTGCCATCTCTCTGTTCATTCGCAGTAGCAGTGGCACAGCGTCCAGCATCCCAGCGACACGCAAGCTACCGCAGTACAGCCAATTGACAGATGCACAGCGGTCAGTGATAACATGAGTATCTAATTACGCCTCCTCAGATGGTTTTAGTGAGATTCAAAATGGAATAATAATAACGTTTTGGCATATGATTATTATTAATTATCTGTTCCTCTTTGGTCCCAATATATGAAGCTGGTATTTTAACAGTGTAAAAGTAAGCGTGTATATCTGAATTCTACACAGGTATGCAGAAATGCAGAGATTGAGTTTTTCAGCCGTTTATTAGGGGAAAAATGCAGGTGATTAAGGTGACAATAAAACCCTAGGGTCGACATGAGTCGGATCCGACTCAACGGCACTTGGCTTGGCTAAAACTCAAAGCAAAATTCAACCACATGATGATCAGCAATAGTGATAAAAAAGGCAATGCAATCTTAGGCTGCATAATTTAGAAGAAATTCTCACCTTACTTGCTTCTGTCAGCTCACAACTTCTTGTTCTGGATGTCAGACTCCAAAGTGAAATTTAAAATTGGACCACTCCCAAAAGGAGGTGGGAGAAATCCCTATGCTAGTAGCACAATGCTTGATGGACAGTTGGAGAAATTATTACGTTTAGACTGAAGAAGAGAATCTTAGAGGAGGGTAATAAATGTTTCCACATATGTGGGTAAGCTAAAATAAAAAAGAAAGATAATATGTGCTGGAGAGGATGTAGAGAAATCGGAACCCTCATATACTATAAGTGGGAATGTAAAACAGTGCAGCCACTTTGGAAAACAGTGGGATCATATCTTGAAAGTTACCATCTGACCCAGCAGTCCCACTCCACAGTGTACGATATTCTGGTGTGGGGAAAATATTCTGAAATTAATTGCCATGATGTTTGTACAATACAGTGAGTATACTTAAAAACACTGAATTTTACACCTTAAGTTGGTGAATTGCATACCAAAGAGAAACAAAGGTATATGTTCATACAAAAACTGGAGTACAAATTCTCATAGTAAAGTTATTCATAAGAGGCAAAATGTAGGACTCAGACAAACAAAAGTTCATCAATGGAAAATGGACTGAAAAATATCCACACAATGGAACATTGTTCAACAGAAAAATGAAAGTCCTAATACATATTTTGGCGTGGATAACCTTGCAAAGATTAGGCTAAGTGAAAGAAGCCAGTCACAAAAAGCCACATATTATATAATTTCATTTGTATGAAATATCCAGAATAAGAAAATCTTTAGACACAGAAAATAGATTAGTGATTGCCAGGGGTCTGGAGAGAGGGGACAGTGAGGAGTGACTGCTAATGGGTATGAGGTTTCTTTCTAGGGTGGTGAAAATATTCTAAACGTGATTGTAGCAACAGTTGTGAGTATACTTTAAACAACTGAATTTTATACCTCAAGTTGGTGAATTTTATGGTGGGCAAATTATATCTCAATAAAGTTGTTAGAAGTGTGTGTGTATATATGTATACACATATGCACACGTGTATATATACACATATGCGTATGTATATATATGTGTGTGTGTGTGTATCTATGTTTAATATATACTCATTTGGAAATTCTACCAAATTGTGTTGTGGTTGCAGCTATGTTCTGTCAAGTCAATTCCTATTCATTGTGACCCTATGTGACAAAGCAGAATGGCTCCATAGGGTTTCCAAGGGTGTAATGTTTACAAGAGCCTGTTGCCTGGCTTTCTCCCATGGGGCACCTGGGAGATTTGAATAGCCAAATTTGGTTAGCAGCCAAGCATTTAATCAAGGCTCCTATTTACATATACAACTCTATGAAGTCCATGAACTTAATTGTTTTAAGTGCTCTGCACCTCATTGCTGAATATCACTACGGTCACCTTAGAAATGCTCCCCTCGAAGTGGGTGGAGAGGAGGGGATAGGAGACTGTTGGGAGGATAGGACATGTATGGAACAGAGAGGAGGGGTGTGCTGTCACTGGGCAGGGAGAGCAGTGGGAGCTGCATATAGGTGAGCATGCGAATTTATATGGGAATGTACATTTTCATTCAATCACAGTAAAAAAAAAAAAACGAAGAAGAAGAAGTAATCCCCTTGGGAAGTTATGCACTGGTGTAGCACCTAATCCACTCGTGAAAGCAATTTTGGAACTTTTTCGGGAATGGCCATCGTGCACGGTGGCAAGTTTGTGAACTTAATTGTATAGTTGTCTGTGAGGGAGTTTTTAGCCAGTAAACAAATAACTATATTGGAACACCCCCCCTACTCACCTCATCTGGCCCCCAGTGACTTTGTTCCTTACCCGACAATAAAGGAAATATTGAAGGAAGACATTCTGATGACATTCAGGACATCAAGGGTAATATGACCACAGCTCTGATGGTCATTCCAGAAAGAGCTCCCAAATGGCTTTGAAAGGTGGACTAGACCCTGGCATTGGTGCAGTTTCCCAAGGGGAGTATTGTGAAGGTGACTGACCATAGTGATACCCAGCAAAGAGTTTGTCAACTTAATTATCAGTCCTCCTGTACATACACACACACGTAGGCATACATACACGGAAACCCTGATTGCACAGTGGCTTAGTTCTACGTTGCTAACCCAAAAGTTTGCAGTTTGCATCCACTAGGGATTCCTTGGAAATTGATGGGGCAGTTCTACTCTATGCCTTATAGGGTAGCTATGAATCAACTTGACAGCAACATGTTTTGGGGGGGATATGTCTGTACATACATACATATATGCACACACTCACACACACATACATATATATTCATTTGAAAATTCTACCAAACCATTAATTTTTAAACAGTCCAATGAAACACAAAGAATTTAAAAATATTTACTGTAAATATAACAGAGAACAGAAATTATATTCTGATAAAAATAAATACAAATAAATAAAAGGTGAACGGCATGATAAACTACTGAGCAAAAGACCAAGTACACAAGGGAAGCCCCAGTGAACAGCAAACTCGGTGAAGCACCAAGCTCATCAAGTCAATGAAATGCCAGTGGGAGGGTAAATTACCACAGACTTTTTAGAGGCCAAATTGGTAACATGCTAACAGAATTAAATAATTCCCCATCTAGAAACCAACAAGGAAATAATCAGAGTATGAGTGCAAACATACTTATTGGGGCATTTTGTATTTTTATCCATTATGGTAATCTATACTTTGACATATGGTGCAATGATTTCAATTATATTTTGTTTGTACGTATTGTCCGAAGCTGCTCCCCGGCCCTTTTTAAAAACTGTGGTCAATATATTGGTAATAAAACATTCACCATGTCGACTTTCTTCCGCGTTGCAGTCCCGTGGCGCTGGCTTCATCATGCTGTGACACCATCACCGTTTTCAGCCCTAAATCTTTCCATTGCTCTTAACAGAAGCTTGATATCCCCGAAACAATGAATCCTTCTTAAATTATGTTTTTGAAGAAGATTAAATAGCACTAGAAAATGCTCACAATGCATTTATCAGACTAATTTTGTGAAAAATATCTGTACACATAGAAAAATACAAAAAAAAGCATAGCAAGATTATCTGTCATCTCCATTTGGCTTTAAACTTTTCTGAATGTTCTAAAAGGTCTACAGTGAACATATATTTCTTTTTAGCACACTAAAAATACACATTTAACTTAAATAAATTGGGAATTTAAGGCAAGCCACTGTTAATCTTCATTGAATAGTAAGGTTTATTTGGAATATTTTGTTGTCAGTTACTATCATGAATTGAATTGTGTTGCCCCAAAACTATGTGTAACGATTTGGCTGGGCCATGATTCCCGGTATTGTATGATTGCCCTCTATTTTGTGATTTTCCTATGCTGTAAATCCTAATCTCTAGCTGTGGTTGAGAGACTGGATTATGTCAAAGAGGACTGGGCTGAGACTATAACACCTTTCCTGAGGACACCTACCTGCTCCAATCTAAAGGGAATTTCCCTGGAGTGTCGTTTGCTCTACCTTTTACCTTTAAGAGATAAAACAAAAGGAAAGCAAGCAGAAGGCTAGGAACCTCATACTATCAAGAAAGTAGCACCAAGAGCACAGTGTGTCTTCTGGATCAGAGGTTCCTGTGCCAAGATGATCTCAGACCAAAGGAAAACTGATGCAACTCAAAGCTCTTCCTCCAGAGCCAGCAGAAAGAGCATGTTCCCTGGAGCAGACACCCTAAGTTTGGACTTCTGGCGTGCTGGACTGTATGCGCATGAACTTTTCTTTACTTAAAGCTGCCCACTCCTGGTATTTCTGTTAGAGTGGCACCAGGTGACCAAAACAGTCACTGTCCAATGGATGCAGTGCTGGAAGTGCTCACTCATCTATGCCAAAAATTTGGAAGACAGTTATCCAGCCAATCAAAGCAGCTGCAGGGAATATATTGACAGAGCTGCCAGAAATTCAAGCTAGATTCAGAAAGGTACATGGAATCTGGGATATTACTGCTGGTCTGATCTCAGGTGGATCCTGACTGAAAACAGAGAACAACAGGAAGATGTTTCTGTGTGTTTTATTGATTATGCAAAGGTATTTGACTGTGTGGATTGTAACAAATTACGGATAACGGGGCAGGGATTAGGAATTCCAGAACACTTAACTGTGCTCACGAGGAATCGGTACACTGATCAAAATACAGTCATTCGAACAGAACAAGGGGACACTGCATGGTTTAAAGTCAGGAAAGGTGTGCATCATGGTTATACCCTTTTAACATACATATTCAATCTGTATGCCAAGCAAATAATCCAAGGAGCTGGACTGTATGAAGAAGTGGGTGGCCTCAGGGTTGGAGGAAGACTTGTTAACAAACTGGATCATGTGAATGACATATACACACAACCTGGCCTGCTGCTGAAAATGAAGAGGACTTGAAGTACTTACTGATGAAGATCAAGGACCACAGCCTTCAGCATGGGTTATACTTCAACATCAAGAAAACAAAAATCCTCACAATGGGACCAATAAGCAATGTCATAGTAAGTGGAAAAAAGGCCAAGTTGTTAAGGATTTTGTTTTAGTTAGATCCACAATCAAAACCTATAGAAGCCGCAGTCAAGAAATCAAAAGACACATTGCATCAGGCAATTCAGCTGCAAGAGACCTCTTTAAAGTGTTGAAAAGCAAAGATAACACCTTGAAGACTAAAGTGCCCTGAGCCAAACTATGATGTTTTCAATCGTTTCACGTACGTGTGAAAGCCGTACAAGGAATAAGGAAGACCAAAGAAGAATGGATGTCTTTGAACTGCGGTGTTGGAAAAGAATATTGTACATGCCACTGATGGACAAAGGAACAAACAAATCTGCCCAGGAGTGCGATCAGAATGTTCCTCAGGAGCAAGAATGGCAAGACTGTGTCTCACATACTTTGGCCATGTTATCAGGAGGAATCAGTCCCTGGAGAAGGACATCATGCTCGGCAAAGCAGAGTCAACCGAAAAGAGGAAGACCCTCAAGGAGATGGGTTGACACACAGTGGCTACAACAGTGGACTCAAGCATAACATGAGGGGGGCACGGGACCAGGGGGCGTTTCATTCTGCTGTACACGCTATGAGTCGAAGCGAACTCAACAGCCCCTAACAACCGCTGCCATCCTGGGTGTCGGAGTACAGCTGTGTTTAGGGTTTTCACAGCTATAATCTTTCAGAGGCAGATCACCAGGCCTGTGTTCCGCGGTGCCTTAGGGTGTGTTTGAACAGCCACGCCTCAGCTAGTAGTGAAGTGGTTATCTATTTGCGCCACCCAGGGACCCATCTGGAATATTAAGGACCGAATATTTATCTCCAAAATTGAAATGAAGTATAGCAGTTTCACATTTTTTCCATACATACATATGTATATACATATATATACACCTACATACACACACAAATACATATGTATATATATAAAACCTTCTAGTTTTGATTTAAAAAAATCTTAATGATATAAGGAAATTGGAAGATCCAGTCACTGGCAGGTCATTGGTGGGAGTGGTAACAGCAGGTCCTGTGGAAAAGCCATGGAATTTTAGATCGGTTAGATCTATTGCCCTGATTTTTTTTTTTTTTTTGGTACGTCATATAAACATCTCGTTAGTGAAAGCCTAATTATTCATTGAGTAAATGTTTTGAGAAGTCACCAGCGTCTGAAAAAAAAAAAAGTTAGATCTGCAGCTCCCTCCCCACTGCCCTTTGTTAATTTAAAGCTGTGTCATCTGCAGAGGATTCTGGGAAACTGCCCTGAGTGTCCATCAGACTCCGATGACAACCCTGGTAACGTAAGGGCAGCCAGGCTGACTGTTTTGATATGGGCTCTGAGAGCGGAAGACACAATCAGGCTGTTAAATGTGAGAACTGAATCAGAGCTTCCCTTCAGCTGTCAGAGGGGAGCTTTGATATCTCATTAGGATAAGTAAAATGTTTCAAAGTGAAAAATGCTTTTAAAATCACTCTAGTGCCCAAATACGATCTCATGGGAGTAAGTCTTTTACTTCCTATGTATTCTTTTCCAGGCTGGTTTATTGCAGTTTCAGAAACATTTTTGTTAAGCTGAAGGTCTGTATGTTTCAGGCATCTCCCCAAGCCTGAGTTTCCTTTTCATACGACAGCGATTGCAAGTTTTAAAATTCTGTCTTTTATTGGAAGTCTCACTTTTTATTCATACACAGACACTCACAAATAAACTTCAAGTGAACATGTAGTATACATACACACAGAGAGAGAAAGAGACAGAGAGAGAGTAAACTCTAGTGGTGCAGTGGTTAAGACCCCAGCTGCTAACAAAACGCTGGCAGTTCGAGTCCACCAGCTGCTCCATGGAAACCTCATGGAGCAGTTCTACTCTGTATTATAGGGTCACTGTGAGTCAAAATCGACTCAATAGCAGCAGGCTTTTTTTTTGTATGTATGAATGTGTGTGTGTGTGTGTTGTTGTTAGATACCACTGAGTCAGTTCCAACTCTGTTGGAGGGAGAATTGGTCCATGTGGTTTCCAAGCAGCAGCTGGTGACTTTGAACTGCTAGCCTTTGAGTTATCAGCCAAGCTCTTTATCACTGTGCCACCAGGGCTCTGTATATACATACAGCGCTTTAAACGACTGGCTTAGAATCAGGGTCTTATTTTTATCTGAGATCTTCTCTAAAGACAGAAGTAATTGGCTCAACCAAATGGTCATGCCTCGTTCCTTCTCCAAATCCCATGTACATTTCCGCACCAGCTAGTACAGTGTCTGAAATTCCACTTTAAAGATTTATTATTTAGGATTAAGCTTGACTCATTTTGCGTCCCTAACACTGCCTGGTGAATGAAAGTAAAGAGCCCGAGCTCTGTCCACTCGGTTACCTGACCTTGGGCCAGCCATCTGTTCTCTCTGCCCTGCAGTGTCCTGGTCCGTAAAGCAGGGCTAACACTGTTAGGGCCCCGCTCACAGGGTTGTTATAAGAATTGAGATGAACATAAAATTCTGTGAATGTAAATCCTTGGTTAATGTCCATTATTACTTTTTCTGGTGGGAGAATTTTAGAGCAGCTTGAGCATCTCACACAACGATGCAGAAGGGCCTAGAACGGATAGATACATTTGCTCAGGCCTGAAGTACTCTCTGTTGAATTCTACACATTTTTAGATGAACATTTAATATGAATTTTTGGTATTTCATGAACTAGTTTCTTCTTATTCTCAACACCCTTCTGTAGTTGTTCTCTCAACATTTTTTATTGCTCTTTGTGGAATAATCAGAAACAGCTGGCTTAATTTCCCCCATTTAGCTTTCAAGAGTCTCGTCAAGAAGTTGTAGATCTTCTCTCTGCTCCACTCTCTTTGGGAGTGACCATGACCACGGAAAGAATCTGGAATGGTAGACTAGCTATTTTCAAAGATAAAGGAAAATAACACCTTTTTACCCCTGATTTCTTAGATGTATCATGACATTCTTTCTCTTGTTTTTAAAAGCCATGTTATCCACTATCCTATGGGAGGGACTGTGCTGTCTTCCAAGTCATCCCCAAGTCACCTTAGCAAGCCCATCACTGCAGAAACATGCATTTTGCAAAGCAAACACAGAGAGCTTTCCATTTTCACCGGTTTGTGATGGGGTTAACATGAATTGGATCCTATTATTTGTTTTTCTGAAACCAACTGCCTGGTATCAAAAAATGGACTCTTGCAGGGCTATCTGGTTGGTGACAGACATCTATAGCACGTATTTGGGAGGGTAAGTGCGTCCCTTCTTAGAACATAGAATCTTCACACTGGGAACCCACCTAGACCTTGCCCTAGGCACCTTTTTAGCTATAATAAAACTGTAATTTTAAGTTTAAAAAAAAACCCAATAATTAAAAAAGACTTTTGCAGAATTCTGGGTAATAACTGTTGATGCAGGTTAATGGAAAGCCTCCAGTTATCCTTGCTGGGGAAATGGAAAGGCCAATTCTTAGGGCTTCTTCCACATCATGTTGGGACCCCGAGCCAAAGAAACGGTCCATCTGCCACCCATATGTCTAATCTTCATTTGGAAAATTACAAACTTCGCGTGAACACTCAAAACAAGGGGGTGCATGGCACAGCAAAGCAAAGCGCAGATTTTGAAACTGACAGATCTGGGTTCAAATGTCCAGGTGACCACTAATGAGCTTTGTAACTTGTCAGTCTCTTAACTACCTTTTCTTCCTCTGAATGATGGGACAAGAAATACCTCCCTCCTAAGAACTGAAAGAAGCGATGCATGTAAAACATCTGTTACACAACAGAAAGTCAATAAAAGGTACTAAGTGTAATTACTGCTGTTGATCAGCTAGTGATCATCTTTTGACCATCCAATACTTCACTGTAGGTGGAGGAGAAGGCAGGAGAGGAGTAGCCCATACCTGTCACAGGCGGCCTTGTCCCCAGGTGGGACCCCTCTGCTGGTATGTACTCAAGAATTTTATTCTAGATAGACTTTTTGGCCTTGAATATTTAATGCAATCTGAATTTTCTCCTTGCTGTTCTAGTCTCAGTGCTGCTGATCCTAGAGCTACTAAGAAGCCACTAAGAATTTCAATAAGCACCATAAATTACTTTGACTTACACTCTCATCAGTTTTGCCGAGAGTCAGAAATTTACAGAGCATGCAAAGTGCTTCCTAATTTAACTACTGGAGCAATCTGAGCTGAACCTATCCCTTGAGGAATGCTTCCTTGGTCATCTACACACTTTCACACGTCACTGATAGTTAACAAAATCAGGACACCTGGTCACCTTAACTATGACTAAAACAGTGAGATGTGTTGTAATGATATGCGTTGTTTACATAAACGGATTTCTGAAAAATAGAACTGTATGCTTTCTGAAAATAAGGTTATAGTCAAACTTGTGTTTTCTATCCCTTTTGCTCTCCCTATCACAGCAACAGATACAACTAAACCCATTGCCACTGAGAAGATTCACGGTGACCTCATGTGTCACAGAGTAGAACTGTTCCCTAGGCTTTTCTTGACTGTAATCTTTATGGAAGCAGATTGCCAGGCCTTTTTCTTCCATGCTGCCAGCGGATGGATTTGGACCACTGACCTTTAAATTAGTAGCTGTGTGTAAATTGCACCACCCAAGGACCTGCAGATATCACTATGTTTCAGGTATCATGGAAGCAGCCAGCCACTCAGGCCTATGAAGTCCTAGTGGCGATGTGAGCACACGCGGGTCTGTAACCGTCTCAAATCCACAGTCGCAGCTGGTACTTCCTTGGGTGCACGCAGAGATAATGGGAGCCATGACACTTTTGATTGCCTGGTATGCAGGTGAAAGCCGGACAGTGAGAAAGGAAGACCAAAGACAAAGCGACAGATCTGAATTGTGGTGCTAACAAAGAATATTGAATGTTCCCCAGCCTGCCAGAAGAAGGAACAAATCAGTCTTGGAGAAAGCACAGCCAGAAAGCTTCTTAGAAGCGATGACAGCAAGACTTCTTCTCACTGACTTTGGACATATCATGGGGATTGACCAGTCACTGGAGAAGGTAACTAAGAAGCTTGGTCAGGCAGGTCAGTGAAAAAGAAGGAGGCCCTCAATGAGACGATTCACACAGTGACTGCCACAGTGCGCGGGCTCAAACACAACGATTGTGAGGATGGTTTGGTTTTGTTATACGTGAGGTTGTTCTGAGCTGAAGCTTATGTGGTGGCTTCTAATAACAACATAGGGGGTTATGAGGGGGTCCCTGGGCATTGAAGCCTGCTTCTGTCCTTTAGCCTGTCTCCCTCCTCCCAGCACATCAGAGGCTCCCACTGGCATGCTGAAGCTGGACTCAGAGAAGGCGAGTGAGGTCAGCCAGCACTGGGGCAGAGAAGCAGAGGGGAACCAGGCAGGAACGGGGCATGGGGCACACCTCCTCTCTCTGCTCCCTTGAATGAATGACATTCATTCATTGTCTCCATCTTCCATCTCAAATTCCTCTGCTTCACTTCTCTTTGGGATAACTTTCTCCACCTCTGTGTGAGATACAAAAACAAGGGTGGGTTTCAAATCATTGGAATTCTTTTCTATTTTGCCTCTGCATTTGCTTTCCTTCAGCTTGAACAAAAGAGTGCAGAGTTTGGATGAAAACCAACAGGCTTATAAAGAATTTTATCTTTGGATGAGGCTTTTCAATGGTTGCTTTCTGAATCCTAGGAGCCCAGAATAGCCTTGTGAGTAAGTGGAGAGCACTTATCGACTCAGACAAATATTTTCCCAGGTTTCTCTTCCCCACGGAGCCACCTTGGATTCCAAAATGAAAGCAGGCAGCATAAATTCTTGCTTACCCAGCACACATTTTCTCCCCAGATCAGAGGGAATTTTGAATATAGGAAGGAAAGAGATAACGTTGGAAGTGAGAAACATGAACAGAGGTAAGAGCTGAGTGTACCTCCAGGAAACACTTCCATGTCTCCAGCCCCATGCTAGCTCCTCTTTACTGAGCTTGCCCTGGTTACAGAACTGGGAGAGTAAATCCGTACCACCTAGGACCAGGGTCTCCTGGCCAGCCCCCCCTACTCTAGTTTAGCCTGCGTTACATGCAACCTGTGATGTTCGGCTGTAGTGGATAATGTCATCGACCCCGGAATCGTACCGCCTGGGGTGTAATCCCTGCCGTGTGCTAGCTGTGCAGCCTTGGGCAGGTCACTTAACCTCTCTGTGCCACACTTGCCATCTGTAAAAGAAAGGTGGTGGTGACACACACAGGGTTGTTAAGAGGGCTAAACAAGGTAATAATTCGTAAATTGCTTGGAAGAACATCTGTTGTTGTTAGGTGCTGTTGAGTTGGTTCCAACTCACAGCGACCCTATGCAGAACAGAATGGAACACTGCCCTGTCGCGCACCATGTACACCACAATCATTTTCATGCTTAAGTCCATCACTGCAGTGACTGTGTCAATCCTTTTTGTTGAGGGTCTTCCTCTTTTCTGCTGACTCCTCCCTCCCACTCTACCAAGCATGATGTTAAGAAGACTCTCTGACCCCCAGTAAATGCTCAATAAATGCTGCTGATTATTGTTTTCTAAGCCAAAGAGCACTGGTGGCACAGTGGTTACGTTCTTGGCTACTAACCAAAAAGGTGGCAGTTCAAACCCACCTGTTCACTCCACAGGTGGAAGATTTGTTCCTAGAAAGATTACAGCTGAAGACACCCTATGAAGCAGTTCAACTCTGTCCCATGGGGCTGCCACGAGTCAAAACCTATTCCATAGCACCTAACGACAACAGGAAACAAAGGCATCATAGAGAGGAAGGGGCTCACTACGTTTCTCGGTACTGCTAAAGCAGAGCATTTAAAAGACTTGAGATACGGATGCTGGGGCAGAGCCTCAGCTGTTAGACTCAGAAGGAATCAGCTGATGAAAAATGACCCCAACCCAGGGTGTTCACTAAACATCTACTCTTCAGAGGCCAATCATGTCTTGGCAATCTTGGATTTCCCAAAGCTATCTATCTCTTTCTTCATTTAGTAACAAAAGCTAAACATATCTGTAGAGAAAATTCATATAATACTTAATGTAGAAAATAAAAACCCAAAGCATTCTTCCACAAACCCCATGTTCCAAACACTGTCAGCAATTGTGGGCTTTGTGTATGTTTTTTTTTAAAAGACAGAAAAGGAAAAGGAATAATAATTTTGTTTGCTTGTTGCCACTTCCAAGATTCAAATTCTTTTTAGTTCTGCTGTCTGTTCAAGGAAAATGAATTATTCAGTAGTTAGTGTGACTAACATTACCAATGTGAACAAGACTAATTTGCTGAAGGATTTTTTGTTTTTTGTTTTTTTTAAATTCCCTTTATAAGTGACTCAGCTCGCCTTGTTTCTACAGTCTTAGCAAGAGTCACTCTCTCCCAGCCTTGCCTCCTGAGGCCATGGGTGATCACTTATTCAGGCGCTAAATCTTTATTTTGGAAAAAAAAAAAAGAACAGAATTTCCCCAGACACCGACAAAGACCAGTTGATTCTAATGAATTGTTGGCTACATGAATTACAAAATCCATTGCCTTCTATTCAATTCTGACTCATAGCAATCCTATAGGACTGAGAACTGCCCAAAGAGTTGCCAAGATGCACATGGTGGATTCAAACTGCTGACCTTTTGGCTAGCAACTGAGCTCTTAATCCCTGCACCACCAGGGCTCCTACTGGGACTTAATGTAGTTGGGTGAAGTTCCCATGTTTCTCTGCATATAAAATGGGTGCAAATAGTGTCAGATAGTCATAAGAAGGTCTTAATAAGTGTGGAAAGCCTCCATTCAAAGCTAGTGAAGATACTGTATTTCTGCACATTGATAGATTAGACTTCATTGAAATTAAAGATGTGTGTTCTTTAAAGGGAAACCCTAGTGGCCTGGTTAAGTGCTTAACCCTGGTTAAGTGCTATGACTGCCAACCGAAAGGCCAGCAGTTCAGATCTGCCAAGCACTCCTTGGGAACTATGGAGCAGTTCTACTCTGTTGCGTGGTGTCGCTGTGAGTCGGAATGGACTTGATGGCAGTGGTTTTGTTTTTTGGGGGGGGGTTCTTTAAAGAAAGGACTAAGAGAAGGAGAAGACAAGCCACAGATTGGGAGAAAAATCTTTGCAAAGCACCTAACTGATACAGAGCTTGTATTCCAAATATATAAAAGACTCAATTCTGAACAATAAGAAAATAAAAAAATAAATAAGAAAATGGACAGATGATTTGAACACACATTTCACCAAACAAGATGGCAAACAAGTGTATAAGATATCCCATATCATGACTCAGTTAAAACTCCATCCTGTGCCTGTCAAGTTGATTACGATTCATAGTGACCCCATAAGACAGAGTAGAACTTCTCCATAGAATTTCGAAGGAGTGTCCCGTGAATTTGAACTGTTGACCTTTTGGTTAACAACTCAGCTCTTAGCCACTGCACTAATTAGGGCAATGCAAATTACAGCTGTGATGAGATATTATTAGACACCGAAGAGCATAGCTAAGACCATACCAAGTGTTGACAAGAAGGTAGGAAGAACTGAAACTCTTGTACACTGCTGGTGGGAGTGTAAAATGATACAACTTCTTCAGAAAATAGTTGTCAGTTTCTTAAAACCCTGCTACATACTATACAACTCAGCCATTTCAAGAGAAATGATAGTAAGTATCTATACCAAAACTTCAACAGAAATGAAACGACTCTAGCGGCTTTACTTGTAATAGCCCCAAACTGGAAACAACCCAAATAAACATCAACAGATACTCATACAACGGGATGCTACTCAATAAGAAAAAAAATAAACCACCGAAACCTATGATGGTACGAACTAATCTCCAAATAATTATGCTGTGACTGAAGCCAAACAAAAAAGAATATATTTTACTCCATCTGTATAAAGCCCTGGGAACAGTGGTGGTACAGTGGTTAAGTGCCATGGCTGCTAACCAAAAGGTCGGCAGTTTGAATCCACCACATTCGTTCTGCTCTAACCTGTAAGGTTTCTATGAGTCAGAATAGACTCAGTGGCAAGAGATTTGGTTTTTGGCTTGGTATAAAACTCATATAACTGAATACAATTAGTCCACAGTGACAGAAAGCACGATCGGGGAGCCTAAGAGGGGCAGGAGAGGATGGATTGCAAAGGAGCACGAGGAAATTTTTGAGGGTGATGGATATGTTCACTGTCTTGATTGTCAAGATAGTTTCCCGGGCATATACACCTGTCAAACCTATCTAATGGTACATCTTAAAAATATGATGTTTGTTATTATTGTTGGTTACCATCAAGTCTATAAACTCAGTGACGCCAGGTGACAGCAGAGAAATGATTCATGAGGTTTCCTTGGCTGTAATTTTTTTAGAAGCAGACCACTAGGTCTTTCTTCCATGGAGCTCCTAAGTGGGTTTGAACCTCATTGTACATCAGTGGGTTAATTATATCTCAATAAAATTGTTTTTAAAAGATTCTGTTGTTTGGGGAATATAATCTCACAGTGGCTTTAGTCACCTGTGCTGCCTCAGTGGATAACTTCTCCCACATTTTCTATACTTAGAGGCAAGATTTGCACTAGTGAGTCCTGGTGGGACAGAGTTTAAGTGCTTGCTTGCTGCTAACTGAAATGTGGCAGTTCAAAAACACCCAGCAGCTCTACATGAGGAAGACCTAGTGATTGGCACCTGTTAGATTCCTGCCTGCAAAATCCTAGGGAGCAGTTCTACCCTGTCACATGGGGTCACTATGAGTCAGAATCAGCTCAACAGCATACAACAACATATATCTGTTTGTATATGTATGTAATAATTTATATGATGTAGCAGGTTAAGTGGGTTAAGTCTGTTAACCAAAAGGTTGGCAGTTCAAATCTGCCAAGCACTCCTTGGAAACTCTATGGGGCAGTTCTACTGTGACCTCTTAGGTCACTATGAGTCAGGCCGGACTCGATGGTAGGGGGTTATTGACATTTATATTAACATAAAGCAATATGCGGATAAGCTTTGAAATCACTCTGACCTTGGTTCTAATTATGGCAAAGACATCTACTTGTCCCTCAGCAACCCTTCTTCCTTTATCCATTAGTATTAGAATCCCTGAGTGTTAGCTGAGTGCATGGCTGTCTGGTATAAACACTACACTTTTCTGACCCTCTTTGCAGCTCAAGGTGACCATGATCAACTTCTGTTCAACAGGATATAAGCAGAAATATGAAGTGTGACTTCTAGGCCTTCTTTCTGTTGGCTGGAATAAGGACGGGATAACTGGAGCTGCAGCAGCCCTTGTGGACTATGAGGCAGAAGCCGTATGTAGGTAATGCTATCCAAAACCAAGTCCAGTACCATCGAGTTGATTCTGACTCATAGAGATCCCATAGGGCAGAGTGAAACTACTGTATAGTTTCCAAGGAGCACCTGGCAGATTTGAACTGTCAGCCTTTTGGTTAGCAGATATAGCATTTAACTGTTACACCACCAGGGTTTCCTATGAAGACAAGAGGGTGACAGTGAAAGGACCTGGAGATCTTGACGCCTTGGTGAACCATATCAGCTCTACATGGTGTCAGATCCAATATTTACATGCATAGGAGAGAAGAGAGAGAGAGAAAGAATGAATTAAACATCTACACTCTGAGTCTTCGGGTTTTCTGATATGTACAGCTAAGCCAGCCAAGCCAAGTACAGCTAAGTCTAATCCTAAGTGACATATTCAATAAATTATAATTTTATCATCTATTTGAATAACAGTCCCTATCACAAAGAGTTATTGTGAGGACTAAATGACATAGTATCTTTAAAGTACTTTGCACTGTGCCCAGCCCATAGCAGAAAACCTCGTGGTTTAGTGGTTAAGTGCTACAGGTACTAACCAAAGGCTAGCAATTTGAATCCACCAGGTCCTTCTTGGAAACCTTATAGGGCAGTTCTACTTTGTCCTATAGGGTCACTGTGAGCCAGAATGGACTCAACAGCAACAGGTTTGGTTTGGCTTTTTGGCCCATAGAAAATGCTCAGTAAAATGTAAGTTTCAATTATCATTATTATTTACATTGAGTCATTAACGACTTAAGAAATAAAATCAGTCCCATGTGCACAACATTGCAAGCATAATTAATACCACTGAATCAGATGCTTAAAAATGGCTAAAATGGCCATTGTTCTATGATATAAATATTTTTAACCACAATTAAAAAAAAATTAATTGTGGATGATGAACCGTGAAAACATTATGCTGAGTGAAAGAAGCCGGTCATGATGGGCTACATATTGAATGACTCTGATTATGAACTGGCAAATTCATAGAGACACAAATGACATCAGTGTTGGTCTAGGGCGTCGGTGGGCGTGGGGTGGTGGGCAGGTGGGGGTTGGCTGGTGATGGTGAAGGAGTGCAGGGTTTCTCTTTGGAGTAATGAAGAGGTTCTAAAACCAATCACAGTGATGGTTGCATCTCTATTGAACGTACCCAAAATCATCAGATTGTATATTATAAATGGGTGGATTATATGGCAAGTCAATTATATCTCAATAAAACTGTTAAAAATATATATTGACCCCAGATCTTAGCTCAGAGACTGCTTTTCAGTAATAAAGGAAAAGAGGATGTCATCATGGCCTTCCCTTTCGCCCAGGTCTCTGACAAGGCAGCCTGATGGAGATCCCTCACGGTTCTCTGCATCGCTCATCCCTGCTGTGAAGACTGGCGCTGGAAACTTGGGAAGCCCTATCCGCCACCCTCCACCTGCCAGATCAACCAAATGAGTACAACTGAAGAACAAAGAGCACTGGACTTAGAGTGCCTTCCTTGGGGTGCTCCCCATGCACAACACAGTGACTCACACAGCCTTGTTTGGTGGAAACAATTAGAGACTTTCACCACGACAAGGGAACTTCCCAGTGTGAACTGTTATCAGCTTCTCAATATATTCAGCAGGGTCACCCTTTCCAATGGGTGTCAGGTGCTGTTGAGTCAACTCTGACTCAGCTCATAGTGACCCCATGTGACAGAATTAAAGAGCCCTATAGGGCTTTCTTAGCTGTAATCCTTATGAAAGCAGACTGTCAGGTGTCTTCTTTCCCAAGTCACTGGGTGGGTTCAAACTATTGACCTTTCAGTTAGCAGTCAGGTACTTAACCATGGCACAACTTACAGTAAACTTGGCCGTGCTTGTTCAAAAGGGTAGCGGGCAACCTTGTGGGGGAGTAAGAAGAAGGGGTCAGTTACTGCTTGGAACCCAAGGGCTTCCTCTCTCTTCTAACCCTGATGGAAAATGATCAGCAACAGTAGCCATGGGTAGACCAGATTCTGAAAGGCTAGGGTGGGTCCTGGGGTATTCCAGGCCAAGTGATGGGTTTTATCTTTGGTTTGGTTGCTTTTGTTTTGGAAACGCTGAAATGAAAACGAAGGCTGAAAGTGGGCAAAAGCTCTTGGACTAACAAGTTGCTGACTGGCTCTGAATATCTGAGAGTCAGCGCGATGTCCTAGGAAATTTTAAACCAAGTGGATTATAAACCTGAGAATGGGAGGCAGTCACTCAGGACATCCGAGCTGCCTTGAGTGTGTAGTTCCAGCCCTGAGATGTTCTTCCATCACATAATGAAAGGGCCTTTGACAAGAGGACTTTGTACCCTCCCCCCTACTTCCCATTACAGATGACTATGGAATAAGGAGCAAGGAATTTCAGGACTACTAGGGCCCAGGTTAACATAAATTCAGGAACTGTCCATTCCTGAATGGAATTTCTTAAGTACTAATATGAGTTCAATTGACTTGATAGCAATGTATATATTTAGTCTCAGGTAATGGTGCCTGAACAGTACAAGCAGTTAAGCACTCAACTACTAGTCAGAAGGTTAGCAGTTCAAACCCACCCAGAGATCCTTTGGAAGACAGGCCTGGTGATCTGCTCCCAAAAAAGTCATAGCCTTGAAAACCCTATGGAGCAGTTCTACTCTGTGCACATGGCGCTGCCATGATTTGGAATCAACTTGACAGCCGCTAACCCCAGTCCTAGGAAAAGAAATGCACGGGCTGATGTAGAGGGCAGTTGTAGACACCCATTTGTAGACCAGTCTATTTATTTCAGATAGGTAACAAATCACTTGCCATTTCTAGAATCTTCACATATACAGGTCAGCAGCATTAATTATGTTATTTAGCCATCACCACTAGCCACCCGGACTAATGTTCTTGATAACATTCAGTCACTCTGGGTAACTGTTATGGTTTGTACCATTTGGAGCAACAGTTGACAGAACCAGTGACAAAATCAACATTCAACAGATGCAGAAAGGCTGGAACAATATCCTGCAAACAGGGTGAAATCCTCAGCTGCTAATCAAAAGATCAGCAATTTCAATCCAGCAGCCACTCCTTAGAAACCCTATAACAGGTCTAGTCTGTCCTATAGGGTTCATAGAAGTCAGAATCAATTCAAAGACAACTGTTTTTCTTTAGGTTATGAAGTCCTGCATTTAGTTTTCAAATATCAATTGCCCGGGGAGAGAATGAGAGAAATAGTTCAATGTGATAAAGACCAAGGGAAGCACTGCCCTAACTCTCACTATGGAATTCACTGTCAGTAGATTCTCTGTGTGTTGTATATTACTGATATTTTACCTGGGCACTCATTACTTACTGGAAACCCTAGGGACACAGTGGTTAAGCACTGGGTTGCTAACCAAAAGGCTGACAGTTCTATTTCACCAGGGGCTCCTTGGAAACTCTATGAAGCAGTTCTACTCTGCCTTATAGGGTCACTGAGAGTCAGAATCAACTTGATGGCAATGGATTTTTTTTTTTTTTTTTTTTAATCACATAATGGGCACTGTTTTAAGACTTTCGGGCAGAGTCGCTCATTTAATCCTCAAAATAACCCTCTGTGGCAGGTACTATTATAATTGTCCCAGTGTACCTATGGGAAAATTAAAGCTAAAAGTGGTCTAGTAATTTGTCCAAGGTCACACAGCTGGTGAAACTAGCAATTTAACCACTGTATCATATTGCTTCTTGGAGGACTCATAAGAGACTGACTTAACTTTTTCAATTAGGATTCTGCACTTTTGACTGAGCACTGAACACTTTAAGACACCCCCATTATATCTGGTAGGCTAGAGTTTCACAAAGCAACAATTTGGGAACTGTTGTTAAGCAGTTTCATTGACTCTAGTGAAGACCAACAGAAAGAGATACCAAATAGTTACCAGAAAAGCTGAACTATTGCTGTACATCAACGATGAGCCGTGGTGGCCCAGTGATTAATTGATTGGATGTTAAACAAAAGGTTGGCAGTTCAAACCCCACATCTGCTCCACAGAGAGAGATATAGCCTTGGAAACTCTATGGGATGGTTCTTCTCTGTCCTATCAGGTTATTATAAGCAGGAATTGACTCAAAGACAATGGGTTTGGGTCAACAGAAGTATTCCTTCCATTCAAGAGACACAGTTGTCCTCCTCTATACTCTACACTTGTCTAAAGCCAAGATGATCAAGAGTCTAAGCGTCACAATAATACGAGGGATGGCTGACATTGTTAGAGGTGTGTGGCCTGGAGAGGCAATGAGAAGACATGATTGACATCTTTCAATTTTTAAAGGATTTCCACATATTGGTCCAGAGATGGAAGTGGGATCAACAGGTGAAGTCACAAAGAAGCAAATTTCAGTTGAGAACAAAGCGGCATTTTCTAATAACAAATTATTTGTGAAGACTTGAATGTTTGATTCCTTGGGATCACTGAGCAAGTGTGGCAGCTGGACAATACAGTGTTGTGGATTGCATTGTGTTTCCCAAAAAATGCCTGTGTTGATTTGACTTGGCTCTGAGTCCCAATACGGTGCCATTCCTCCCATGTGTTGTGAATCCTGCTTCTGTGATATTGATGATGGAGAATGGGCAGCAGTTGTGTTGGTGAGGCAGGACTCAAGTTACCAGCTGTGGGATGCAAGAGATCGAAGTGTGCGTGGAGAGTTGGGAGCCTAATACCAACAAGACTGAGAGCAGAGCATCTCCTGTGGACCTGAGGTTCCTGTGCTGAGATGCTCTCACTGGATTTGGGCTCAGCCTACCAGACTGTGATAAATTCTCCTGCCAAACGGACTTATAAGTCGTAAATGAATTTGTGGCTTACTGGACTGTGTCAATAAAGCTTCTCTTCTTGAAACCATCCACTCACGGTATTTTGTTAGAGCAGTACCAAGTGACTAAAACACATGGCCAGGGAGATGACTGTGGCACAGTGAAAAGACCACACAGGACATAGGTTGAAGATAGTGTCCAAGTCCCCACCCTGCTCCTTACTAGTTGTGTGACTCACATTCTAGCCAAGTGAGTTGGTTTCCTCAGGGGTCAAACAGAGCAAATGATACACATTTCATAGTGTTCTACAAACTGAGTCTGTAGTAGAAAGAAGGACCTCAGTGGTGCAATGGTTAAGCACCTGGCTGTTAGCCAGAGACTGGTAATTCAAACCAACCACGTGCTGTGCAGGAGAAAGACCTGGAGATCTGCTCCTATAAAGATTACAGCCTAGAAAATCATATGGAAAAAGCCTATTTTGTCACGGGAGGTCACTGTGACTCAAAATCAGCATCAAAAACGGTAGAAAAAGGTTAAAATGATGGAGCTACTGGTGGGTGTTGTTGTCATTTGGGAAATGACTTTGATGCAGCGGAGACCTTCTAACTACCTTAGAGGTCATGGAACTGAGAAGCTCATGGACCAAATTCAAACGCTTGAATCACACAGCAGATTCAGTCATTTTAAGACACATGGTGAGAAGCAGGAGGAATAAGACGAAGTCCGCTATCACAACCACAATACCTGAAAGCTGGGGTGTGCAACGTTCACACCACAAAGTCTGACACCAAACTGCCAACAAGCTGATTTTATTTCTACATGCAAATAGGTGCAAGTATAGCATATACCTTATGGGATAAGTCAGGCGGCCCTGAGATTTGTCAGTGTCCTCATTATTCCTAGCATCATGCCTGTCTCACTCATCTGGTGCTGCTGTAACACAAATACCACAAAGCAGACAGCCTAAACAAAGAGAAATTTATTTTCTCATAGGAAAGTAGGCTAAAAGCCCAAATTCAGGGCATCAGCTCCAGGGGAAGGCTTTCTCTGTTGGTTCTGGAGACAGATCCTTGTCATCCAACTTCCCCTGGACTGGGAGATTCTGAGGTGCAGGGAACCCGGGTCCAAAGGATGGGCTCTGCCTCCAGCACTACTTCCTTGGTGGTGTGAGCTCCTCAGCTCTCTGCTGGATTCACTCTCCATCATGTACCAAAAGATTCCCTCAAGGCACAGCACACTCCTGCACACGGAGTCCTGACCCACCAACACAACTGCTGTCCAGCCTCCCTCATTCACATCATAGAGGTACATTTAGAGCATATAGGAAAATCACACAATACCAGGAACTATGGCCCAGTCAAACTGTTACGTACATCTTTTGAGGGACACAATTCACTCTATAACAATGCCCAAATAGAGATTCTATCCTTTTCCATACAGATAATGTTGATTTATATAATAAATTTTCCAGACCCTGGCAGTGCAGCAGAAACCCTGGTAGCATAGTGGTTAAGTGCTATGGCTGCTAACCAAAGGCAGGCAACTGGAACCCACCAGGCACTCCTTGGAAACTCTATGGGAAAGTTCTACTCTGTCCCACAGGGTTGCTACGGATTGGAATCAGCTCGACAGCAATGATTTTAAGTTTCAGCAATGTAGTGGTTAAGTGTTCAGATTCTAACAAAAAGGCTAGCAGTTTGAATCCACTGGCCATCTTTAGAAACCCTATGGGACAGTTCTACTCTGTCCTGTACAGTTGCTATGAGTCAGAATGGGCTCAGTGACAAAAAGTTTGGTTTTCATGATACTGTGCTGTCATCAACAGGTGGTTCTTACTCTCCCTCACACTCCTCTAAGGGCCTTTGCTACAAACTACAGCTGTCAAATCAAGTGCCTTAGAAGAAGCATCGAAGAACCTCAGTAACAAGTGGCACCTGATACCTGTCAGACTCGACCAAAAACCTGCATTGGGATTTTCAGTCCTCCTTCCTTTCAGAAGCAGACTTCATGGAAGCAGAGGTTAACCCAAGGTTAACATAACAAGAATCAATTACCCAGGAATGATTTGATTCTTGCCATGGTTCCATTATGATGTTTTCTTTCTTTCTCGGTCTAACGCACAATCAACTGGTTATCTTATTCCTGCCAACTTCTCAGAATTCAGAAAAACAGTCTATGAGGATCTCCTGATCAAGTGTCAAGAAACTGCAAGAATATTGATTGCATAGAAAATATATTATCTATTCATTGGTCTCACTACTCAGAATAGCAAGATGCACTTATGAAGTTTCTTTAGTTTTGGTTGTGATACAATTATTTGTGCAGCTTCAGCACAGAATATGCTACATCAAAATAAAACCCCTGGTCTTGGTGCCTGGAAAATTTTCTTTGAATGAATGGGTTGGCTTGTCCTCAAATAAATAAAGCTTATATTCATATGTGGTTTTGGTTGATGGTGTTTCAATGTCTGATAAAGGTACTGGTTTCTGTACCTCTCAGAAGACAAGACCAAATCAACTTTAGTAGGTAGACATTTATATAACCCCCAGAAAACATCTTTCTGATGAGGACGCACAAAGGATAAATCAACAGATAATGCAGTCGAACAACAAAAGAACTTCGAGAGAACGTTGATTTACCATGTAACATTTGCTGAGGAGTTTTTGAAGACTCATGGAAAACCCATGTGTGTCAGAGGAGAACTGCCTTCTATAGGGTTTTCAATGGCTGATTTTTCAGAAGTTGATCACCTGGCCTTTCTTCTGAGGAACCTCTGGGGGGACTCCAATCTCCAACCTTTTGACAAGCAATTGAATGTTTTAATCTTGGGCATCACCAAGGACCCCACAAACACAGCACCTAAAAGGATGCAATTCCTGGACACATAGAGCTTCACATGGTCCCTTAGACTAGATAAACTGACTGCAAGTCACAGCCCTGTGGGTTTTGAAAAGATTAAACTGACTGGACTCATATTGATATGAGTGAATTGTTTAAAGATGCTATTTCCATTATTTTTGCTGTGATAACAGTATGGTTTATAGTTTAAATGCAACAGTTGCTGCTAATTGAGTGGTTAGCAGTTTGAACCCACCTCGTGGCTCCTGAGTGCCTTCCAACCTGAGGGGCTCATTTTCCGGCACTATATCTGACAAAGTCCTGCTGCCCTTCATAAGGTGTTCGCTGGCTAATTCCTTTCAGAAGTAGATTGCCAGCTCCTTCTTCCTAGTCTGTCTTAGTCTGGAAGCTCAGCTGACACCTGTCTACCATGGCTGATCCTGCTGGTACCTAAATATCAACGGCATAGCTTCCAGCATCTCAACAACAAGCAAGCCTCCACTGACAGACAAATGGGGGCTGCTCACTCTGTCTTTACTGCTTGTTGGAGAAGAATGTTCTGTATACCATGGACTGCCCAAAGAACAAACAGATCTGTTCTAGAAGAAGTACAACCAGAGTGCTCCTTGGAAGCGAAGACAGCAAGACTGCGTCTTACGTACTTTAGACATGTTGTCAGTAGAGATCAGTCCCTGGAGAAGGACATCATGCTTGGTAGAGTGGAGGGTCAGTAAAAAAGAGGGAGACCCTCCACGAGATGGATTGACGCAGTGGGTGCAACAATGGGCTTAAGCATAAAGAAGATTGCAGACACAGAACGAGGCCAGGCAGTGTTTCACTCTATTGTTTACAGGGTCGCTATGAGTTGGAACTGACTCGACGGCACCTAACAACACCAGGGGCTCCTAGAAGGGTGAGAGGGAAGACCTGACAATCTGCTCCTGTAGGAATTATTTGCTGCTATTGATTCAGTTCCGACTCACAGCCACCCTACAGGACATAGCAGAACTGCCCCATAGAGTTTGCAAGCCTGTAATCTGTATAGAAGCAGCAGCCATACCTTCCTCCCACACAGCAGCTGGGGGTTTGAGCTGCTGACCTTTTGGTTAGCAGCCCACCGCTTGACCGCTGTGTCACCAGGATTTATTCTTGTAGCGGCAGAAATGCTGGCCCGGGGCTGCCAGAGCTTCTATCTCTTGGATATATACCTGAAGTTTGAATTTACATGTGAGACCTCACAATTTTTAAACACTGGCAATGACTGAAACTCCAAATACCGTATGAGCCAAACAAAGCGCTGCCTGATGATGGCCACTGTTTTAAAGCATTTACTCTAAAAACGTCTTCTGAGCAGAAGAGAGCTGCCAGAGCTCTGAAACCCTGGTGGCATAGTGGATTAAGTACTATGTCCGCTAACCAAAAGGTTAGCAGTTCAAATCTGCCAGGAGCTCCGTGGAAACTCTATGATGCAGTTCTACTCTGACCGCTAGGCTCACTATGAGTTGGACCTGACTGGAAGGCGTTGGGTTCTGGTGGAGATTTAGTGCTAGGAAGAGTAAGTTAGAGGACTAGGAAGTATACACAGTGTTTCTTTTTTTGCACTCCCCAGTCTCATCTGTGGGCAGAGTAAATCTAAGACTCCTACCACATTGCCTTAGTGTGTAGGAATTCTCTCCGGAAGGCATTCCCTGTTGGAATGCACATTAAGTCGCCTGGAATAAGGAACACCTAGGCTTGGGTTAATTGTCATCAGATTAGTGAGATGTCGTGAAGAATTCGGGGCTCTTCAAGGTTACAAAACAAGCGGGTTTTGTTGGATACGTGAGATGGCACAGCCAGGGGCCATCAAGTTGATTCCAACTCATGGTGACACCGTGTGTGGCAGAATCTAACTGTCCTTCTCAGCATGTTCAGTGGCTGAGTTTTCAGAAGCAGGCCACCGGGCCTTTCTTCCAGGGTACCTCTGTCCCCCAGCTTAACTGTTTGCAACCCCCAGTGACTCCTATGGAAAAGACGGTACGTAAGATAGAACTACTGCTGCTGGGGGTAAAGCGGAAGGCCTCGTGGGGACTGGAGCCTCAGGGTTACCGCCACAACGGAAGACTGAAGACAGGCGGTAAGGAGGAGGACTCAGAGCACTCTGAGGGTTTATTTATTTATTTATTTCGGTTGTTCTGATTTGTTAGGTCATATGCTGATGCTCTGAGTCTCTTCCATTTGCCCCTAGAGTCAGTAAACTGTAGCTTAAGCTTTTTTTTATAACACTAAAACCAATGTCATTGCCTTTGAGTCAACTCTGAATCATAGTGACCTTACAGTGTTGACCCAGAGGGTTTTCAAGGAGCAGGTGATGACTTCCAACAGTTGGACCTTTGGATAGCAGCTGAAGTTCTTGACCACTACACCACCAAAAAAACACAAAACAACAACAGCAGCAAAAACAAAAAAACCAACCCCATTGCTATCAGGTTGATTCTGACTCACAGGGACCCTACAGGACCAGGATTCACAATAACACTAAACCAAAACCAAATCTGTTGTCATCAAGTGGATTCTGAATCACAGCAACCCTATAGGACAGAATAGAACTGCTCCATAGAGTTATCAAAGAGCTCCTGGTGGATACGAACTGCCAACCTTTGGGTTACCAGTCACGGCCCTTAACCATTATACCACCAGGGTTTCCTCGATAACATGAGAAGTTGTCAAACTGATTTTTAGAATCATCTTTAAGATATTGGAGGGAGATTAAGCATTTGGAATTTCTCTTTAAGCTAGTGACAGCAACCTCAGCTTATACACACAAGGCCCGTGAGCCAGGAAAACTCTCAGAGGAAACTTAGCCAATTCTTCAATAAAAGCAGGAGGTTGCTCCTCAATACTTCTCCCTAAGACCGGTTGAGCTTCTGTCTACCACATTCTTAGGGCCATGCCTGACTTTTGGTAAATCTAATCAACATCTTCACATTCACACTTCCAACACAGAAGGAGATGGATGCTAAACCAAAGTTTGGGGTTTTGGCATCATTTTGCTCAATGGGAATCGATTTGAGGTTAATAAGAACCAAGGACAGAGTATTTGTTAGGGACAATAGCAAAAGCAGAACCTGATGGACAAATACTCCCAGCCATGTAAATATGGCATCATTGTCAGTTCGGGAAGAATATCTACCTAACAAGTGATCATTAACTGGCTTGGAGAATTGAAACCAATCTTTGGTGTAAGTGAGCATGCAGAAAGAAAGCCACTGCTTCTTTGGAGTAATTTTCTTTGCGTCTTGGGTCTAAACCAAAACATTGCTTCCTTTTTCAAAAGAAACTGTATTAACAACGTGTCATATTGCCAGTACTTGAGGTGTAGGATACTGATGTGTGATGTGGGCAGACTCAGCAACAGAGGCCCAGGAGGTGCAGTCGTATTAGTTTTATCAGTGCAATGGCAGCAGGCAGGTACAGCATTTGGTGCATCAATGAGGCTCATGGCACAGTGGCCTTACATACAGATTCATACAAACGTGGCTGGCAGCCAGATATATGAGCTTGTAGTTTCGAGTAGGTTATGTAACAGGGCATGTCATACTGTTGAATCATTCTCATCTAGGGGGTCTGTACCTGGTCAGAAGCCCTAAGCAAAATGACCTTCCTGGCTGTCCCCAAAGAATGTTATGGAAAATTTGGGAAAATATGTATAATGTTCTATGTGGTTACACTTACAATTCTGCATCTTTCCTTCTAACCAACTCTTGCTCAAAAACACACTTTCACACAGTTGGGATCATGTAGTTCATATCACTGGTTTTGGGGAAGACACTGTAACTTTCTTAAAAGCCAAGTAAAGCCAAGTGCCGTCGAGTGGGATCCGACTCATGGCAACCCTAGGGGCCAGGGTAGAACTGACCTCCAGAGTATTCAAGGAGCGCCTGAACTTTCTTAAAGGGTATCTATTTCCCCTTCTTCTTTGCATACAGAACCCTAATATTGTTTAATGTATGCAATCCCATGTGAAGGCTCAAATTTGGTAAACTGGCCGTGATCATCCTGCTCTTCGTCTCCCCTTGCAGCTAAGAAGTGGTCCACCAGTAGGTTCTGGTACGTCTGCTGAGAATGCTTCTGCTAAAGATTTCACTTTCATGATAAAAGGGACTTTCCCCAGCCCCTTCATTCTGCTTTGATTATACAGCTGATGGCTGGAACTTTCCAAGTCATCTTGTGATGAAGGGAGAAAGCTCGGGGGAGATACTTTCAGCAGGAGAGGAAATAATGCTTCATCAAATATCTCTGAGCACTTAGCTTTTTGTATTTATTAATATTAGGTTAAAGGGCATGAATATTTTGACATTTATTAAAATGTTTTTGCATAACTTCTTTTCAAAAGGATTATATTAATTTATAATGCCTTCAACAGCATATGAATGAATCAATTTCACAGTAATTCATCAACAATGGGTATTAGCATTATTTTTACGATGAATTGTTTAGGTGTTAAGATGCTGCAAGTTTGCTTTAATTTGTAGCCACTTTCAAAGAAGACATTAGAGATTTGTGTGGCTGTGTCTGTGTGTACTTTTCAAAAGGGTACAGACATATGTCTCATGAGTTTAAGCAAAGATGATAATAAAAATATGCAAGAATATTTCCTCAGGAAAGACATTGATTACATCTGAATAGATAACAGTCATCATGCCGGTCTTCCTAGCTTTTTGGGGTGGCTAGATTCTTCATGGAATGCTTTCAGGAATACAAAGATGTAGCCTCTGAATCAAGGTCAGCAGACTATGGCCTGTTGACCAGATTTGATCTGCCACCTGTTTTTTGTAAATGAAATTTGTCAGAGTGTAGTCACAGCCATTCACGTCTGCATTCTCTGTGGCTGCTTTCATGCTACTATTGCAGAGCTCAATAGTTGCCACAGACTGTGTGGCCTGCAAAGCTGAAAATACTTGTTGTGTGGCCCTTGGCAAAAAAAATTTTCCAATCCCTGCTCTAAATTTGGTTTATTTGTTGTTACTGATTTTTAAATCTAATCAGATTTTCTAAAAAGACTATTTAACTAGCTTGGCTTGTTTTTTTTTTTTTTTTTTTGGCTATTTATGGTTAAGCCCCCAAATGAGTGGAAAGACAAAATAGCATTTCTTATGGACTGAATTAAATCTACTGCTGTTGAGTCAATTCCGACTCATAGTGACCCTATAGGACAGAGTAGAACTGCCCCGTAGAGTTGTCAAAGGAGCACCTGGTAGACTGAAACAGCCAACCTCTTTGTTAGCAGTCATAGCTCTTAACCACTCTGCTACCAGGTTATCCTGGATCGAATTATGTCTTGCAAAAACAGGTGTCATGAATCTTAACACTTACACCTGTGGAGGAATCCCTGGAGGGTGCAGACAGTTGAGTGCTGAAAGGTTGGGATTTAAACCCAGCCAGAGGTGCCTCAGAAGACAGGCCTGGCAGCGTGCTTCTGAAAGGTCACAGCTCTACTCACTGGCAACAAACAACATCCCCGTGGGTATAATCCAATTTGGGAACAGGCTTTTTTCTTTGCTATGCTAATGAGGCCATACCAATGTGGAAAAAAACAAAAAAACCAAACCCATTGCCATCAAGTTGATTCCGACTCATAAAGATCCTATATCAAAGTAGAGCAAACCAAAAACCAAATCCAGTGCTGCTGGGTTAATTCCAACTCATAATGACCCCATAGGACAGAGTAGAACTGCTTCATAGAGTTTCGAAGGAGTGCTTGGTGGATTTGAACTGCTGACCTTCTGATTAGCAGACGTAGCACTTACCCACTATACCACCAATGTAGAGTAGGTCTTAAATCAAGTGCTTCTGAGATATAAAACAAGCAGATGAGGCAAGCAAGCAGGAGTAGGAGAAAGATGCCACAGGATCTCCAAGGAACTCAAAGAACAATCACTAGAGAAGCTGAGACAAGGATGCCCTGCTCCAGCGTAGACAGAGAGCCTTTCCTTAGAGCTGACAGCCTGAATTCTGACTTCTAACCCTGTCAACTGTGAAAAAAAATACACTTTTGTTCAGGAAAGCTACCTACAGTGATATTTCTGTTACAGCAGCACTAAGAAACTAAGGCAAAATTTAACCTCCTGTCTCAGTGTCGTGTGGAACAGAGAAGATGAAGGTGCCTAACATTCTAGCTTAGAGCTTCATTCCTTTGGCTGCCGGTTCTGTTCTTTGTTAAACCCAGGCCCCCAGGAAACAGGTAACACAGTTATGGGCAGGTTTTGCCTTAGAGTAGATGAGAACCATGGACTTAGAGGACACAACTTCCAGCGAATGGAAAACCATAAATACCCCAAGAGTAGATTTTTATAGGGTATGGAAATAAGAGGATAGGATGAACTGGATACTTTGAGACTGAGGAGGTTTACACCAAGCAGGTAGGTTAAGGGAACAGAACAAGGACATTAAGGGCAGAGAAGATGAAGCTGACCTATTTGGTAATTTAATAGAAGCCTGGCCCCATCCAAATAAAATGTTTTTCTGTAATAAAACAGGTCACGTAATAGTAGTTTGAAGTTCTGAGCACTTTTCTTTGAAGCACTTCCAAGGATATCACAAGTCATCTTATTTCCTCCCAAAGCATCCCCATGTTATTAGCAATGAAGAAATCAGGTTGCTGAGGGCCAGCTGCAGGCACCAAACCAAAATCCACTGCTCTCAAGTGAATTCGGACTCATAGCGACCCTAGAGGCACATTGGCCCTAAAACCATTTCTGATTCTTGGTAACTATTGTGCTTACCACGTCTGTTCCCTAGCTGACTCTCTTCATGCTGGTTTTATTCTCTGGTGCATAAGAGAAAGAACCAGGAAATTTAATCCACGTGGAAGACAAGGCAGCAGGAAGACTCATGACAGTGATGGGTCATCATTTAGATGTGCTGTGGCCACTGCAAGGCAACGCTTTGCAGTCTGTTATGTGACCAGGGGCAGATTAACCAGGAAGCAAAGGAATGCATGGTCTTGCATTAGGCAAGGCACGTGTGGGCTTCCTCATGTTTACTTACAAATCTGTAGTGCATAGCATCATCAGTTGTGCACTGTGGACTAGTCAGTAAGCACAAGTTAAGCTCATGTGTACCTTGGCTACTGGATAATTCACTCCAAGCTGGGACCAATGTTTCCTAGCTCCTGATTGCTGTTAGCTGTTGGCCCCCAATTTATGGCAGACCCATGCACAGTGGAACAAAATACTGCCCAATCCTGTACCATCCCCAAGACTAGCTGTGTATCATACCATCGTGATCTACGAGATTTTTTTCAGCTGATTTCCAGTAGCAGATCACCAGGTCTTTCTTCGTAGACTGCCTGAGTCTGGAAGCTCTGCTGAGGTGTGTTCAGTGTCATAGACACATGCATCCTCCATGGAGAGAAGAACAAGCACAGGTGTCCTACGTGGAAGGTGAGAATTCTACCACTGAACCACCCCTGTCCTCTCCCTAGCTCCCTAGTCCAGTGCTAATGACCAGTGGCACCCTGATGCCTTGCATACTAGGAACATATGTGAAGCATCCTTACCCACTCCAGACTTGCTCACCTCTACTTGAGCTAATGCCTTTATCTCAAAGTGTTTTCTTACTCTCTCTTTCCTCTGCGTGGATGTATGGATGCTCATCATCTACTCCAACAACCTCTTCAACTTCCACTTTGGCTTGGGTGCTGTACCATAAAAACAGCCCGCACTATCCCCAGTGTCTGTGGCTGACCACCACTTTGGTTACGCAGAATTTGGTTCATGAGCCCATCAGGGGATACTATCAGTTCAGGACAGCTACCTGGCTCAGCAAAAGAAGGAGATGAAAATAGATCTATGAGCACACTGGCTTTTTGCTTCCTGTCTGCATCATCTTCTGTTTTTGTTAGGAGGGCCTGGTGCTGCAGTGCAGGAGCTCAACCTTGAACAGGCCTCTGACTCTCTCATTTGCTATCCAATAATGGGAATCCTTGGAAACTCTGGTGGTGTGGTAGCTAAGTGCTACAGCTGCTCACCAATGGGTTGGCAGTTTGAATCCACCAGGGCCTCCTTGGAAACTCTATGGAGCAATTCTACTCTGTTCTATAGGGTTGTTATGAGTTGGAATCAACTCAGTGGCAATGGGTTTCATTTTGGTTCAGTGGGTGCCCTTGGAAATTCTGGTGGTGTAGTGGTTAAGTGTTACAGTTGCTAACCAAAAGGCTGGCAGATTGAATCCACCAGGCACTCCTTGAAAACTCTGTGGGGTGGTTCTACACTATCCTGTAAGGTAGCTTTGAGTCAGAATTGGCTCGATGACAATGAGTTTGGTTTTTTTTAATAGGTACCCTCAGCCTAGGTGAACACAGAAACAGTCTACTGAAGAGTGATGAATTGCCCAAAAGAATAAATCAGGTTGAAGGACAAGAGTCCAGAAAGAAAACATGTGCTAGAATCATGTGTGCTGTCCGCAGACAGGTTAGAGGGAAGACTGACAGTATCCTTTGGGCAAATAGCTTTAGTCCAGAGAAAGACAGCTATTGTCAGCCAGGCCAGGCCTGGGAAACTGCCAGTCCCTAGAAACTAACCTACCCCCATCTATAGTTTGTCATTCTCTAGACTCTACTTTAGAATTCTTGTAAGTGGGCATGGCAAGACTTCATCTCACTGAGTTTTGACATGTTATCAGGAGGCACAAATCCCTGGAGAAGTACATTATTCTTGGTAGTAGGTCAGTGAAAAAGACAAAGACCTTCAGTGAGATGAACTGATACATACCTACTGTCATGGATTGAATTATGTCCCCCCAGAAATGTCAGTAGCATCTTGGCTGGGCCATGATTCCCAGTATTATGTGATTGTTCTCTATTTTGTGATTGTAGTTCTCCTGTATTTTGTGAATTCTAATTTCTGCCTGTGGTTCATGGAGGAAAGTTGGATTATGTTAAAGAGGATTAAGGTGGGGCTGTCACACCCTTAGTAAGGTTACATCCCTGATCCAGTGTAAAGGGAGTTTCCCTGGGGTGTGACCTGAAAATCAAAGGGAAGCTAGTAGAGAGTGGGGACCTCATACCACCAAGAAAGCAGAGTGTATCCTTTGGGCCTGATGTTCCTGCACTGAGATGCTCCCAGATCAAGGGAAGACTGATACCAAGGATCTTCCTCCAGAGCCGACAGAGACAGAAAGCTTTTACTTGGAGCCCGAGCTCTGAATTTAGACTTCTAGTCTAGATCACTAGACTGTGAGAGAAGAAACTTCTCTTTGTGAAAGTCATCCACTTGTACTTCTGTTCTAGAAGCACTGGATGACCAAAACACCTACTATTGTCAGGATGGCACAGGACCAAGCAGTGTTTCATTCTGTTATGCATGGGGTCACTGGGAGTTGGAGATGACTTGATGGCACCTAACAACGGGGAGCACAGTGAGTCCTTTGGACCCAGGGTCCCTGTATCTGAAAAGCTCCTTGGCTGGAACAGATTGATGACAAGGATTTTCCTCCAGAGCTGACAGAGACAGAAAGCTTTCCCTTAGAGCCCAAGCTCTGAATTTAAATTTCTAGTCATCTAGACTGTGAGAGAATAAACTTCTGCTTGTTGCAGCCATCTATTTGTCGTGTTTTTCTTTAAGCAGCACTACATGATTAAGATAGCTGGTGAGCCTCGATTATAGCACCTACTACATTGTGTATAGCTGACTTCTTCATAGCACTGTGAGGCCTCTGGAAGTCAGGACCTTTAAACTTTTCAATTTTGTGTTTCTAGTATACAGCACAATGTACAACCCACGGGTAGCACATAGCAGATGCTTACTAAATCAATGACATTTTGTAGGTCTACCTTTTCTGGGGATGGAAGGCTTTCTTTAGCAGCAATCTTCTATTCTAATCAAGAGGCTGCAAAATGTCCTTTCTCACTCTTAAGAGCATTGAGTGCCAGGTCACTAGCAAGAATGGCTCCCAGTGGTTCATAACCTCAACTGTAGATTGGAAACATCTGGGGAACTTAAAAAGTCCTGCCATTCAGGCCATAGCACAGAACAATGAAATCTGAATCTCTGCTGGGTAACAGTTGACAGCTTAGACAAGCATATCTTAATGTCCTTCTACAAAAAAGATTCAAGAAACCAAGTAAAATGGATTAAAAAAGGCAATCCAGGATCCTGAACATAAAACTGAAGTCTGAAGAGTCGACTGAACATATGATCAGAAACAGAGTTAGAAGAAGCTCAATAGGAACACGGAGTTGCTCAGAGCATTCATACCAGCCAAGCCCAGCACTGCTATCTTGAGATGACAGCAAGTGACATCCTAGGGCAAAGATCCTAGGAAGGAAACTTTGGGAAAAACACAGCTAGAGGCAGAGACACTGAATAAAGAAACCTGGAAAGAAATGGGGTAGGCAGATTGTATTCCAGGTCTGAACTAGCCTGAGAAGGAGACATACAGCAACGCCATAGCTTGGAAACAAGGAAGAGATACTGGAGCAAACTGAGGCAGCCTGAATCATTGGAGTTTCAGGATAGGGTATTAAGAAGATAGATCATGCACTTCTACAGATGGACAAGGGTAAATACAGGGAGGTGGGTAAGAGCTTCAGGATTGCTGGTGAGTACAAAGAATAGAAGAATCTAAAAACTAGTGACTAGACTTTTATCAGCAGGGGTCCCCATTCATTTTGAATTAGTAAAACAGCAGAGTATTAACCAGAAGTTTCCCCTTAACCATCCTTGCACAACTCTCTCCTTTCCCTCTCCTTGGAACTGACCCCCACCTTCATTACCCATGTGGTAAAGTACCACCAGTTACCCACCCACAGCTTGCCCCATTCCAGTCTATGCAGTGAGATGCCCAGATGGCTCACCTTGCCCACCACTTATCCCTTCCAGCTTGTGAGGTGAGGCACCCCCAATAACTCACTCACCAAGTGCTCTTCCCGTATCCAGTCTATTCCCCCAGGCTGTCCAAGCATGCACAGAGGCCGACAGATCTCCTCCCTTTGCTGGGACACCTATCTGTGATGAAGGAGAGGGCCTGTCTAGCACAGTAGAGTAGTATTGTCTCCCTGAGTCTGCAAAAACAATCCATCTTGCACTCCAGAGGCTGCACTAACAGTGTGCACCAATGTGGAAGTAACATGCAACCCTAAAGGAACTGTGGAGGGATCCTGATCACCTGACACCTGGAGTCCCACAGCTGGAAAGGAACATGCTCACATACCTCTGTACAACCCTATGTGGGATTACAGAGGCCCCAGTGAAAGAGGATCTTTGTGTGTGTGACTCATCATACCCACCAAACCCAATCTGTTGCTGTTGAGTCAATTGTGACTCATAGTGACCCTATGGGACAGAGGACAACTGCCCCCATAGCATTTCCAAGGAGCTGGTGGATTAAAACTGCCAACTTGTTGGTTAACATAGCACTTAACCACTATTTTACCAGGGTTTCCTCATACCCACCAATGAGAAGAAACTGTTCCTAACCAACTAGCAGCACCATAGCCATATACAAAACAACATGACAAAACAACTACAATTAAAACAATACAAAGGAAGGTAGACAATGCAAAGAGAAAAGAAGAAACTAAGTTCCATATATGTCAAAAGAAAAGAAAAGCAATACAAAAAAGACAAACATACAATCAATAAACATATAAATGAATGAAATAGAACCCCAATGTCTCAAAGACATCAGTCAATTATAAATCACATGAAGAAACAGGATATAATGACTCAAGCAAACATGCAAAATAAAGGGATGGAAAATGTTCCTGAGGAAGAATGCATAATGCAACTACCTAACAAGGAATTTTAAGGCTCTTCAGAGATCAAGGAAAACATGGGGAAAAGCTTGGAAGAATTTAAAAAAAAGAAAATGAGAGACTCAATAAAGAAATAGATACCACACAAAAAGAAATAACAGGAAACTTGGAAGCTTAACAATAAAATGTCAGAAATACAAAACTCAGTTGAAGTACACGATCGTAGAAGTGAAATGATAAAACAAAGAAATTATGAAAAAAAAGAATCAGTGGGATAGAGAACAAAAGCCTAGACACTAATTTGTTTGTAGAACAAACAGAAAAGAGATTAAAGAAAAATGAAAAAAATGTAAGAGTTATGTCAGTTTCTATTAAGAAGCATAATATATGCATATAAGGAATTTTGGAGCCATGGTGGCACAGTGGTTAAGAGCTCAGCTGCTACCAAAAAATCAACAGTTCATATCTACCAGCTGCTCTTTGGAAACCCTGCGGAATAGTTCTATTGTGTCCTATAGGGTTGTTATGAGTTGGAATTGATGTGGTGGCAATTGGATTAGTTTTTCAATAAGGAATCTCACAAGGGGAAGAGAAAAAAAGAGCACAGAGAAAATTTTTGAAGATATAATGGCAGAAAACTTCACAAATATCATGAATGACAAGAATGTTTCTATCCAAGAAGCTCAATGAACTCTATACGGGACCTTAGAAAAATTCACCAAAACCTATCATAATCTAAGTTTTAAGAACTGAAGACAAAGATAGAATTTTGAAGCAACTCCTGCAAAATGAAATATCATTTACAAAGGGTTGGCTCCGTAACACTAAGCACAAATTTCTCCTCAGAAACCATGCAGACAGGACCATGACTTACACAAGACCCTAAATGCAAAGAACTGCCAATGAAGAATTATATGTCCAGCAAAACTGTCATTAAAAAATGAAAATGAAATTAAGACATCCCCAGATAAGCAGAAATTCAGGTAATTTGTAGCCATCAGACCACCCTGCAAGAAATATTCTAGGGAGTCCTAAGATACATGACAGAACCACCCAGATACCAAGCCAAGTGAAGACTTTACAGAAGTAAAATAAAGCTACAGACTTGATTCAGGGGACCAGAAATAAAAAAAGTTGCAATTAATGACAACCTAAAAGCAAAAGAAGAAATAAATGGTATAGTTATAGAATTTCCATATAGAGAGGAAGTTGGGCAATTTCAAGATATAACAGACTATTAAATATAGCATGATAACAGTAAACTTTAGGATAACAACAAAGAAAGTAAGTCTACTCAAAAAATAGAAAAAATAAAACAGACTCAGTAAATAACAAATGAAAGGAAAATAAAACTCAGATATGAAAATAACACATAAAGAACAAAGAAGACATTAATACAACAAAAAAGTATAACAAAATGGCAGCAGTAAATTCTTATCTATTCATAATCACACGAAATGTAAATGAATTAAATGCACCAGTCAAGAGGCAGAGACTGTCCGAATGGATAAAAAAAACACAACCCATCAATATGCTGTCTACAAGAGACACAGTTTAGACACAAAGAGATAAATAAGTTAAAAATCAAAATTTCTGCTAGTAGGACACAGGTATTTGTGTTACAGCTGTATTGCAAAGACTGTGTTGGGCATTAAGGAGTCAGGTGAGATTTACCCTGGAGGGAAGGGGAGGAGCTTCAGAATTTTTCTCAAAGCAATTGCATTTGCTCTCAAAGAAACTGCCATCATGGGAAAAAATAGCACACATAAAAAGTCAATAGCATAAAGTAGCAATTGTATGCCTTAAATCAGGGTTCCAAACATCAATTTGATTGATATTTTGAGCCAGATAACACTTGGTCTGAAAAGCAAAGATGTCATTTTGAAGGCTAAGTTGTGCCTAACCCAAGCCATGCTATTTCAATAATATCTATGCATGTGAAAGCTGGACAATGAATAAGGAACACAGAAGAACTGACGCCTTTGAAATGTGGTGTTGGAGAAGAAAACTGAATGGACTGCCAAAAGAATGAACAGCTCTGCCTTGGAAGAAGTATAACCAGAATGCTCCTTAGAAGCAAGGATGGCAAGATTATGCCTTACATACTTTGGACATGTTATCAGTAGGGATCAATCCCTGGAGAAGGACATCATGCTTGGCAAAGTAGAGGATCAGTGGGAAAAAAGACCCTCAGCAAGATGGAGTGACGCAGTGGGTGCAGCAATGGGCTCAAGTATAACAACTTTTGTGGGCATGGCGCCGGGCTGAGAGGTGTTTTGTTCTGTTGTACATCGGGCTGTTATGGGTTGGAACTGACTCTACAGCACCTAGCAACAACAGGTCTGCGAAAGGTCCTTGTCATCAGTCCTCCCCTGGTCTAGGAGCTTCTCAGCGCTCCTGGTTCTACTTTCTTGGTAGTAAGAGGTCTCCTGTCTCTCTGCTTGTTTATGTTTTTTATGTCTCAAAAGAGATTGACTTAAAACAGAACCTAATCTTGTAGACAGAATCCTGACTCATTAAAGTAACTGCCTCTAACCTCACCACATTAATGTCAGAGAGGCAGCATTTACAACACATAGGGAAATCACATCGGACGACAAAGTGGTGGACAATCACACAATACTGGGAGTCACAGCCTTGCCAAGTGGACACACACTTTGTGGAGACACAGTTCAATCCATAACAATGTGGGAAGACAGTTTCCATGCCATGTGAAGATCACCAAGGAACTGAGGATGAGAAGCTGAAAAGAGATGAGGACCATTGTTCCCCACAGCCAACAGAAAGCCCTCCCCTAGAGCGGGTGTCTCGAATTAGGATTTCCAGCCTCCCGAAACATGAGAAAACAAATTTCTGTTTGCTAAAGCCACTTACTTGTGGTATTTTTGTTATAGCAGCATTAAGAAACTAAGAGGCACACTGGTGGTGCACTGGTTAAATACTCAGCCTCTAAATGAAGGCTCAACTGTTCAAACCCACCAGCTACTCCATGGGAGAAAAGACCTGGCAGTTGGCTCTAGTAAAGCTTGCTTCCTAGGAAACCCTATGAGGCAGTTCTACTCTGTTCTATAGGCTTGTTACGGGTTGGAACTGACTTAATAACACACAACAAGAAGCTAAAACACCTACTAAGTCCCAAACTGTGTTTTAATAAGTCCTCTGGATGATTCTCTTGCACAGTCAAATTTTAGGGCCATTAGTCTGGGGACAGGGGGTCACACTGATGGTTCAGAAGTACAATGCTTACCTTCCAAGTGGGAAACATGGGTTTGATTTCCAACCAATGCAAATTATACTCAGCAACCACCTATCTGTCGGTGATATATTGCATGTTGGTACCATGCTGAACAAGTTTCAGCAGAGCTCCCAACTAAAACAGAGCAGGAGGAAAGGTCTGGTGACCCATTTCCAAAAGCAATCTGCCAGTGGAAACCCTATGGATCACAACAGTAGGATACCCAACTGATCATAGGAACAGCACAGGACCAGGAAGCATTTTGTTCCATTGTGAGTAAGTTCACCATGAGCAGGGGCTCACTTGACAACAGCCAACAGCAAACAATAGTTTAGAAAGGGGGATGGGATGATTTGGAGCAACCAGAAAAATCTCAAGAGCAGAGCCTGTTCCTGGCCTCCAAATGTGATAGGTGGAGAGGAGGTGTTCCAGGTCAAGCAAACAGTTTAGAGAAGGATTTTCAGATGAAAATTAGTCTTTACTCAAACTGTTAAGTCTGTCTTTCTTTTTCACTGTTACATTTATTTTTTTTCTTAATTTCTTCAATCTGTTGGTTTTCCAGGGTTTGGGATAGAAAATAATTTCCTGTGCAGTTTATCAAAAGCTTGTTTATCAAGTGTTTATCAGCTTGTTCAAGTAACTGAGAATCCACATAACACAAATGATTACTTACAGAAACACAGGAGTGTGTTTTTGAAAAGCTGTGCATAGTCCAGTATTTATAGTCAGAAATTGGTACACACAAATACCTATTTACAAATGTATTTTTCATTTACAACAGTTTTTATATTGTGAGTCATTTTTATAAAGTTAAGAATAACACCCTTAATGGATATTTGGGGTGGGTTTGTATAAATCCAGATGTTTCTATGGCAGACCTGACCTCCCAGATCTACTATCCAACCTGCAGCTGGAGTGATAGCTGTAGCCAAAGATTTTTAGATCCAAGTTACACACCTACATAGCAACTAGAAAAATGTTCATTTAAAGTTGTGTATTTTAGGCCTTGTGCAGTCTCTACCAATAGTTTTAAATGTGTGTGATGCTTAAGTGATATGCATAAATATAGTTAAGACATCTTTTTTAATCTCTTAAAACATTTGTAGATCAGGTAGTTCTGTCTATCTATGGATAGATGGATAGATACAAAAAAGCTTACAAACTTTGAACAGGCAATTTTATATACTGTTCTGTCAAGAAGAGTGCAGGATCTATTCCAGATTGTTTCCTCTCCTCTCACCCAGTTATTTACGTATTTTTCTATTTCTCTAAGTATTAGGTTGCTTGTTGTGAGACCGTGTGACATCCATAAGCCAAAATATCAGATTTCTTCATTAACTTGCCTAAAGCCTTTTCATGGTTTCCCAGAGCCCTCAAGACAAAGCCCAAACACTGTATCACTTTTTTAATAAGGTTTTCACTATTTGTTTTCTTACTTATCTTTCTGTCCTCATCTATAATAGGCTAAATTATTGGCAAAAAAAAAAAAAATCCACGATGAACGAAATATTAAAAATTTAGAAAAATACAAGTTGTTTTGTTAAAAAACAACAACAAAAAAACACAAAACCTGTTGCCACTGAGCTAATTCTGACCGTCAGTTCTGATTCATAGTGATAATACAGGACCGGGTTGAACTGCTCTGTAGAGTTTCCAAGGAGTGCCGGATCAATTCGAACTGCTGATCTTTTAGCAGTTGTAGCTCTTAACCACTGTGCCACCAGGGTTACCTGTTTGTTTTTATAAATACACGTTATTGTACAAAAGGAGTAGTCCTTTCCAATCAGCCGAGGATTCCTAAACCTGAAAGTTTAGGCAGTTGTATGGGGGTTGACAATGACATATGAACAGGCCGGGCAGTGAGAGACTTCGTATATCATCATGTTTTTGATTATAGAACCTCCTTGAGTTTTTTTCTACTTGGATCAACCTGTGAGAGGTACTGTGGATAGAGCTGTATTCCCCTAAAGTATATGTTGAAATCCTAACTCCTGGACCTGTAAATATGACCCTGTTTGGAAATGGGGGGGGGGGGTTCTTTTCTCACACTAATGAGGTCATGTCACTGTAGGATGGATCCTGAATCCAATCACTTCCGAGTTATAAAAACAGCAGAGGAGACACAGGCACACACGCCCCAGGGTAAGAGGAACAGATGACAGACAGATACACCTACAAGTCCAGAAACACCAAGGATTGCTGGCAGCTTCCAGCAGATAAGAAACGCTGGTGGTGTAGTGGTTAAGTGCTATGACTGCTAACCAAAAGGTCAATAGTTCAAATACACCAGATATGCCTTGGAAACTCTATGGAGCAGTTCTCTTCTGCCCTATAGGGTTGCTATGAGTCAGAATCGACTCAGTGGCAGTGGGTGTAGTGGGTAGAAGGATTTGCCCTAGAGCTACACTTTGAATTCAGACTTCTAGCCTCCTGAATTGTGATAATATCTATATATAGACAAACATATATGCATATACATGTAATTACACAAATACAAAGACTCTCTACACATACATATACATATATATCTAGTCTTACAAAGCTTTAATAATCACAATCAGTATACTTTTTCAGTAAAGGGCCAGGCAATAAATATTTTAGGCTTTGTGGGCCATCTCTGTTACAACTATTCTACTCTGCAATTATACCACAAACATAGTCATAGACAGTATACAAATAAATTTTATTTACAAACACTGGATTTGGCCCACCAACCATAGCTTGCTGACTCTTTTCTTAGATGATATTATGATTGGAATGTTCAGTAAATGGAATTGAAGACCAAATTATCTAAAGTTTCAGATAACCAGGTGGCTATATGAAGTGTTCTCATATTAAGTACTATGGCAAAAGTACAAATTCTATGGACAAGAACATTAACTGCTTCTGTGCCCAACCGAGGAAACCCTGGTGGCATAGTGGCTTAAGTTCTCTGGCTGTTAACCAAAAGGTTGGCAGTTCATATCCACCAAGGACTCTTTGGAAACTTCATGGGGCAGTTCTACCCTGTCCTATGGGGGCGCTACAAGTCAGAATCGATGACAGTAACAGGTAACGGGTATGCCCAGCAGAATATAAGTCCATATAAATTAGAAGAAGACCTACCACCTATTCCTCGTAAATATTACAAGAAGGTTTATCCAAGTTGTCTGCATTCTTTGTTTTTCATCTTTAAGCATGATAATAATGTTGGCAGGCATCAACTCTTTTAAATGCTCTAGGAAAATGAGATCCCTTATAAATCATCTGTATATTCTCATCCATCTAGTGAGCTCTTAGGAAATTCATGCTGTTTGATTTCTTGCACTTTGTCAGAGAAAACAAGCTATATATTTCACATTTTCCCCTCAAAGCACTGAAAGAACCTGCAAACCAACAACCAACAAACCAAACCTGCTACCATCAAGTCAGTTTCGACTCAGTGACTGAATAGGACAGAATAGAACTGCCCCGTGAGGTTTGCAAAGAGCGGCTGGACCAGCTGCCAACCTTGTTGGTTAACAGTCAAGCTCTTAATTACTAAGGAAACCCTGGTGGCATAGTGGTTAAGTGCAACAGCTGCTAACGAAAAGGTCAGTAGTTGAAATCCACCCCATGCTCCCTGGAAGCTTTATGGGGCAGTTTTACTCTGTGCTATAGGGTCTCTATGAGTAGGAATCAACTTCACAGCACTGGGTTTGGTCCTTGGTTTTTAACCACAAAAGTGCCTGGGATCCACAAAGCAGTGCCCTTTAAAAGACAGCCAAGTTGTATTAGACACGTGACATTATATTTGTTTCTGAATCACATTCAATTTTTTGCCTCAAAGTCCCTTCCCCAGAGGGAAGGCAGAGCTCTTGGCTCTTCTTGGCCCGATATCAGTCAAGAATGAAGGGAAAGGCAGTCAGGAGGCTCTCTCATGCATCTGATGAATGAGTGGCGTGGTGAGAATTGTCCTGCAGTACTCCCTGGACATTTCCTATTCTGAGAAAAATTAAACAGCTAGCATGAAGGGAGGTGTGTAGTCCGCCCTGGTGCAAATGGTTCATTTGCTCAGCAGCTACTCAGAAGGATGGAAATTCACCCAAGGGTACACAGAAAGAAAGATCTGGCAATCAACTTTCAAAAACTCAGCCATCAGAAACCCTATAAAGCACAATTCTCCTCTGACACACATGGAGTTGTCATGAGTCAGAGCCGACTCGATGGCAGCTGGTACTGGTAGAGTCAGCCCTGTCTTTTGCAAGCTACAGAAGTTTCAAGTACAAAAGTAGTTTAAAACAAATCTACGTGGATCATAGCTCCTGGAATTTTTCTGTGGGTGAGACATGGAATATTTAGCCCTATTTGCCCATTTACTTTGATTTTCACTGAGCAGATTGGATTGTAGAGACCTTTTGCATAGGTTTAAATCTTTAAAACTTTCTCCTCTTTACCAGAACAAGTTATTTCTAAACCACAATACCAGTCATCTAGCAATTAAGAAAGAAGATCCAGAAAATACAATGGGACTTCAGACTTTGAGAGTATCATTAGACTGCAAACTTTGTTTTTATTTAACTCCTTCATTTTGGTAGACAAATGATCAGTTTTTAGAATATATTGACCGCATTTACTACTAAAGATGGTGTTACTTTTCCCTCCAAGCCTGTTTTATAAAGCAGAATGCATTCATTTCCTGTATCAGCTCATTCCAATGGGTAAATGTAAACTTCATATGCTTATTTGTTTAAGCAGTATTTATGAACTCACATGTTAAAAATATTCTAATGAATCTGACCGCACTGCAGTTATGGCTATTTATAACTATTCTTTCCTTTACTACACAACTATGAGAATAGAGGAACTCCTGGACAGGGCAAATGGTTAAAATGCTCAACTATTAGCAGAAAGGTTGGAGGTCTGAGTCCCCTAGACACACAGCGGAAGAAAGGTCTGTCAAACTACTTCCAAACCATCAGTTGCTAAAAACCCAATGGAACACAGTTGTACACTGACACACTTGGGGTCACCATGAATCAGAGATGACTATACAGCAAATGGTATAAGAACAGGGCACAAGCAGAAGAAGCTGAGATGGTATTGTATAAAGTCCAAGTATACAGCAAGTATACAAGCCTTCTCAGGGCTAGGAGCAGGCACAGTGCAAAGCAGTGACTGAGTAGAACCAGCCAACAGAAATCAGAACAGTGCTGTGTTCATTGTCTCACTCTTGCAAAACTTACAGACAGTTTCTGAATATTTAACAACAGCCACAAAAAGACAATCAGTCTGAAAAACAGCAAAAACCATGCTGATATCCAGACTCACTGCAAAGAAATGAAAAATTGAAATTAAGATGAAAAGACTGATAGGGTCTTGTTGTTGAATGACGGATACAAAGACGAAAGAATGAATGAGTTGGTTAGCACAGATAGATGACAAAAAGCTGTGTAACCAAAAACTGCACAATCAAAACCAAACCCATTGCCAACAAATTCATTCTAACTCATTGCAACCTTGCAAGAAAAAACAAAGTCTCTTTATACCTCATAATACCTGCCTCTTGGTCCCAGCACAACGCTTCCTCCGTGGCTCTGTCTGGCCTGGACTGGGTGCAGCTTCTCCTTACATTCAATCCCTCACCACTCACAGCTGAGCTCTCCCCAACCCCCTTCAGATTTTCTCCTGCCAAGAGGGAGATGAGCGCCTGCAACACCCGCTGATTGGATGGTAGTCAGCATCAGAACTCAAGGAAACTGCCAGGCATCCCTGCTCGGCTGGCCAATCAGACAGATGCCATTCTATAAGGGGTCGAAGAGGCTCCTGGCCACTGACGACCAGTTTCCCTTCGAGTAGACACAAAAAACTGAGGAAAACCCTGTTAGATTTCCATGGGGCTGTTTTAGGAGAGAAGCCAGGCTTTTTCTGCATGCTTAACTGGCACCGGTGTTTGGTTTTTTAAACTACAATCTTCTGTTTTAGAAAGGTGACAAAGATGCTTTGGAAACCCCGGTGGCTAAGTGATTAAGCACTACATTGGCTAACTAAAAGGCTGGTAGTTCACACCCACCAGGCACTCCCTGGAACCTCCATGGCGCGGTTTCACTTTGTGCTATAGGGTCGCTATGAGTCGGAATCAAGTCAATGGCAATGGGTTTGCTTTTGTGGTTTTCTTAAGATGCTTTAATATTCTCGCATTTTTATTTCCCATTTTTGGAGTGTACTTTATACTCTAAATCATAAGCGGATTCTCCAAATACACTTAAGTAGCCTACATACACAAACACACATTTTCTAATAATCATCCTCTCCATGAAGTTCAATATCATGGTATTTGTCAGAGATCTCTTCAACCCTGAAGTCATACTGATAGCTTTGCAACAGCCAACCCTCAGTTGCTGTCTAGCTGACACTGACTCACAGTGACCTGACACGTGTACAGATGAGAACTGTGCTCCATGGGGTCTTGAACGGCTGTTTTTTCCAGAAACAGATCACCAGGCCTTCCTTCCAAGATACATCGGGGTGGAGTCGAACCTCCAGCCTCTCAGCAGCCAAGCCTGATAACCATGCCCAACACCCAGGAACTCCATGAACGTGCTACCAAGGGAATTTCTTGCCTGTTTGGTGGGGTCCTAGAACCTGGAGTGCTTGCTCCAGCAGCAAGATGACGTAAGATGATGCAGACCCCAGCGCCTCTCTCCTATGAAGGCTGACCCTGACCAGGTTCTCCCTAGCCTCAGGCCAGGCTTCACTTCAGTCCAACTAGATGTAGCCCAAAGCATTCTTGTATCAGAAGAAGAATCAGCTTAGACAAAACTCCCCTTTCGTATGTCAAGTGTCGTGGAGCATGTATCTGCAGAGGCCTTGGGAGAGTTTACCCAGCAATGATACTTTGGGTTCTCCTTTTCTCTATCTGTGAATTTGCAAAAATATTCCCCCAATAGCGAAAGCTTTTGATTTTTCATCTGAAAAAAGGTCTAGGAAATGCTTTTTATCCTTGTGTGAAAAAAAAATTTCTACCCAGGAGCAGACTTGGAATACAGAGCTTCTTACAAGAAGAAACCATGCCAATGTAGCTTCTGGTGAGTTCAACAAGTTATTGCCGAGAGGGATTTAAAAAATAAAATTTATATATTTATATATATATAAAATATATACTTATACTATATGTATATGTAAAACTCACCGCCATCAAGTCAAGTCTGACTCTTAGAGAACCCATAGGACAGAGCAGAGCTGCTCCATAGAGTTTCCAAGGAGCAGCTGGTAGATTTGAAATGCTGACCTTTTTTTTTTTAGAAGATGTAGCATTTAACCACTATGCCATCAAAGTTTCCTGTAATTGGTTAATATGCATATGTATGTATACCTAAATTTAAACAATAAAATACATAGTGATTTTATTTTTTAATATGTGCATGGAAACTCTGGTGGTATAGTAGTTGAGAGCTACGCCCTCTAACCAAAAGGCTAGCAGTTGGAATCCATCAGATGCTCCTTTAGGATGACAGTTCTGTTCTGTTCTATATAGGGTTGCTATGAGTTGGAATTTTTTTATTATTATTTTTTAAATGTATACATAGATACATACATATTAACCAATTTCAAAAAATACACAGTATCAAGTTATTCACTTTCTTCTCTTTAACTTGACCTTTTCTTCATGATGAGTGGCTTTCCTACGATGGGGTTTCAATAACTTATTTATTTTTAAACATGTTTTCAAATAGTAAAAGCCATACAACATTCAGAAAATAGACAAAAGGAAACCCTTTGATTCCATGCCCAACACAGAAACTGCTGTCAAGTTTTATATATTTCCTTCTGAACTTTAAAAAACTTGAATCCTTACTTATAAATATTTCTATTAAATAAAATAAGCTCCACTTACAGAAGAATGATAATAGAACAGGAAAGCATAAAAGGAAAACAATTAGAATAATCTTTAATTCCTCTGCCCAGAGATAAAGACTGTTAACATGTTATGAATCCAGTTTTTTTTTTTTTTTCTCTCCATACACCAGTATGCATTTCGTGTTCCCCCCAAAATTCTGTGTAGCAGTTTGGCTAGGCCATGATTCCTGGTATTGGGTTCTGTTCTTCACGTTGTAAACCCTGCTGCTGTGATGTTAACGAGGGAGGATGTGCTGAACTTGTGCTGGTGGAGCAGGACCCATCTGTAGGATTGTTTCGTTCCTTGAGGCAGTCTCTTGAGACAGGAAGTTGAGAATCTATCAAAGCAACATCCTGCCATCAAGAAGCTGTGCCAGCAGCTAATCATGTCCTTCGGAAAGGACCAAGGTCCCTGAGCCTCAGAAGCGTCCAGTCCAGGGGCAGACTGACAACAAGGACCTTCCTCCAGAGCCAGCAGAGAAAGCCTCCCCCTGAGATGACACCCTGAATTTGGACTTTTAGCCTACTGGACTGTGATGACATAAAATGTCTCCTTTTAAAGCCATCCACTTGCGGTATTTCTGTTAAAGCAGTACCAGGTGACTGAAACAGTTAGGATGTTTGAATCCATTGCTGATTGCCTTCTAACATTTCCGGCACCATACGAGACAATATCCTGTTGCAAGATTTTCATCGGCTAATTTTCAGAAATAGATTACCAGGCCTTTCTTCCTGATCTCTCTCAGTCTAGAAATCTAGCCAGAACCTGTCCACTCTGGGCCACCTTGCTGGTTTTTGTAATACTGGTAACATAACTTTCAGCATCGTAGCAACATGCAAGTCTCCAGAGTATGACAAAACGGAAAGAGCAGGTGGTGGGCTAACACCACTGCAATTAACACAAGAAACAAAAGTGGCAGAACCCCTTTTGGTTCTCCAGATGCTTACTGCCTCAAGGGGAAGATAGATCTTACACTAAGAACTAATAATTTTTTCTTTCAGGGAATGGATTGCATTTGTGTATTGCCCTTTTCAAAACTACAGCACTTCCTCAACCTCCCACACTCTAATCTCCCTCCACTTTGTGTTCATTAATAAACCTTCGACATAAGAGATGCCCGTAACGCTCCCTTCCTCCTTGTTCATGACTCTCTGTGTTCTACAAGGGCAGATGAGTCATCGTGCTGGGAGGCAGCCCCGCAGAGCACAGACTGTCTGTAACTGACCGGTGGTCTTGCACAAGTTTCTGATAACACCTGCAAGAGACATAAGGGTTCCGAGAATGCTACTGACCGGAAGTGGAAGTTTTGGGAACAGGAAGCCAGTTAGAGCTGTCTGATATAGCACAGATATATAAGAAGCAGGGCTGGGAAAGAGGAAACAGCCACTCTCCTTTTTGACTGCCTGGCAACACTTCATTTGGGGGAAGAACAAACAAACAAGCAACACTTTGCATACAGGATCTGTCCGAATCTCAGTTCCAGGTTCTGACTGCTCCTCTTGTCCAACCAGAACTGGAGGTAGGAGGGAGGCCATCAGAGTTCTTTGTTCTGAAGCTGGGTAACAGTGCTGCCACCACTTGTCTGTCAATTTGCCATACTGTGGTGGCCTGTATGTTGCTGTGACGCTGGAAGCTGTGCCGCTGGTATTTTGAATACCAGCAGAGTCACCCGTGGACAGGTTTCTGCAGAGCTTTCAGAAGAGGACAGACTAGGAAGAAAGGTCAAGCTATCTACTTCGGAAAATTAGTTAACGAAGATGTTATGGATCACAACAAAAGGTCATCTGACATAGCGCTAGAAGGCAACCCTTGCAAGTTGGGAGGCACTCAAAATACACAGCCGCTTGAGCAGTCCAATAATCATGAAGATGGCACAAGACCAGGCAACATTTTGTTCTGTACTTGGGGTGATCACGAGCCCGAGCCCATGTGATGGGAATCAACAACAACAATACTGCTGAGAGAAATGACTAGTATGTTTTAATTTTTAGTAGAAGACTATTCAATGCAAAATATCATTAACAGAGGATGGTCTACGTTGCCTAGAAGTAGGGCTTTATGCTCTTCCTGCATCATGGTCTGCACCCCAATCCAAAATCAAATCCACTGCCATCAAGTCGATTCCAACTCATAGAGACCCTATAGGACACAGCAGAACTGCTCCACAGAGTTTCCTGGGAGCTCCTGGTGGATTTGAACTGCCAATCTTTTGGTTAGCAGATGTAGCACTCAACTACTATGCCACCATGGTCTGCACCCCAGAAAATGTCGTTTAGTTGGGAACGCCTGTCGTTCCAGCTAGGCTGCAGGGCTGAGCCCACAGCACCTTCAGATTTATTTTCATATAGCCGGCATGGACCCAGTGCTTAGCCCGCAAATCCTTACTTGGTAAACTGTGAACACGGTGTACTGAAACATGTCAGCATGAATGAAGTGAGTGGGTGTCCTGGATGCCCATAAGAAATAAAATGTGGTCAGGTCAAGTTTCACTTTACAGGTATACCAGGAGTTATTGTTTTTATGTACTTAATACTATTACAGCAGTTTTACAGAAAAATTACACAAAAAGAACAAAAAGTTCTCATATACCCCGTGTTCCCCTCGCATACACATTCTGCTAGTATTCTCCTTGCATTAGTGTGGTATTTTTGCTGCAATTGAACCGATATCATCGTATTATGATTTAACCGAAGCCCACTGCTGACATTAGGACTTACTCTGCGTATTGTACTGTCTTATGGGTTTTGACAAACTCCTAATGCCATGTATCTACCGTCCCAATATCATCTAGAGTAGTTTCATTGCCTTTAAAATGTCCTGTGCTCCACCTGCTCCTTTCTCCCCCTCCTCCAAACCCCTGGCAACCTCAGACCTTTTCACTGTGTCTCTCATTTTGCCTTTTTCACAATGTCATATGGTCTAAATTATGTAGTATGTAGCTTTCTCAGACTGGTTTTGTTCACTTAGCAGTGTTCACTTAAGGTTCCTCCAAGTTTTTTCATAGCTCGATGGCTTTTTTTTCCTGCATTTTTGCTAAACAGTACTCTAGTGTATGGATGTACTGTGATTTTTCCATTCGCCTATTGTCATGGGCTGAATTGCGTCCCCAAAACTGTGTGTAGCAGTTTGTCTGGGGCCAATTGTGTGATTGTTCCTCCGTTTTGTGATTTTCCTACGCAGTAAATCCTAATCTCTGTCTGTGGTTAACTGACTGGATTATGTTAAAGAGGATTATAGATTATGGATTATGGATTATGTTAGGGTGGGATGGTAACATCCTTCCTAAGGTCACCTCCCTGCTCCATTGTAGAGGGAGTTTCTCTGGAGTGTGACTTGTACCACCTTTTATCCTACAAGAGGTAAAAGGAAACAGAAGCAAGCAAAGAGTTGGGGGACCTCACACCATCAAGAAAGCAGCACCGAAAGCAAAGCGCTTCCTTTGGACCTGAGGTTCCTGTGTCAAGATGCTCTCAGACCAAAACAGAAGGGTACACCAACACGAGGACCTTCCTTCAGAGGTGACAGAGAGAGAGAAGGGGGGGGAGGAGGAGGGGGAAAGGGAAGGGGAGAAGGAGAGGTAGAGGGAGACCTCCACTGGAGCCAACACCCTGAATTCCGACATCCAGCTTCCTGGACTGAAGTAAACTGTTCTTTGCTAAAGCCATATACTCACAGTATTTCTGTTAGAGCTGTACCGGGTGACTAAGATGCCTATTGAAGGACATCTTCCAATTGGCAATCATGAATATAAAACCAACACCAAACCCACTGCTGTCAAGTGGATTTCCACTCATAGCAACACTATAGCTACTTTAAACAGCCATGTGCAGGTTTTTGTACAAACAGAGGTTTTCTGTTCATTTGTGTAAATACCTAGGAGCATGTTTGCTGGACCATATGGTAAGCCTATATTCAACTTGGTAAGAAGCTTCTGGGCTGTCTTCCAAAATGACTGTACCATTTTGCATTCTCACCAGCAATAAATGGGCATTCCTGGTGCTCCATGTCGTCACCAGCATTTCAGGTGGTCAGTGTTTTGGATTTTAGCCATTCTAATAGGGGTGTAGTGGTCTCGCTAATATGTTTGTCATTGTTATTTCTTGCTCCTTTTGCCTCTCTCCATGTCCTCTGCTCTCTAAACGTGTTCTTCTTTCCTCACACACCTTTTCCTTGCCCCTTTCTCCCTGCCTGCCCCACTTTTGTTCTTGACTTAGGTATCCCATAGCTTTAACTACCTCCCCTTTGTCAATGATGCCTAATGCCCAAATCTATACTTATGCCCAGGCTCTTCTTCTGGACCCTAGACCTGTTCTTCCACATGGATCTCCAGGAGAAACCTCATATATACAGTGAAAACTGTGAGAGCTTGAACTTGATGGAACTGCCTTGTTTTTCCAGGTCTTGCAAGTTTTCCACCTTTGTCACTTTTCTGTCACTGTTTTTAGTGGGCAATATTTGCATTTTTCCTTCTCTGACAGGTTTCTGCCTTCCACAGTTTCCAGCTTTTGCAAGTTTATGGTACCACCAAATGAGTTTATTTTGCCCCCACTGTCCTACCCAACCAACTCCTTCACTTCTAGTCCCTGTTGTGCTTAAAAAACAAACAATTCCACTGATGCTCAGTTGATTTTGACTCATAGCAACCCTATGGGACAGAGTACAACAGTGCCACAGAGTTTCCAAGAAGTTCCTGGTGGATCTGAATTGCTGACTTTTTGGTTAGCAGCTGCAGCACTTAAGCACTATGCTGTCAAGGCTTCCCCATTGATTCTGGCTCTCAATGCTAGGACTTCATAACTGATTTGAAAGCTAAGACAGGACAGTGCTGCTGTGGGACCATCCCTGGGCCTACTGTCAGCTGTCTTAGTGGTAGAGCCTTTAGTGGTCTCATTTTCTACTGAGATGTCAAGACAAGTATGGCAGAATGACTAATGTTCTGCCAAAGATGTCCACATCTGAACCTCCAGAATTCTTAAATATGTTACTTATGTGGCTAAAGAGAGTCAATAGGTATGATTTGGTTAAGGATTCTGAGATGAGGAAATGACCCTAGATTATCTCAGTCAACCCAATGTAACCACAAAGGCCTTTGTAAGAGGGAAACAGGAGTGTCAGAGAGACAGACATGATAAGAGAAATAGAAGTCAAAGTGCTATAGTCGTGAGCCAAGGAAGGGTGGTAGCCTCTAGAAGCTGCAGAAGGAGAGGAAACGGATTCTCTCTCCTCTGGAGCCTCCAAAAAGAATGCAGCCTTTGATTTTAGCCCTGTAAAACCCATATCAGGTCCCCAGGTAGCACGCTTGAGTGCTAATCTAAAGGCTGGAGGCTTGAACTCACCTGGCAGCATTGTGGAAGAAGGACCGACTTAGTCTGTTGACCCACTTTAGTAAAGAGTACCCAAACCCACTCCTGTCAAGCCGGGTCTGACTCATAGGTCAGAGTAGAACTATTCCACCGAGTTTCCAAGGAGCGCTGCTTGATTTGAACTGCTGACCTTTTGGTTAGCAGACGTAGCACTTAATCTACTATGCCACCAGGGTTTCCTTAGTAAAGAGTACACCCAAAAAATTTGTATGGACTAGTTCTACTCTGTAACACATGGAATTTTCAGAAGTTGGAATTGACTTGAGGTAGTGGGTTTCTTTTTAATGCTGATGCGAACTAAGGACTAGGTCTGGTTTCATCAAGGAAGTTGAGGAGGATTTGGAAATCTAGGGGAAAGTGGAGGACTCATTAACTGATTTGGAGGCAAAGGCAGGAGAGTGTTGCTATGGCAGTGTCCTTCCTAGAGTTAATGGGGGCAGAGAACGCACTAGGGTCCACTTGTAACCATTATAAGAGGCCCCGGCAGCACAGTGGTTAAGTAGTTGGCTGCTAACTGAAAGGTTACAGCCATTCCACAGGAGAAAGATGAACAGTCCACTTCCAAGAAAGATCAGTAGCCTGGAAGCCCTGTGGGGCAGTTCTACTCTGCTATATAGGGTTGCTATGAGTCACAGTTGACTCAACGGCCACAAGTGTTTGGGTTGGAACCCATTATGTGTCATCCAAGAGACAGAGAAGCTGTAAGGTCACCTGTCCAGTAGGGTCACTGGGAGGACAAGGCTGAAAGTACAAAGTAACTGGAGCTGTGCTGCAGAATGCCCAGGTATTCAGGAAGGAGGTGCCGGGGCTGCAAAGGGAGGCTGCAGGGCAACCCTGAGGCACCCATAAAATCCACAGAGAGCTAAAGTCATAAAGCAGGCCAGACAAGGCGAAGCCAAGGTAAGAACTGTGCCAGCCCCTTCTCTCTTCTCATACCGCGTGGAACTAGACATTTCCGTTTCTGAATCAAGCCTGTTTCTGAAACTCAAAGTAACTAGAGGATTTATCTGAAGGTGACCAAGAAAGTCATAAGCCTGCTTAACTTTTACCCAGTAGGACAAATTTCCACTCCCACACCCTACAAAGTTTAAAGGCATTGAGAGACAAAAATAAAATTGCATTTTGATATAAGCTATTATCCTGCTTGTCTCACACCTTGCATGCTCTTCTTTCTTCTTGGCTAAAGTCCAGCCTCTCATCTCTGCCTGCCCTCTGCTCCCTGCTCCTGCTTTCAGACCCACAGCAGCTTCTTTCTGTTGACCTTGTCTCCCTGTCTTGAACTCCTCTCTCTCTCTCTCTTCCAGCGCCTCTTCAGTACTGCAGCCACAGCAACCTTCCACAACCCTCACATAACCCTGCTGCAAGTGGCCCAAAACTTCTTAAGTTGTTTGGTGTGGCATTCAAGGCCCTCCTCAATTCTGTTCCCTGCCACTCTTGTCATCTTGCCTGTTCTCTGTTGTCAAGTCAGCCCAGTGGGACAAAATACCACTCAATCTTGCACTGTTCCTATGGTTGGTTGTGAGACTATCGTCATCCAAAAGGTTTTCATGGGCTGATTTTTAGACATAGGTCACCAGGTCTTTCTTCCTATTCCGTTTTAGTCTAGAAGCTCCACTGAAACAGGCTCAGCATCACAGCAACAGAGAAACTTCCATGGCAGATGGCTGGTGGCTGTTCATGAGATGCACTGTCCAGGAATTGAACTGGGGTGTCCCAAAATCACTCAGCCACCAATGCCTCCCCAGCCCTCTAACCACTGTGTATAACAGCCAGTCTTAGAACTAATCATACATCCTGGTATCTGTGCTCTTACTTTTCTCCCGGCACTATCCCTCTTTTAACCCTGAATATTCCCTTCTTGGTTAAAGTCTTAGGCCATTCTTTGAAGGTCTAATTGAGGTGTTAGTTCTTCCACAAAGACTTGGCCAGTCTTCCTGGGTAAAATTTGGTCTCCTTGTCTGCCTCCTTTGGTCCCGCTAGCACTTCATTCATTCTTTTTGCCTCACATGGTGCTGGATGCTGGGATACAGGACAGATAAGATGATCCTTGTCCTAAGGACCTTTGGGACCTCACAGGCAAGTAGAGACACATTTATAATATCATGGTGATAGTGGTAGCTATAGTGTGGACACTTACCATGACTTAGCTTATATTATAATAGGTTTTTATAACGCACAATTAGAAGATAACTCAGCATATATCCTCCACACTACTGCTCTGGGAAATCTTCCAGGGCAAAGACGAAGATTTCATCTCCTTTGCTTCTTCTAGAACAGTGTCTTAACATAGTAGGAACTCCATGAAGGTCACTTTAATAGAATTGAATAGATTATAACCCAACCTTTAATTTGTGTAGTAACTTATAGGTATCATGGATTGAATTGTGTCCCTCTCCCCCAAATGTATGTATCATTTTGGCTGGGCCTTGACTCCTGCGTTGTGTGATGTTCCTATGTGTTGTAAATCCTCCCTCCATGAAGGAGGATGGGCAGTGGTTGTGTCATCAAGGTAGACTCAATTTGTAAGAGTCTATGGTACCTTCAGACAGTCTCCTAGGACATATGGGAAGGGGAAGCAAGTAGAGAGTTGGGGACCTCATACCACCGGGAAAGAAGCACCAGGAACAGCACGTGTTCTTTGCACCTGGGGTCCCTGTACCTCTGAAACTCCCAGCCCAGGAGAAGACTGACAACAAGGGGCTTCCTCGAGCACCAACAGAGAAAGCCTTCTCCTGGGGCCGGCACTCTGAATTTGGACTTCTAGCCTACTTTACTACAGCCAAGCCAAGTGACTCTACTATAAGGAGATAAATTTTTCTTTCTTAAAGCCATCCATTTGTGACATTTCTGTCACAGCAGTGCTAGATGACTAAGACAATAGGTATCTAAGCACTTCTCAGAAGCTCATCTAATTTATTCCTCTAGGATCAAACCAAACCAAATTCATTGCAGCTGGGTTGGTTTCAACTCACAGTGACCCTATAGGACAGACTAGAACTGCCCTATAGAGTTTCACAGGAGTACTTGATGGATTCGAGCTGCTAACCTTTTGGTTAACAGAGGAGCTCTTTAACCTCCGCACTAAGGCCCCTCCTCTAGGACAGGGGGTCTCAATCTCAACTGCGTATTAGAATGCTCTGGTGTCATTGTTAGCTGCCAGAGAGTTAGGTGCCAACTTATGGTGACCTCACATGTAACAGGATCAGATCCTTGCGGCCCACAGGGTTTTCACTGGCAGATGTTCAAACCACCGGGCCTTTCTTCCTAGTCCATCTTGGTCTGGAAGTGGAAAGCACATGCTCAAACGACTGCACCTTGAGCATGACCTGGGCCATTTTGTTTCTTAACTCTGTCTCCAAACACGAGTCCATTGTTTCTCTTAGTTTCTCTCAAGGCTGAAGACTAACCTGTGTTCTCTTTGGGACTGTGGAAAAACAAATGATAATAATATAACAATCAGAAAAGAAATCTGCCTTGTGACAGGCAACTTATATGATGGCCAGACCACCTCTGGGACCAAAACACCAATCCAGATATCAGCAAATCTGGGACATGACCACTGAGACCACCAATAGAAGATTAACACTTCTAGGACTCCAAACCTTATCCCCTTCTTCTATAAAACCTCCAGCTAGTCTCCATTTTGAGGAGATAGATTTTGGAGGAATGTATCCCTTCTGTCTCTTTGCCTACCAGTATGCAGTAAACATCATTTCTCATCTCACCCCTGTCTCGAAGACTGGCTATTTGCAGCAGATGGTGCAATTCCACTGAGGTTTGCAGTAATGGAAGCTACAATGAAACCTTTTCAGCATCATAGCAACACAGGAATTTCCACTGACAGATGGGTGGTGACTGTGCATTAGGTGCACTGGATGGAAAGACTCTGGGGTGAAGCTCAGACATTGATATTAAAAAGAAAAAAATTGTCCTGATTTGACCACTAAAGTTAGGGTTGAGAAGCATTGCTCTACAAGGCCGTACCTCCATTTGGGATAATTTTAAGGGGAGTGTGGGTGAGTGCAAGCAACTTGTGAAAAATGGAGTCAGGACCTGACAGGCTCACCTTCGTGAAGGCAGCAAAAGCAGTGCACAGAGCCAGATTAAAGTACAGGGTCCAGCTGGTGGCATCCTACGACTCTCAGCTTAGAAAGACCAGTGAAGTTGGCCTCATTGGGGGAAGGCTGGCCATTGGCAGCAGGAAGCCCAAAGAGAAACATAGATTACCAGGGCTCACATCAAAAACAACCCAGATCTGCTTCCTTGTGGCAAGTCAGAGGAAATACAACATTCTCTACCCCATGCCTCTTAGTCGGTCAGCCTTCATCTTGACGAATGGTTCCTCTGAATTCACTTGCCCTCTGGTGGCCTAGTGGTTAAGTGCTACAGCTGCTAACTCAAAGATCAGCAGTTGAAATCCAACAGGCACTCCTTGGAAATTGTACGGATACTTCTACTCTGTCTATAGGGTCACTATGAGCTAGCACTGACTGGGTGGCTGTGGGGCTTTTTTGTTGGTTTTTCTTTGTGGTCCTAGTGACTCCATTTTAGATACTGCAGCCTGAGGTGTTTAATTGGTTGATCAAACAAAAAGACTTGCTTAGAAATCACCATAAGAGTCCTCGTTTTAGCTTTAATTGAACTTTGTTGAAAACTGTGAAACCAAAATAAAAGCAAGTTACCCAAAGACAGTTACCATGTAGACAGTCCCAATCCCAAGATTATCAGTCATGCTCTAGAGTTAGTTTGTGTATCAGTTGGTCAGACTCCAGGGTAGACTTTCTCACAGAAGCCAAGTTTTAAATCATGGTCAAGTTCTCATGCTCTTCCATGAAGTCTATTTCATTCGTGAGGTAACAAATATTATGGAGATAAGAGAGTAGAATTCCAGGGGTGCTCTATGTCTCTTGTCTTGAATTAAAAAAAAAAAAAAAGCAGAAGAAAGAAAGAATTTCATTTCCTAGGGAGGCTTATTTGTGAGGAGCAAGGAAGACACAACCTTTCTCAGACCTAGGTGAGGTGGGGCCTGTGGGTCTGTGCAGAGGGGCCATGTGGTGAGGCTTGAGGATGGAGAGTCCAGTACAGCAGAGTGCCTGGAAGAGTTTCCAGGACAGAGTTAGCAGTGAGGTCCTGCGGCAGTTCAAGCCAACTCATCACAGGTGCCTTGAAAGAAAGGGTGGTGATCTACTTCAGAAAAATCAGGCCTTGGAAATCCTATGAAGCACAGTTCTACCATCACTTACATGGAGCTGTCATGGGTCAGAATCAACTCAACAATTGGTGATATATACACATTTGAGAGTCAAGGAGTTAAAGATATCTTTCCGAGGGGACTAGTTTCTCTGGATCTAGAACAGGTGTCTGGTAATTTCTTGTACCGGGGGGGGGGGGTAGGGGGGCTGGTGTGTTGCTGTCATGCAGGATGCTATGCCACCAGTATTCAAACACCAGCAGGCTCACCCAGGGCAGAAATGGTTCACTTAAGCTTCCAGACTGAGACAGACCAGGAAGAAGCATCCAACAGTCTACTTTCAAAAAGATTTAGCCAGTGAAAACCTAACTAATAACAAGGAACATTGTTAGATGTAATGCCAAGAGATGCAGTCCTCTGGTTGGAAGGCACTCAAAAGACAAAGGAAGAAGACCTGCTTTCTCAAAGTAGGGTCAATCTGAATGATGCAGATGGAGTCTAGCTTTCAGAACATTTATTTGTGGTGGTGGTATGACTCAAAATGAGAAGAAACAGCTGCAAACATCCATTGATAATTGGAATGTGGAATGTATGAAGTATGAATCTAGAAAAATTGAAAATCATCAAAAATTAAATGGAACACATGAATATTGATATCCTATGCATTAGTGAGCTGAAATGGACAAGTACTGGCCATTTTGAATAAGATAATCATGTGGCCTACTATGCCAGGAATGACAACTTGGATGGGAATGGCATGGCATTCATCATCAAAAAGAACATTTGAAGATCTGTTCTGAAGCACTATACTGTATGTGGTAGGATAATATCCATAAACTTACAAGGAAAACCAGTTAATAAGACTATTATTCAAATTTATGCACCAACCACTAAGGCCAAAGGTAAAGAAATTGAAGGTCTGTACCAGTTTCTGCAGTTGAAATCAACAGAACATGCAATAAGGATGCATTGATAATTACTGGAGATTGGAATGTACAAGTTGGAAAGAAAGAAGCATCAGAAGGTGGAAAACATGACTTTGGTGATAGAAATGATTCTGGAGATCACATGACAGAATTTTACAAGACTAACGAATAACTGCTTCATTGCAAAATAACTTTTTCAACAACATAAACAGCTACTATACATGTGGATCTCACCAGATGCAATACACTGGAATCAAGTTAACTCCATCTGTGGGAAGAAATGATGGAAAAGCTCAATATCATCAGTTAGAACAAGGCCAGGGCCAACTGTGGAACAGACCATAAATTGCTCATATGCAAATTCAAACTGAAACTGGAGAAAATTAGAACAAGTCCACAGGAACCAAAGTGTGACCTTGAGTATATCCCATCTGAATTCAGAGACCATCTCCAGAACAGATTTGATGCATTGAACACTAATGACTGAAGACCGGGCAAGTTGTGGAATGACATTAAGAACACCATATATGAAGAAAGCAGGAGGTTATTAAAAAGACAGGAAAGAAAGAAAAGACCAAAACGGATGCCAGAAGAGACTCTGAAACTTGCTCTTGACTATTGAGTAGCTAAAGTGAAAGAAAGAAATGATGAAGTAAAAGAGTTGAACAGAAGATTTCAGAGGGCAGCTTGACAAGACAAAGTAAAGTATTATGATGACATATGCAAAGACCTTGAGATTGAAACCCAAAAGAGAAGAACACATTCTATATTTCTCAAGGTGGAAGCACTAAAGAATTCAAGCCTGGAGTTGCAACAGTGAAGCTTTCTGTGGGGAAAGCATTAAATGACTGAGCCAAGCCAAGCCAAGCCAAGTGCTGTCGAGTCAGATCCGAGGAAGCATCAAAAGGAGATGGAAGGAACATGCAGAGTCACTATATCAAAAAACATTGGTTACTGTTCAAACATTTCAGGAGGTTCCATGTAATAGGCTCCAATGACATTGAAGGAAGAAGTCCAAGCTGGACTGAAGGCATTAGCAAAAAACAAGTCCTCAGGAGCTGATAGAGTATCAGTGAAGATGTTGTTGAAAGACGGAAGCACTGAAGTACTCAATTCATCTATGTCCAGAAATTTGGAAGGCAACCACCTGGCCAACTGATGGGACAAGATGTGTATTTATGCATATTCCCAAAAGAGGTGATTCCACCAAATGCAGAAATTATGGAACAATGTCATTAATATCATGCACAAGTAAAATTTTGCTCAAAATCATTCAAAAATGGCTGCAGCAATATATCAACTGGGAACTGTCAGAAATTGAAGCCAAATTCAGAAGTGGATGAGGAGCCAGGGATATCACTGCTGATGTTAGATAGATCCTGGCTGAAAATAGAGAATACCAGAAAGATGGTCTCCTGTTTTTTTAATTGACTATGCAAAGGTGTTCAACTGTATGAATCATAACAAATTATGGATAACATTGGGGAGAATGGAAATTCCAGAACACCTAATTTTGCTCATGAGGAACCTGTACACACACCAGGAGGCAGTTGTTCAGACAGAAGAAGGGGACACTGCATGGTTTAAAGTCAGGAAAGGTATGTGTCAAGGTTGCATCTTTTCACTATACCTATTCAATCAGTATGCTGTGTGAATAATCTGAGAGGCTGGAGTATATGAATAAGAATGCAGCATGAGGATTGGAAGATATCATGGACTGAATTATGTACCCCCCAAAATGTATGTATTCATTTGGCTGGGCCATGATTTACTCTGTCATGTGGTTGTTGCATTTTGTGATTGTAATTTCATGTTAAAAAAGATTGGGGTGGGATTGTCACACCGTTACCCAAGTCACATCCCTGAACCAATGTAAAGTCAGTTCCCCTGGGATTTGGTCTGCAGCACCTTTTTTCTCTCAAGAGACGAAATGCAAAAGTATATGAGCAGAGAGTGGGAACCTCATACTACTGAGAAAGCAGTACCTGGAGCACACTGTGTCATTTGGAACTGAGGTCACTGCAGTGAGCAACTGCCAGATCATGGAAAGACTGTAGCTTCACAAGGACCTTCCTCTACAGCCAACAGAGAAAGAAAGGCTTCCCTTGGAGCTGATGCCCTGAATTTGCACTTGTAGCCTACTCAACTGTGAAAGAATAAACTTCTCTCTGTTAAAACCATCTACCCGTGGCATTTCTGTTATAGCAGCACTAGATGATTAATACAGAGGGAGACTTGCTAACAACCACATTATGCAGATGACATCATCATCTTGCTTCCTGAAAGTGTGGAGGACTCAAAGTATTACTGATGCAGATGAAAGACCACAACTTTCAGTGTGGATTTTACCTCAACATAAAGAAAACAAAGATCTTCACAACTAGACCATAAGCAGTATCATGCTAAAGGAAAAAACGTTGAAGTTGTCAAATATTTCATTTTACTTAGATTCATAATCAGCACTCATGGAAACAGCAGTCAAGAAATCAAAAGATGCACTATACTGGGCAAATATGCTGCAAGAGACCTCTTTCTCGGGGTTGAAAAGCAAAGACTTCATCCTGAAGACTAAGAGGCACTTGAGCCAAGTCATGGTATTTTCAGTTGCTTCATAAGCACATGCATTGCCCAAAGCTGGACAATAAATAATAAGACTGAAGAAGAACTGATGCCTTTAATTGTGGTGCTGGAGGAGAATGCTGAATCTACCACTGACTGCCAGAAAATGAACAAGTCTGTCCTGGAAGAAATATGACTAGAATGATCTTTGGAAGTAAGAATAGCAAGATATGTTTGACACACTTTGGCCATGCTGTCAGGAGTCACGAGTTCCTGGAGAAGGACATCATGCTCGGTAAAGTAGAGTGTCAACAAAGAAGAAGACCCTCAATGACATGGACAGCACAGGGACTGCAACAACAGGCTGCAGCACAGCAATGATTATGAGAAAGGAACAGAACTGGGCAGTGTTTCCTTCTGTCGTACACGGGGTCGCTGTGAGGGAGAACTGACTTGGTGACAACTGGTCACAACAAGAGTATTTGGGAGAAGCACTCAGGACAAAGTAGATGCTGCCAAGGGCTCCATGCACTACACTGGATCACCTGTCTGAACTCTTGAATATATTACATCGTCATCGAGCCATACCCTATCCTGTTCTTCTGCAAAGTAAAAGTTTATCGAGGAGCTTTAGTGGACCTATGCTATATGTACATGTAACATAATCATTTTTTTAATTACTGTATGTTATATAAAGGTTTACAGATCATAATCATTTCTCATTCAACAGTATACGTGTTTTGTGACAGTGGTGGCCAATTCTATAACACGTCAACATTCTCCTCTTATTGACCTTGGGTTCCCCATTAACAGCTTCTGGTCCCCCCTGCCCCTCATCCTTGCACCTGGACTATTGTACCCCTTTTGTGTTATGAACCTGTCTAATCTTTGACCGAAGGGTGAGTCTCAGGAATGACTTCATTACTGAGCTAACAGGGTGTCTGGGGTCTGTACTCTCGGAGTTCCTCCTGTGTTGGTCAGACCCGTAAGTCTGGTCTTTTTTGTGAGCTGGAGTTTGTTCTACGTTTTCCTTTAGCTCTGTCTGGGACCCTCTGCTTTGACCCCTGTCAGAACAGCTGGTGGTGGTGGCTGGGTACCATCTGGTTGTGCTGGTAGAGGCTGGTGGTAGGGGTGGTCCTTTAGTCCTTAGGACTACTGTTTCTCTTGTGTCTTTGGTTTTCTTCATTCTCCCTTGCTCCAGATGGAGTGGGACCAGTCGAGTGTCTTAGATGGCCGCACATGGGAAGTATAAACTGGATGGGTTAGTCAGTTAGCTGCTGAGTCTTTCACCACTGCACTACCAGGACTTCAAAAGAGGCTCTAACTTTCCCCTGGACAATATTCAGGTCACATGGTTTGAAGGCAGTGGGTGGGCCACAGGGTGGGGACGGCAGTGAATTGGGTGAGGAGTGCCTGCCCTGTGTGAAGGGGTCAGCAGCTTCTGCACCAAGGAATTCTTATGTATGCACGTGGGCCAGCTTTTGTCAGCTCAGCTCTTTCAGATCTTACAAATAAAAGCTGGAAATTCAGATTTTTATGTGAAATGGTGTTATTATTTTCAATGCCAACAACCAAATGAAGAAAAACAAATAAACAAAAAAACCCAAACCACTTGTGAGGTCTAAACAAAGCAGCTGTGGGCTGAGCTCCACCCACAGAGTTAGTTTGTGGCCTCTGCTATTGGTGGCCTCTCCACTGTTTTTCTGTTTTGTTTTGTTGTGGGTTTTTTCCTTAATTCAGTAAATGCTTATATATCAACGCCTCAAATCAGAAGTTTTGTTATAAGCCTTGTTACCTCCCTGGAACAAAGAGAGAGAAATAAGTAAACCAAGAGTTTCCAGGAATTGACCATGATGCAATTCTCTCCTTGATCAGATCACCTTTTTATCACAAGAGAACAGTTGGTGGTCCTGGACCCTCTGGGTACTGGTGATGAAACAGAATAAGGAACTCATCCAGCCATCCTCGCACACCATGTTAGAACCCCTTCTAAAACAGATGGTCACCCTGAATTTAGATAAATTAATAATTCACACCAGAAATATGTAGATTCTTCCTTGGCTTCTTATTTTTTAAAAAAAATGTGGAATAAGGAAAGGGGAGTTATGTAAGAAAATAGAGGTGGAAGTGGGTGGAGAGCTGGAGACCTAAGGTGTGGGAATGGAAGGGCCTCAGTGCTGATTTGTGTGTCCTGCCCACCAACCCAACTATGGCCCATTCACCTTCATTAACATGATAAAGACAGGATTTACAGCACGGAGGGACACCACATAGTACCAGGGATTATGGCCTAGCTAAATTGCTACACGGAGTTTTTGGGGAACACAATTCAATCCATGATACTATGCTACCAATATTCACGTGTCAGCTGGGTCACCCATGGCAAACAGGTTTCAACTGAGCTTCCAGACTGAGACAGACTAGAAGAAAGGACCCAGTAGTCTACTTCTGAAAAGAATTAGCCAGTAAAAACCTTATGAATAGCAGTGGAACACTGTCTGATATAGTGCGGGAAGAGGAGATCCCCACATTATAAGGCATTCAAAAGACAGCTGGGAAAGAGCTGTCTCCTCCAAGTAGAGTTAACCTTAATGACAGAGATGGAGTAAAGCTTTCCAGGCTTTCATTTGCTGATGTAGCACAAGTCAAAATGAGAAAATACAGCTGCAAACATGCATTAACAATTGGAACATGGGAAGTGCAAAGTCTGGACCTAGGAATATTGAAAACCATCAACAATGAGATGAAACACATAAACATCAGTTTCCTAGGCATCAGTGAGCTGAAATGGACTGGAATTGGCCATTCTGAATCAGACAACCACGTGGTCTACTATGTTGGGAATGACGACAGCTTGAAGAGGCATGGCATTGCATTCACCATCAAAAAGAACATTTGAAGATTTATCCTGAAGTATAACATTGTCAATGACATGATAACAAACATAAGCCTACAAAGAAGATCAGTACTATGACTACTATTAAAATTTATGCATCAATCCCTAAGGCCAAAGATGAAGAAATTGAAGTCTTTTACTGGTTTCTGCAGTCTGAAATTGATTGAACACGCAATCAGGATGCATTGATAATTACTGGTGATTGGAATGCAAAAGTTGGAAACAAAGAAGGATTGGTAGCTGGAATATACGACCTTGGTGACAGAGATGATGCCAAGGCCATGTGATAGGATTTTGCAAGACCAACGACTTCTTCATTGCAAATACCTTTTTTCAACAGCATAAATGGTGACTATACACATGGACCTTGCCAGATGGCGTACACAGGAATCAAACCGAGCGTGGTGTAGGACAGAGCAGAGCTTCATTCTGCTGTACGTAGCATTGCTATGACTCAGATCTACTCCACGGCACCTAACAACAACAACTCCCTCATTTTACCAAGGAGGGAACTGAGATCCACAACAGCTAAGAACATGTCAGATTTTCAGACCGAATCCCAGTGCAGTTAATTCTTTCCAGTGGGTCAAGTTGCAACTTAGAAATGAAGCCCAAGTGAAACAAGGATCATCCTGACATTTCCCGTAGTCTTCTCTGACTCTCTCAATACCGTTCACTTCTTTAAAATTAAATTTTATTGTGGTGAAATACATGTAATAAAAAGTTTGCCGTTTTAACCACTTTCAAGTGGACAATTCAATGACATTCACTGCACTTACCCGAGTTGCAAATAGCACTCATCTTTCAAGAGACAGGAAGATAAAGAAATTTTAAAATGAGCTGGTATTTGACTTTCTAAGCTACCTTCGTGGCATAATGAGATAGCTAACAAGAGTAATAGCAATTTGATCCTTTAAAATAAAGATGATTAGAGGGTACTCATGACTCTGGAGACAAGGACGGCATGAACCACAGATAATCTCTGCAGCTTCTAACACTAGTTCCCAAACCAAAAAAACCAAACCCACTGCCATCGAGTTGATTCCAACTCACAACAACACTAGTTCCCACATTCCTAAAGATGTCACATTGACAGCTGATTTTACCAGTTGCTCTGGGGTCATCTCAGAGCCATGGTGACCCCATATGTGTCAGAGCAGAACTGTGCACCCTGCAGTGTTCAATGGCTGGTTTTTCAGAAGGAAATAGCCAGGCCTCTCTTCTGAGGTGACTCTATGCACTCAAATCTCCAGCCTTTCAGTCGGAAGCTGACCACATTAACCATTTGCGCTGCCCAAGGACTCCTGAGAGCTCACATTGTTGGTGCAGGTTTCTTTCGAGTCAATTACACCTCATGGTGACCCCATGTGACAAAGTGGAACAGCTCCATGACATTTTCTAGGCTGTCATCTTTACAGGAGTGGATTGCTGGATCCACTGTTGGGCGGGTTTGAACAGATGACCTTTCAGTTAGCAGCCAAGCTGTCAAATGTTTGTGCCACCAAGTCTGCATGAAAGCTTGGAGCAAGAATCACATTAGCTAATGTGTGTTCCATTTCTTCTATCCTGCCTTGGAAGGAGATGCTGGTAAACTGCAGATTACAGGAAGGGCAAGGAAGAGCGACAAAGGGCTCAAAGAATCCAAAATTTAGACAATCCAGCCTGCTTTAGTTATGTAGTGCTCCTGTAACAGGAATACCACAAGTGAATGGCTTTATAAGGAGAAATTTTTTTCTGTCATAATCCTGTAGGCCACAAGTCTGAATTCCGGGCATCGGCCCCAAGGGTAGTCTTTCTCTGCTGGCTGTGAAGGAAGGTCTTTGTCATCAGTCTTCCCTTGGACTAGGAGCTTGTGAGGCACAGGGACCCTGGGTCCTTTCCAAAGGACACATGGTGGAGATTCAAGGGCACAGAGTCACCTCAGAAGAAAGGCCTGGTGATCTGCTTATGAAAACCAGCCATTGAAAACCCTGGGGAGCACAGTGCTGCTGCATTACTTGTCTCTGACGGTGTGAGGTCCCCAAATCTCTCTGCTACATTCTTTCTTTTATATCTCAAGAGTTTGCCTCAAAGCACAGTACGATCTTAGGCACCGAATCCTGCCTCACCAACACAACTGTCACCCATTCACCCGCATTAACATCACAGAGGCTGGATTCACAACATGTAGGAATACCACACATCACACGGAATCATGGCCCAGCCAAAGTGCCACACACATTTTTGAGGGAAACACAGTTCAATCCATAACAATGGTTTTAACAAGCAGAAATGTATTTTCTCACAGTCTAGTAGGCTAGAAGTCCAAATTTAGAGCATCATCTCTGCAAGAATCCTGTAAGTCTCTCTCATCTCTGGAGGTAGGACCCTGTTGTCAATCTTCATCTACAGTGGAGGTTTCTCTGCATGGGAACCCCGGATCCAGAGAACTCACTCTGCCCTTGGTGCTGCTTTCTTGGTGGTATGAGGGTCCATGTCTCTGCTTGCTTCTCTTTCCTTTTATTTACTGTTAGATAAAAGATTCTGCAAATCACACTGCAGGGAAACTCCATTTACACTGGATTGAGGATATGAGCTTAGTAAGAGTGTTGCAATCCCACCGGAAACCTCTTTAACATAAAATCACAATCACAGGATGGAGGACAAGCACACAGTACCAGGAATCATGGCCTAATCAGGTTGACACACATTTTCTTGACACAATTCAACCCATGACACAGCTTTAAATAATTGAAAATTGTGTGTAATCCTTTTGGGTATTCAGGGCAAGGAAAATCATGGCCCAGCAAATATGTGGAGAAGGCATTGTGGGATAATGCATTTGGCTTGCACTGAGTGTTTTGTTTTTGTGTTTTCTTGGTACAGCACCTACACACAAACTTGACAAGCCAAAATATGAGTAAGAACTCAGGCTGTACCCATTTCCTCTTATTAAATGCAGAGATAGTTATAATTCACATTAAAAGTCAACAAAAGCCTCAGTTCCAGTAATCATCAGGACTTTTTGCCGGAGGTATACTTGGCCACACTCTTTGTTACCCCCGAGTATTGAAATCAAGGTCTGGAACAAGATTATTTCAGCAGGGGTTCGAGCTTTTAAGCCTCATAGTTTATGTTAGCCAAATGCTAAATTTCAACCTGTCTCCCCTCTAAATGCATTTAGGAACCTTCTAATCTTTCCTGTGAATCCAGGAGGGAAAATCATCCAGCAAATTCTGACAGCCCTCTCTCCCAGGGCACATTTGCAGTCTATTAAGCAGCCTGGGCCAACCACTGCCAGGTTGTCATGGCAACAGACATACACACCATTTACACATCAGCTTCTGAAATGAGCACAAAATAACAAAACCTTTTCAACGTGGTATGGTACGTGAAGGGAAGAGCTACTTCATCATGCAGCCTAATGCAATCCAGTTTTCTCTCTTCTACCAGGCTCCAGTGGGCACAACTCCTCTTGGAAAACCAAAACAAATCAAACCCACTGCTGTCAAGTCAATTCTGACTCACAGAGACACTGTAGGCAGAGTAGAACTGCCCCAGAGGGTTTCCAAGAAGTGCCTAGCAGATTTGAACTGCTGGTCTTTGGGTTAGCAGCCGTAGCACTTAACCACTACACCACTAGGGTTTCCCTCCCCTTGGAAGGGGCCATATTTCTAACCTAGCAGACAATTCACAAATCTCTCCTACCCTGTTTAAACTTCAAGACAGTTCACTCTCACCAAATTCTGATTTCTTTCTCAAATCCGGTTTTCTAACTGATGATTTCGATTGAAAGAAAGGGAGTGATACTCCCTCTTACTCCCCCTAAATGTCTCTGGTTTTCCTGTATGAGGTTTTCCGGAGTACTCGTATAACGGAGGGTGTCTTACCTACATAGCGCTGCTGTAACAGAAATACCACAAGTTGGTGGCTTTAGCAAACAGTTTCTTCTCTCATAGTCTCAGAGGCTAGAAGTTCAACTTCAGGAAACTAGTTCCAGAGGAATGCTTCCTCTCCCTGTCAGTTCTTGCGGAGGGAGATCCTCATCCTCAGTCCTCTCCTGATCTAGAAGCCTGTCAGCATAGGACTCTGCTCCCAATACTTCTTTCTTGGTGGTAAAAGTTCCCTCTCCTTTTTGCTTCATTCTGTCTTTTGTGTCTCAGAACAGACTGATTCAAGATACAACCTAATCCTACAGACTGAGTCCTGCCTTACTGACACAAATGCCTTCACCCTGCCTCATTAACACGAGAAAAGTTAGAACTGATAATACATAGGATCACAACATCAGATGACGAAACACTGGACAACGACACAATACTGGGAATCACAGCCTAGTCAAGTTGGCACATCCTTTGGTGGGGGGACATAACTCAGTCCACAACAGAGGGAACCCCTGGGTGGTACAAAAATAGGTAATGCACTCAGCTGTTAAGACTGAAGGCTGGAGGCCACCCAGAGGCACCTTAGAACAAAGGCCTAATGACCTTCCAAAAAAAAAAATCAGCCACTGAATATCCTACAGAGCACGGCTCTTCTCTAACACAAATCGGGCTGTCACAAGTCACACTCAACTCTATGGTAACTGGCATCCATTGCAGAGGAGGGCAGAGGGGTAGTGTGGACCTAGTACAGAAAATGATACTAACCCTGGTTCAAAAACCTTCCCTTGAAAATTCAGCTCAAAAAATAAATAATAAATAACCCTTCACTCCATTAGCTCTCAAAGCCTAGGGCACCAACAAGAGAACAGAACTCCGTGGAATAAACCCACGCATACTGACAGCTCTGGGCTCAGCGGAAGCTGGCTCCCTGAAGGTAAACCTTTGCAACAGGAAGTGGAGAACAAGGAGGGACTGGATCCGTTTCCCTCCCACCCCCCGCATTAGTCCAAAAGCAAAGCCGCAGCAACTCTATTCCTGAGAAGTAAAATTAGCTTTCTGTTCAATTTTCAAGACACTTGCTCTCGTACTAAGCATCTCACAGCACGCCTTAATTGCTGCTGAAACACTCAGAGGAAAGAAAAGGAAGGGAAGTACCGCACTGGACTGTAGAATGACAAAATATCCACGCATTTGGGAACACTGAGTGACCAAAAATGGAGCTGACTTCACAAGGGACGCACGCTGTGAGTCAGAAGTCTGAGGGCAATAAAGTCTCCTCGGCAGGTTTACCGTTCTGTAAACAACCAACAAAGAGGTTCGGTGGTTGAAATTTCAAACTACCTCCTTTCAGTAGTTCTGTTTGGTAATATTATTATTATTGTTTTTTAATTAGTAATCTTAAATTTAAGTTGACGTTTCTAAAAAACATTTCCAGAATGAAAAAAAAAAAACCATTCTCTCATTGTATATATCTTCTTGGGGATCTGGTTGCAAGACTGTCACTTTCTGGATATGGTAAACTGATAGACCAAGAAAGAAAAAGGCTGCACAAACAGCCCGCCTCTTTCAGAGATGGGACACCGGTATTCAGCCAGCTGACAGATTTCTCTGGAGAGGGTGGAGTGGAAGACTGGCTGGCAGAGTGTTAAAAGAAAAAGCGTAAAAGCCTTTCACCCAAACCAAACCAAAACGGCTGTCATCAAGTTGATTCCAACCCATGTGACCCTGTAGGACAGAGTAGAGCCACCCTACAGCTTCCAAGGGGTGCCTGGGGGATTTGACCTGGCAATGTTTGGTTAAGAGCTATAGTACTTAAACTCTACGCCACCAGGGGCTCCAAAAGCCTTTTAAAGAAAGAAAACAAACTCATTGCCTTTGAGGTGGTCTGACTTATAGCAACCCTACAGGACACAGTAGAGCTGCCCCATAGTTTCCAAGAACCAACCTTCTGGTTAGCAGATATAGCACTTAACCACTATGCCACCTGAGTTTCTGAAAGCCTTTTAAACCAAAAAAACGAAACCCACTGCCGTCAAGTCCCGTCTGACACTTAGCAACCCTAAAGGACAGAGCAGAAGTGCTCTATAGAGTTTCCAAAGACTGCCTGGTGGACTCAAACTGCTGACCTTATGCCCAGCAGACATAGCACTTAACCATGACGCTACCAAGACTTCTGATGAAATGAATTTAGAATACAGTTGACAGCGGTGGGATTCAAACCCACGTGTCCCTAAAGACTGGAACTTTAATCTAGCGCCTGAGACCCTTGAGCGACACTACCACTTAAGCCTTTCAGGCAGGGCAAATCTCTGTAGTTTGCCACAGTCCTCTCCATTCTCTACTGCACACCTAAACTCTTCCACTTCTGGTGTCTGTCAAGAGGCTTTCAGTCTGTAATCCACACACATACTTGCCCGTGCCCTCAACTTTTCTGCTCATTGCTTTTTTCATATCAAGTCTTCCTTTCGAGACTTACTTTAGACACCCTTTTCCTACAAAGCCCTCCGGTCCACTGTTCTCCCTTGCTCAGTGCCTTCGATTCTAGCCTTTACCTGTTCTGTAATTTAGAACTGAAACTGAAAGGGAAACAAACAATAGCCCCAGGAAAGATGGGGCTGTGATTTGCTCTTCTTAATATTTTCACTCAGGGTGGTGCGGGGTAGGGGGGACCCGGTAAACCCTCTCAGCTTAGCAATGATGCAAATGCCGGGATCCAAGAGTCTGGTGTGAACCCAGACACAGCCCTGTGGGTTTGCTCTGGCTTAAAAATAAAGAAATAAATAAAGTGCTGTAGAAGTCTTCAGAACTCCATGTGGGCAGAAAGTTCTTTTGGGAGATTGGAATCGATATTTTGCTTATTAGTGAAAATATTTAAGAGGCATACTTCTGCTGCAAACCTCTAATAACAACTGTCAGTAAGTAGGATGAACAGACACACACAAATGCCTCACAATGTCACCCAAGAAAGCCATGGGATTGAAATGAAGTTATTTGGTGACTGTATTAGTTTCCAATGGCTGCTGTAACAAATCACACAAACATAGTAGATTCAACCGTACACACTTTATTCTCTTATAGTTCTGAAGGTCAGAAGTCCTAAAATCAAGGTGTTCTCAGGATGGTGTTTCTTCTGGAAGCTCTAGGGATAATGTGTTTCCTTTCCTTTACTAACTTCCAGGAGCGACCTGTAATCCTTGGCTCATGGCCTCATCTTCCATCTAAAAGGCTGGGAGTGTATCACTTTCCAGTCTTTCTTTTTGAGTCTAACTTTCCTGCCTCCTTTCAAGAATCTTTGTGGTTACATGTGACCCACCCAGATCTTCTCACTACTTTAAGGTCTACTGATTAGTAATCTTTATTCTGTCTGCAACCCTAATCCCCCTTGCCATGTAACCTAACAAGTCACAGTTTCCAGGGATTGGGTTGTGGCCATCTGGGTCAGGGGGTGAGGTGAGCAAGGAGTGCACATGTGGGGAGCATTATTCTGGCTACTAGTTTTAGAAATGTAAGAACACAACACCCAAGAAAATGCCTGATGTTTCTTGAAATAGGTGAGGAAACTACCATGTATCTCTTTTAAAACAGTTGTGGCGGGGGCGGTTTACTGATATTCTACAACTGTTTGTAAAATTTAAGGAGTCTCCTGGTGGCATAGTGGTTAAGTGCTATGACTAAAATATTACAAAGGCTCAGTAGGAAACCCTGGTGGCATAGCGGTTAAGTGCTACAGCTGTTAACCAAGAAGCCAGTAGTCCAAATCCACCAGATGCTCCTTGGGAACTCTATGGGGTAGGTTCTACTCTGTCCTACATGGTCACTCTGAATCACAATCAACTCGATAGCAACTGATTTGGTTTTGATTTTGACAAGAAGCTGCCATAGGATAGTGGCATCTGATTTTGAAGTTGGAAATGAATTATTTTTCAAGAAAGGGGATGTTTCAGTACATTGTAAGTATGTTGCCAGAGAAACCACTGATCAGAAAGAAGCTGAAACTTAAAAAATCAAGATGCAGCCAGCATCCTTCCCCTACCTCATGCCCCCCCTACACACACACACACACACACACACATCAACACATACATATACATCTAATTCTTGGGGTGACTCTGCAAGTCCTGAATAACTTGTGTGGAAAATCTGAAGAAACTAGGACCAGCCCATCCCTCGTCCCCAGTTCTTTTGACTAAGCTTTATTCCTTCCTGCAGTTCACACTGAACACACATACCACTGGATCTAGAAGGGTTGAGTCTATTTAATCTCCAGTGTAGGGTAGAGAGAATAGTGAGAAAACTAGAGTGAGAGACCAAGAAAGGGAAGATGAATATATATCCAAATCATTCAGGCACTTCTTTGGGAGGGCAAGAAACTTATGCCAAAATGGCCACAGGACTGGTTTTAAAAACTCAAACCCACTGCTTTTGAGTCAGTGCCAATACACAGACACCCCACAGGACAGAATAGAACTGCTCCATAAATTTCCAAGGAGCACCTGGCAGATTCAAACGGCCAACTTTTTGTTTAGCAGACGTAGCATTTAACCACTAAGCCACCGGAGTTTCTGAAAGCCTTTTAGAAATGAATGTAAGCCCATGTTTACTCTAGACATTGAAGTTCTGTGTGAAATCTTGAATTTAGAGGGGAGGGAAGACAGAAAGCGACCACGGGCATGATGCACGGCTAGGCAGTGCCTAGTTCCCCTGTGTATTGGGCCAACTCAACACAACTAACAACAACAGGATAGAAGGAGGAGGAACAGCAAGTTCTCTCTGTGGTCCATTTCCCTCATTTCTCATCTCCAGGTGACTAGGTGCTTGGGCTTTGGTGGCCCCATCCATACTTATTTAATAGTTGGTTTTCCTCTACTGGATTTTTTGACTCTCTGCTGCTATCCCTGGTGGTGTCGTGGGTTAAGTGCTACATCTGCTAACCAGAAGATCGGCAGTTCAAATCTGCCAGGTGCTGCTTGGAAACTTGATGGGGCAGTTCTACTCTGACCTCTAGGGTCGCTATGAGTTAGACCCAACTCGAAGGCAGTGGGTTTTTTGATTCTTCTGCTATCTGTCATGTTGTAACACATCTGACTCACTCCTCCTTTCATTGTCCCGTCAGAAAATAAAATGAATGAAGGTTTTATTGCTACAGAAAAAGAAAAAAAATCAAGGTGAAGACACAAGCATTGTATCTACTTTTTTCTCTCTCTCTCTCTCTCTCTGCAGACCACATAGACTGAAAAAAAAAAATTTCTTGGCAGGAAAGACAGTAGCAGCAGGGAAAACTTGTATTTATGAAATGAAGAGTCGGGGATGTTCTTCGTACCCTCCCTGGTTCAATTGTTTCTTTCTGTGGACATATGCTCAGCTTCCGCTATGAACCAAACATTGCCAAGCATACAGTGACAAAGAGGGATACAACAGTATTTGTCCCCAGAGGAAACTCTGGTAGCAATGTGGTTAAGTGCTATGGTTGCCAACCAAAACGTCAGCAGTTTGAATCTACCAGGCGCTCCCTGGGAGTTCTATGGGGTAGTTCTACCCTGTCCTATAGGGTCACTGTGAGTCAGAATCGATGGAGTTTTTAGTGAGTTTGTCACCAAGGAGCTCACAATCTAATCAAAAAGAAAGGATTGTATGCTAGGCACTATTATCAGGTAATAATAATAAATAAAGAGGTAGCCAAACCCCAACTCCAAACTCACTGCCACTGAATTGATACCAATTCACAGTGACCCTACAGCACAGAGTAGAACTGCCCCAAAGCGTTTCCAGGGAGCACCTGGCAGTTATGAACGCCAACCTTTTGGTTACTAGCCTTTGCACTTAACCACTACACCACCAGCGTTTCCTAATAAATAGCCAAATACACATAAATCCTAGAATAATCTCAAAGGTGACAGAAAGCTAGATGCTTTCTTAAAGAGTTGAGTTGAATAATTCTTGAAAAGAGTTGTATTTACTGACAAGGACCCATGATAGGACTTAGGTTTGTTAATAAAAGTTGAAAACCTGATCATTTATGAAAGTATTTAATAAGGAGCTATGATTATATAGGAAAAAAGACGATACAAATGAGTTCAAGTTCGCAGAAACGCTTTGTTTGAGTTTAGGAAAACTATATGGTGGTGCCACCTGGTGGTTACTACCCAGAGCGTGTATATTGACCTTGCAATTTCAAATTCGGTAAGTAACTCTGACTGCCAGAAGCGTTAGCGGTATAGTGGTTAAGCGCGATGGCTGCTAACCAAAAGGCTAGCAGTTCGAACCCATCGGGTGAGGCAGCCCTACTCTGTCCTGTAGGGTCACTAAGAACTAGAATTGACAACTGCCGTGGGTTTAGTTTTAGTCTGGGTACTCTGGAAGGCTTTTTACTGACACTAAAGTAATAGATTGATACACGTTCTTGGAAAATCAGAAACATAGAGGAAACATCTAAAATTCTGACTGAAGCAACCCAGTAATCTTCAGAAAAATTTACTACTCAAAACGAGAGTTTTTATATATACTTACACTTTTTTTCCACGAAACAACAAATCTTTCCTTTTTGTTATTTTTTCGACGGCACTTGGCCTTGGCATTATGAACATTTTCAAGTATATATAAAAGTAGAAAGAATTATATAAATCCCATTTAACCACTTCCCAATTTCAATAATTATCAGGCTCCCTTGGCCAATTTTGTTTCATCTATCTCTTCCTGCTTTTTTAATTTTTTTCCCCCTGCTGGAATACTTGAAATTCAGTCCCAGACAGCACATCATTTCACTCTAACAATACACCTTGTATCCCCTAAGAGATAAAAATTTTAAAACATCAAAACTACAATACCATTATTATACCTATAAAATTAGCAATAACTTCTTAATCGTTTATGACGATCATTGGGTAGTATTAGATTTCCATTAGATAATAGCCAGCCAGCCAAGTGCCACCGTTAGATAATAAATGTTTTTAAAATTCTGTTATTTTTTCTGTATTTTTAAAGCAGGTATTTTGCTACTTAGAATTTTTCTTCACCAATTGTTTGGATATGTCCTCCACTCTCTACTCACTGGCCATGCTTTTCATTCCATATATTTACTTTTTGAAGAACCTGATCATTTTTTTCTGCAGTTTTCCGCATTCTGCTCTAAGCTGCTTCTTCATGATGATGTTTAACTTGTTCATCTATGCCTTGTGTTTTTATAAAACAATAGTTGGATCTAGATGACATAAGATTTTGATTAGATTCCAGTTCAAAAAAATTGGAAGGATGGAGTGAGGGACAAGACTTCTTCATATATGATGCTGTGTGTTTTCTTAGCCATTAAATCCAAGGTATATCACGTCTCACTTTTAAAGATGCTGTGGTCGTGTCAGTTGGATCCCTCCATTATAAAATCTCACTGAGGTCCAGTTGATTCCAACTCACGGTAACCCTAAAAGAGAGAGCAGGACTACCCCAAAAGCCAAGGCAGTCAATTTTCGGGAAGCAGGCCGTCACATCTTTATTCCGTGAAGCAGTGGTGGCTTTGAACTGCCTGCCTTCCAGCTAGCATCTGAGTGCTTTAAATTGTCACCAGCAGGCAGTGATTATCAATGGACATCAAAACTCTGAGAGGAAGGTTACTGGGGAGCTCTTTGTCTGCATCCATGATTTCATAAGCAGTGTGAAATGCTGATTTTATAAACTCTATTCCTTTGAGTCGGAATCAACTCCACGGCTGTGGGTTTCGTTTGTTTTGGTATTGTTCTTCCTGAATTCGTTAGTTAGGATTTCTTCGTCACCCATTTGTTGTCGTTAGGTGTCGTCAAGTCAGTTCCGACCCACAGCGACCCTATGAACAATGGAAGGAAACCCTGCCCGGTCATGCGTCCCGTCCACAGTCATTTTTATGCCTAAGTCCATCGTTGCCACCACTGTGTCAATCCATCTCCTTGAGGGTCTTCCTCTCTTTTGCTGACCCTCCACTCTGCCAAGCATGATGTCCTTTTCCAGGGACTGATCCTTCCTGACAACATGTCCAAAGGATATAAGACACAGTCTTACCTCTTTGCTTCCAAGGAGCACTCTGGCTGTACTTCTTCCAGAACAGATCTTTTTGTTCTTTTGGCGGTCCCTGGTACATTCAGCGTTCTTCTCCAGCACCACAATTCAAAGGCATCACTTCTTCTTCTGTCTTCTTTGTTCATTGTCCATCACCCATTTAGCTAACTTAAAATAGTTTATACAGGAAAACATAAATACGTAATTCATTTCTTTAAAAAATTATTTAATTAGAATAAGTTAGTGTACTAGCAACCTCCAAAAGTGAAGTTTTGTATATGTTTCATGATGAATTCATGGATTGTCATATACTTTAAATATTTTTATCCTTTGCAGTCTTTTTTTTTTTTTTTATTCCACATTTGGCCAACGTGTACAGCTTTATCATAAACAGTCTAAAATATAACAAAGCTGTCAGGGAAACTGGCAAACATATTCTCAGGATAAACTGTTAAACATTCAAAGAGGGCAATTTGGCGCTATATATCAAAACCTTGGAGCCCTGGTGACACAGTAGTTAAGTGCCTGGCTGCCACCTGAAAGGATGCTCCAGCTACTCCACAGGAGAACAATGTGGCGGTCATCTGCTTCCCTAAAGATTACAGCCTTGGAAACCCTATGGGACAGGTCTACTCGGTCTGATAGTGTTCCTAGAAGCTGAATTGACTCAAGGACAATGGGTTTGTTGTTTGTTTTTTTGTATCAAAAACCTTCAAAATTTAAGAGGAATATTTTCTATACTATATTCTACTGCACAGCGATGTTGTTAGGTGTCATAGAGTTGGTTCCAGATCAGCGAGCCTGCATATGACAGGATGAAACACTGCCTGGTCCTGCCCCACGTTCACAATCACTGCTATGCTGGAGTCCATTGTTACAGCCATTGCATCAGTCCATCTTGTTGCAACTCTTGTTTTTTTTTTTAGTTTTAATTTTTTTTTTATTGTGGTTAAGTGAAAGTGTACAATCCAAATCAATTTTGCATGCCCACCTATCTGCAGCTCCTTCTGCTCTCCTTGCCCAGCAACAGCACACTCTACATTTCATTCTATACTTGCTGCATCCTCTTCACAAGCACCTGACCCCTCCTCTCCACCCTCTTGTCTCCCATCTAGAAAGAGACCAGTAGGACAGCATCCTACAAATGCAGAGAACCATAAAGTACACACACCATATGTTCACACTGGGTCTTCCTATTTTTTGCTGGCCCTCTTCTTTACCAAGCATGATGTCATTCTCTAAGGATTGATCCCTCCTGACAGCATGTCCAAAAATGTATAAAACATCATTTCACCATTTTATTTCTAAGGAGCATTCTAGTCATACTTCTTTCAAGACAGATATTGGCAGTCCATGATATGTTCAATCTTCTTCTCCAACACCATGATTCAAAAGCATCAATTCTACTTTGATCTTCCTTATTCATCATGAAGCTTTCACAGGCCGAGGAGATGACTGGAAACACTATGGTTTGGGTCAAGCACACCTTAGTTGTCAAGGTGACCTCTTTGCTTTTCAACACTTTAAAGAAATGTTTTGCAGTAGATTCATCCAGTGCAATGCATGTTTTGATTTTGTCACTGGTGATTCCATGAGCGTTGATTGTGACTCTGAATGAAATGAAATCCTTGACCAATTCAATTTTTTCTGCATATCATGATGTTGCTTATTGGTCTAGTTGTGAGGATTTTTGTTTTCTTTATGCTAAGGTGTAATCCATACTGAAGTGACTTTGGATGATCAGTTTCAAGTCCTCTTCGTTTTTCAGCCAGCAAGGTTATGTCATCTGCATAACGTAGGTTGTTAATGAGTCCTCCTCCAATCCTGATGCCCCCTTCTTCATATAGTCCAGCTTCTCAGACTAATGTTAATTCCAGGGAAAATTGAAAACAGATGTCAAAAGATTTTTGATACAGTTATGTGATGAACTACAATAGCTTTGTCGTTACATGCCCTCAAGTTGGTTCTCACAATGACTCTGTGTACAATGGAACAATATACTGCCCACTCCTGTGATCACCTCATGATATCATAGCTATCACGTAAAAATACAGTTTTTGAAGATTTCTAGTCATTGCAGGTATATTTTATATTATAGTCATCAAAAAACACTGACTACCAAAACTGTACACACAGTATGATGGTAACAATGTGTGTATACCAAACCAACCAAACCTACTGCCGTCAAGTTGGGTCCGACTCATAGTGACCCTAGAGATCAGAGTAGAACTGCCCTATAGAGTTTCCAAAGAGGATTTGAACTGCTGACATTTTAGTTAGCAGATGTAGCACTTAGCCCACTATGCCACCAGTGTTTCCAATGTATGTATAAGTGTGTATAAAAACAAAAGAAGAGGAAGAAATACCCTATGATAATAATAGCCAAGCCAAGACCAAGTGCCGTCGAGTCGGATGATAATAATAGTGAAATTAAATGGTGGGATTATAGGGTGTTCTCATGTCTCTGCCCTGCTTTCTTTATTTTACAGATTACCCACAGTAATATGTATCTCCACAGACTTTATTAAAAATCAGGTTGAACTATAATTTGTGTGTGAGTATATTGCTGATTTATGACTATTAAAATAATAAACCAAAGTTAGATGTCTCCTTTTGTGTTAATGCCAATAGCACAAGGAAGAAATAAAACTTTTTCCTCAACCTAAAGGTCATTCTCAGTTTGAGATCGAAAATAGAAATTAGCTGGATCTGAAATACAACATACGGGAGCCTTCTGGAGATCGTCTATTTTCCCTCCCAGGATCTTCTCATTACAATTAATTAGGCTTCTCCAAAATGAAGCCTCCCGTCCTCTTCAACGAAGCAATATGATGCTTTAGCTTGATTCCCACTGCGAGTAGGAACATCAGCACAGATGAAGAGAGATCTGTCTGCCATTCATGATGCGATTTCACAGGGTGTTTCCTCCCACCAGCCCCTTTCTGATACCAGCAATTTCTAACTTTTGACATTCTAATGTCTAGTTGTCACTTCAAGGAGTGTGACAACCTCTAGTCCAAACCACTGATTAAGCCCTGAATCTCTGCTTTCCCTTCTTATTACCAAAGTAATAGGTATTAAATGCAGAAAATATAGATAGTTCAGTAAGTCAAAAGAAAACAAAATTCACAAATAAGTTTACCAAAATAATCTTTAATGTGTTGGTATATATCCCATTTTCTGTGCCTGTCTGGCTAGTTTGTGAGCTCCCTGGGTACAAGAGTCATGTCTAGCTCATTTTTTTGGAACTTTTGTACTTAAGAGGCAACTCTGGTGGTGTAGTGGTTAAGTGCTACACCTGCTAGCCAAAAGGTTGGCAGTTCAAATCCACCAGGGGTTCCCTGGAAACTCTATAGGGCACTTCTAGTCTGCCACAATAGGGTCGCTGTGAGTTGGAAGCAAGTCAACAGCAGTGGGTTTGTACTTGGAAAGTGCTCACCTCCTGAATGTTTACTGATGATGGGGATGAGGTGAGGGAGGAGAGATGCAAAACGAAGAGTGTTCCTGGATAGGGAGGCTTCATGGCAAAAGGATGGAGGGTGGTGGCAGGGAGGAGACTAAGTAACTTGATGAGAATAATTATGTGACAGAATTATGGACTCTAGATCGTGGCAAACATGGTAAGACTGTAGAGTGCTCTGCATTTGGCTAAATAGTTTGTCCTCAGTGAGAGCTGGTCAGAAGCCAGACTAACATCTACTCTAGTACACAAAGTAGCCCTAAGTTCTTAATTCTTTTAATCAAATCAGTGGTTTATAAACAGAAGATTAGATGCAAGGTGTTATGGACTGAATTATAACCTCTTCCCCCCAATATGTTGAAATCATAACCCAAATACTTGTGGCATTATCCTAACTGGAAATAGGGCTTTCTTTGTCATGTTAATGGGGCAATATCAGTGTAGGGTATGTCCTAAATTTCATCACTTCTGAGTTACAAAAAGCAGATTAGACACCAAGCCAAAAAACCCACTGCCATCAAGTTGATTCCGACTCATAGTGACCCTATAGGACAGAGCAGAACTACTCCATAAAGTTGCCAAGGAGTATCTGGTGGATTTGAACTGCCAACCTTTTGGTTAGCAGCTGTAGCACTTAACCACTACACCATGAGGGGTTCCAGATTAAACACCAAAACCCCAAAACCCCAACCTGTTGCCATCAAATCCATCCCAACCCACAGTGACCCTACTAAACAGAAGAGAAATGCTTTATAGGGTTTCCAAGGACCAAATGGTGCATTTGAACTGCTGGCCTTTTGATTAGCAGCCAGGTTCATTACCACTGCACCACTAGCACAAACTGGAGGAGATACATGCCGTATGAAGATTGCCAAGGAAATGAGGAACCTTAAGACTACAGAAACTAAGAGACAAGGATCTTCCCCAGAGCGGACAGAGAGCGAGTCTTGCTTTAGGGCTAACACCTTCAGTTCACACCTCTAGCATCCTGAACTGTCCGAAAATAAAATTCTGTTATTCAAAGCCACCCACCTGTGGTAGTTCTGTTACAGGAGTATTCGGAAACTAAGACACAGGGCAAATATGTAACTTTATTTCAAAAGTGCTTTGTATCAGTCTTAGTCATCCAGTGCTGGTGTCACAGAAATACCACAATTTCAGATGGCTTTAGCAAAGAGAAGTTTCTTTTCTTACAGTCGAGTAGGCTACTAGTCCAGATTTAGAGCATCATCTTCAGAAGAAGTCTTTCTCTTTCAGCTCTGGAGGAATGTTGCTGGCATCAAGCTTTCCTTCTTCTGGGAGCTTCTCAGCATAGAAACCACAGGTCTAAAGGACAAGGGCTGCTTTCTTGGTGGTATGAGGTCCTCACGTCTCCCTACTCATTTCTTTTATATTTCAAAGGAGAATGGCTCAAGATGCAAGCCAATCTTGTAGACTCAGCCCTGTCTTATCCACGTCATTGCCGCCTATCTCATCTCATTAACACAATACAACACACAGGAAAAGCACATCAGATGACAAAACGGTGGATAATCTCATGGTCCTGGGAACCGTGGCCCAGCCAAACTGACATGCATATTTTGAGGGAGACAGTTCAACCCATGAGAGTTAACTCTATGGAAACAAATCCATAAATTTGATTGGATTAGATGTATTTTATAAAACTATAATCAATATAGAATAAAACCCTTTTTAGTGTACATTGCTATGGATTTTAAAAATGCATACAATAGTCTAGCCACCACTACAGTCAAAATAATAAAGAATTCTAGCATACTGAAGTCTCTCACGTCCCTTCGTAATTGACTCTACTCAGCTTTGGCCACTAATAAGCTAGCATCTACCCTTGCAACTTTGCCTTTCCCAGAAGGTCATTTAAGCAAAACTGTGCAGTTTGTGGTCTTTTGACTCTGGTTTATTTCACTTAGCAAAATGCATCTGAAGATGACTCACATGTTTGCACGCAGCAGTAATTCATTCCTTTTCATTGCTGAGTAGTATCTCACTGTGTGGATTGGTTTAGTCACTGAAGATTGAAGGACATTTCATTTTAATAGAATACACGTTACTAATATTGTATCTTCAGTCAGCGTAAACAACATTTCTAAGTTTAAGGACTGATTTACTGATTGTCAAAGACAGTTGAAGATGGGAAAGAGAGAAGTGCAAAGACTGTATGCATTCATTTGGTAGCAATGGGCTTAAAGAGAAGAAGCATGATGTTTCTTTGTGGTTCTACGTACTGCCTTACGCATGCTTTAATACATGGCATTTTGAAATCAAACTGTAAGTGTGTTGTCACAGACTGAATTATGTGCCCTCCAAAAAAGTGTGCAGCAATTTGGCTGGGCCATGATTCCCCATATTGTGTAATTATGCTTTATTTTGTAATTGTAATTTTTGTGTGTGTTGTACATCTTAATCTGTTTCTGTGGTTAATGGGGCAAGTTTGGATTACATTAAAGAGGATTAGGGTGGGACTGTAATCCTCTAACACAAGTCACACCCCTGGTCCAATGTAAGGAGAGTTGTACCACCTTTTTATCTCTCAAGAGATGAAAGAGAAACCAAAAGAGAGTTGGGGACCTCCTGCTACCAAGAAAGCAGAGCTACAAACAGACAGCAGTCTTTGGACCTGAGGTTCCTGTGCTAAATGCTCCCACACCAAGGAAAGACTGATGTAACACAAGGAGCTTCCTCCAGAGCTCACAGAAAAAGAAAGCCTTTCTCTGGGGCCACCACACTGAATTCAGACTCCTAGCCCACTGTACTATGAGCAAATAAAACTAGCAGTTTATGGCATTTCTGTTACAGTAGCACTAGATGACTAAGACTTGTGTATATTCATGCACAAAAGTAGCTCAAGGAAGTTACATGGATTTAAAAGTTTCAGAGACTTGTTGGTTTTTCTGAGTCATTCAGAAATTCATTCAGTTGAGAAAAATATCACTGTCATCCATTCAGTTCCTGTGATTTTTCTGACCCTCAAGATGCACATCAGATAATGTGATGAGGTCGTGTGTCCCAATAGTACATGTTGTCCTTTCTCCCTTAAGCAAAGAAAACCAAAAAATCAAACCCACTGTCACTGAGTTGATTCTGATTCATAGCAACCCTATAACAGAGAAGTTAAATAGAAGCAGACAATGAGTGTGAAGCACGGTGGGCAGGGGTCCAGTCAATGGCATTTTCACAGGAGTCAGAGGAAGTGAATGATTGAAGACCTCCAGTTTTGTGTCCTCCTGGGAGCAGCCTGTCCCTAGGCTGACGATCACAGAGAAGGGAGCACCCCCACCCTCACTCCCCCCAAGTGATATCGTAGATGACACTGATATTGTCCCTGTCACTGTGATATCATTCTGCTATAACAGAAATGTCACAAATGCATGGCTTTAACAAACGGAACTTTATTCTTTCACAGTTTGGGAGGCTAGGAGTCTGAATTGGGAGTACCAGCTCTAGGGGAAGACTTTGTGGACTCTGAGGAATGGCCCTACTCTCTTTTCAACATCTGTGGGACCTTGGAGATGTGTATGTGTCTCGGCATCAATCTTCCCCCTGTTCTAGAAGGTTCTTAGTGCAGTAAGCCAGGGTTCAAATGACATGTTCTACTGTAAACTCTTCTTTCTTGGTACTAGTTTGTCCCCTGCTCTCTGCTGGCTTCTCTTCCCTTTTATCTCTTGAAAAATAGAAGTGATGCTGTGGGCCACATCCCAGGGAAATTCCTCTGACATTGGACTGGGGCTCTGATCCAAGTTAGGGTCAAGCCTCACTAACATACCCTAATTCTGCCTCTTTACTCTCAAATGGAACCATAACCACAGGCACAGAGGTTAGGATTTACAGAGCATCGCAAAATGAAAGAAACTAAGAAAATGACAAAACAACCATACAAGACTGGGAATCACGGCCTAGCCAAGTTGAAACACATTATGGAGGGACGCAATTGAATCCATGACAGCCTCCTACTCTCTGGCCCCACAGAGCCATTGAATACGGGATTTAGCTAAACCTGAGGCTCTTTCTAGATTCTGCCAAGGCTTTGTCTTCGGTTTTATCTTTATTCCTACTATAATCCATTGGTGTTTTCACCCTGGGGTGCCCTTTGATGGCACAGGAACCTGTTTTCTACATTTTTAGTCACATATTGGAAAAATGAAGCTGCCACTCTTTCAGCCCACAACGTTCTCTGCGGCCAGGTTTGCAACTGTGAGTTGGATATGCTGGATCAGTAATCAAATACACAGTCTGGCAATTAAGTCCATGAACTTAATTGTTCTAAGTGCTACACACCTTGAAAGCAATTTTGAAACTTTTTCTGGAATGGCCATCAGAGCTGTTGTTGTATTACAATGTCCTCATTGTTATCAAAATGTCTTTGTTTCAATATTTCTTTTAGCTTCAGGTAAAGAAAAAAATCACTGGGAGCCAGATCAGGTGAGTAGGGAGGATGTTCCGATCAAGTTACTTGTTTACAGACTAAACACTCCCTCACAGACAACTATACATTTAAGTTCGTTAACTGGCCACCTTGCTACTGCGAGCAATGGCAATTCCAGAAAGAGTTCCAAAATTGCTTTGCAGGGTAGACTAGGTACTGGCCTCGGTGCATAGCTTCCCAAAGGAAGTACTTAGAAGGTGACCATAGTGATATTCAGCAATGGGGTATGTAGCACTAAGAACAATTAAATTTGTGGACTTAATTGTCAGATCTTGTATTCAAGTGGAAGGAAGGTTAATTTAAAAGTTTCTACTTATTTAGCCTTAAAGTTCTTCTACGCAAAGAGACTGTAATAAGTGCTTGTGATTTTTAAATTTTCTGCTACCTGAAGATAATACCTGGGATTTATGCAGAAACTATCTTTTTAATGACAGTGTCTTAGACGCCTAGAGCTGAGGGGTCTGAAGACTGGGAGAATTTTTTTTAGGGTTAGAAATGTAAAAGCAACAAAGCCTTTGAAAACGGGGGAAAGAGACAAGGAAAATCACCAGCCTCACCCCTCGGCAATCATTCTGCCTTCAAAGAAAGGAACAGCAAAGACCTTCTGAATTTAAGCTGAATTTATAAGTACTAAACTTTCAAAACTTATTTTTGGAATGTAACTGATTAAAAATGACATGCTGGATTTGGGAAGATCTTAGAAATTAAGCAAAAGAAGACACAGGCAGTGTTCTTTTAAATACTCCCTGTGGTTTGGCAAACAGCATTGGCTCTAGTTTTTGGACTTCTAAGAAGGAATCGAAACCCTGGTGGCATAGTGGTTTAGCATTACATCAGCAGTTTGAATCTGCCAGGTGCTCCTTGGAAATTCTATGGAGCAGTTCTACTTTGTCCTACAGGGTTACCATGAGTTGGAATTGACTCAACGGCAGTGGGTTTGGTTTTTTGGAAAGAGGAATCACTTGCTCCACGTAGGCTCTCTAGTGAGTAATTGTTTAGAAAGAGTTAAAAGGTCAAGAGTTTTCCTAGGGGCCAAGGATTAGAGGTGCTAGAGGTGGCCGTGGGCTTAAATGAAGGAGGGTAATGTGCCGAGGGGCTGCTTGCTCAGTGATTCTAACTGCTGTTCTTGTTGGTGCTTTAATACCTGGCATTTTGGAACCCAATTATCAGTTTGTGCCTACCACACACAAGAGGAGCCCATAAAATTGTTCGGATTTAAAAGTTACAGAGATGGTTGGTTTTTCTGAGTCACAGGTGAGTCACTTTTGAAAGCACTGTGCTTAGCAAGACAGTTTTATAAAATGAATGCTACTTACTGGGGAAACTAAGAATTGAACTAAAACACTAGAAGCTGCATAAAAGATTTTTTTATTTTTTATTCTTTATTTTTTAGTGCTATATGAGTTATTAGGACCGTTGTGTCCAGAAGAGAGGGAAATTGCTTCCATCTGTTGAATTTGGCTGACAGGGTGCTTTTTTTTAGATACTTATAGAGGTATGCATTTTGCCTTATGTATAAAAGAGAACCAGATTCCATTATTTCAGGTCTGCGTAATTCAGATTTATAACCCCCATAGAGATAGGCTAAAGCTTAGCTTTGTTCAGCAGATGGAAAATAAATGACTAAAGGGCAGACTGAAGAGATTAATCTTCTAAAGTGCTTTGGAAGCACAGCACATAAACACTGAAGGCTCTAATTAGAAATTCTTCTGTATTCTTTAAAATGAGAAGCCAGAGAATATCTCAGTGAGTAATTGTTTAGGAAGAGTTCAAGAGAATATGAAGGCAGCGTTGACCAAGAGAATATCTTGTTCCCTCTGCTTTGAGTTGCTGCACATTTTTAAATTTTCTCTGTACATTTTTAATACTGAAAGGCATTAATTTATACTTTTCAAGAAATAGTTTCTATGAATTTAGAATGTACATTTTCCTGGCAAGATCTCTGAGTTGGTGACTGTTTACTATATAAAGGAGATTCTCATGGTCTTTAATGCAAGAACATGACAGCTTTAAAGAGGGTACCAGAAAAACGAGTTGTCATCAAGGTGACTCTGACTCATAGTGACTCCTGGTATGTCAGAGTACAAATGTGTTTTAGGAGGTTTTCAATGCTAATTTTTTTCAAATGCAGATTGCCAGGCCTTATTTCCAAGGCACATCTAGATAGCAGATGCATTTGGTTAGCAGCTGAGTACGTTACGTGTTTGCACCACTCAGAATCTCCTTTCACTCAGCCCAGACATTTATTTTATTTCTAATACTAAACTGCCATGCTCACAGGCAAGAATGACCTTCACGATGACATCTCTGTGTTGGCATCCGCTCCCCTTGTGTCCTGGGTCTACACACCTCATTCCTCCCCATCCCTCTTCACCAGCACTGCCAAGACTCTGTGGGTTTATAGAGCACAAACCTGGGAATCAGCCACTAGCCCCTCACTGCCTGGTTTCCCTCCAAAAATGGTTTTCAGTCACCGACTTGACTCAATTGCCAGGAAGTGGATTCTGAGTCATGGCACCCCCAGGTGCATCAGAGCAGAACTAGGCTGACTTTTTGAAAGTCCATCACCAGGTCTTTCTACCACGTTGCCTTTGAGTACAGACTTGAACCAGCAATATTTCTAACGGCAGAGAGCCTTCACCATCGGTAGTCCTAAAGAAAGTGACAGAGGGAAATCCTGAGGTGTGGGACAGAGAATCCCCTCAGAAGACAGTCAGCAGGAGATAACAGGCTGAAGGCCTAGGGAAAATAAATGGCTTGTGGGGAGTCAGAAGAAGAAGAGGCAAAATCTGTTTGTCCTTACTCCTTAGACCCTGGTCCATTCGATAGTTATTGACATTGCCCCACAAGTCCTGACACAGACCCAAAGTAAACCACTCAGGCAAGTGGCGCTTTCTGGGATCTGTGAGTTTCAGATAAAGCACTGTTCAACTTTTAAAATATTAAACAAAAAAAGGTAGCAAGCTTATTAAGAGTTTCTAGATGAAACTTGCTCTCAGGGGACATCAAAGCCAACTGGCATAACTAGCGTATTGCTAAGAGAGTCTTCTGCACCCCATATTGGTGAGTGGCATCTGGGGTCTTAAAAGCTAGCAAGCTGCCGTCTGAGGAACACCAAATGGTCCCAACTCAGCTGGAACTGATGGTCAACAAGGACAACAATGACATGAGGGAGAGAGCACAGAAGACAGAAAGACCCACATGAATGGGTGACTGTATCAACATGTGACCAGAAGAACCAGATGGTGCCTGGCCACCACCAGTGACAGCTGTGATGGGGCTCACAATGCTGAGTCCCAGTGGCAACAGGAGAAATAAAGGGGTGCACCCTAAGAAGTCTGCTAAAAGACCACAATCGATGGTGAAGGCCTGGGAGTTCCCCTGGGAGCTACCCTGGGAACACGGCCCCTAGACCTGATGCTGCTCCTGATCATAAATCATTACAGAGGTCAACTCTTCAGATAGGAATGGAATGTATTCGGGGACACAGAGTGACCACACTGTGTCTGCACTTTACAGTTCTATGTATTTATAGGATGTGCTCCTACTGGCCTCTTACTAGAGGGGAGTGGAAAGGTTGGCGAGGAGGGGACAGGAGGTTGTTAAGAGGATATGACATTATGGAATGGAAAGGAGGAGCATCCTGTCACCAGGCAAGGCAAACAGAGGGAGCTGCAGACAGGCAGGCATGCAAATTTGAATCGTATTGTAAGCTTTCACTCAATCACAATAAAAAAATATATATAAAAAAATAAATAAAAATAATTTCTTGATTAATCTTAAAAAAACATTCAGTGTTATCGGTATGATCTGATCTAATCTAGCAGACTAATTGAATAGCAAACCAAACTCCTTGCCATTGAGTTTGATTATGACCCTACAGGGCAAAGTAGAACTGTCCCACGGAATTTCCATGAAGTGAGTGGTAGGTTCAAACTGCTGACCTTTTGCTTAGCAGCCACACTTTTAACCACTAAGGACAGAGATATTTGCAGGGCTTGGTACAGCTAACAAAATCTATTCCTATGTATTATCTTACTTAATGCTCACAGCTATTATAAGTGGTACATTGCATCCGCCCAGGTTGGCCGATGAGAAAGCCAAAGCTCAGAGAAGCTAAAGCGAGGCACATGAGATCACAGAGCTAATCAGTGACAAGCCCTCTATGTTAGAGAGGGAAGGAACTCCAAGGTGAAGTATGAACTCATGGCCAAAATTAGAAATGCAAGTCAACAGGCTTGACCTCTGAGGGGGGTGAGTGTCCAGGATCTAAATATAGACACGCTGCATGTGATTTCTATTTCCCCATGCAAGGCAGCAAAAGGAAAAGCATTAATTACTCCAGTCCTGCCAGTAAATAGGTCACTAGCCTCGTGGTAGCCATTTTTCAAGTGGGAAAGGTGGCACCATTTCTCCCATCCAGGTATGGAGAGAAGCATCTTTTGGTGAGCGTGGGAACGGCCTTGAACATTCTGAGTTTATGCTGTGCAGGATGGGGCTCACCCTAGCTGTGGGTTACCACATCCTGGTGTGGTTTAAGAAGCTCCTGCTCTGCCCTGATCTTCATTTCAACCCAGCCTTTGGGGCAACAGGGGGGAAACACCACCAGAATGGGAAACCAATTGAGAAGTGGAAAGAGGCATGTTCTGGGTGCCAGAGGATCATCAGAACAACAATAGCAAAAAAACGAACTGTTGTTTTCTAGTCGATTCTGTGTTCGAGAAGAAAACTGCTTTATTGGGGCTGCAATCTTTCTGGAAATAAGTCACCAGGCCTTTGTTCCGGGGCGCTGAGTGTGTTTAAACTGGCAACCTTTAGGTTAGTAATTGAATGCGAACTGGTAGCACCACCCGGGGAACTAGGAATCACCAAACAAAAAAAAACAAACAAACCAAACCCAGTGCCACCGAGTTGAATCTGACTCATGGCATCCCTATAGGGTGTAGTAGAACTGCTCCATAGAGTTTCCAAGGAGAGTCTGGCAGATTTGAACCGCCACCCTTCTGGTTAGCAGACATAGCACTTAATCACTAAGCCACCGGGGTTTCTGGAGATCACTAAATTGGGGTTGGAATTCCCTGGGAAACAGCCATCAATGGAGCAGTGTCTCACGCTGTAGTGGAGCAGGAGCCGAGGTGCCTAGAGCGGACTCTTGAAGAAGCAGAGAGGAGACTGAGGGGCCTCGCTTTCACTAGGTTTTGGAGGAGGCATGTGAGTAGGATCTGGTATACCAGAAGCTGGAAGTTGGCTGAGTATCTAGGATTTGCCCCAGCTAGGTGCTTGAGAGAGCTGTGTCTGAGACGAATTCAGGGGTTTCGGGAAAATATTCCATAAAAATGTTGGCATTTGGTTACAGTTTTCCATGTGCTGTATTTCACAGAAACTTGTGTATTTATCACAGCCCAGGAAAATAACGTATCCAGCAGACACCAAAATACCACTTCCCCTGAAATCTCTCTGCCGCCGCTGTCACATATGTCCACGCTTGGAGTCACCTTTCGGAGACTCTCAGAGCTGTGTGTATTTCAATGGGCCCCAGATTTTGAGATGCAAAAGGGGTGCTAGAGTGAGTTATCTGAACAATGTTGGAAACAGTGAAGTCACTAGGCTGAGAGTAACTCGACTAAGAACTGGATCCCTTGACTGAGAGTGAAAACCACACATGACCATACGAGTGTGGCTTTGAATCTGCTGCTTAGAAGCTGTGCAACCTTTAGAAAGTTGCTTAGATTCTCTGAGCCTCAGAGCCCTTACCTGTAAGATGAACATAGCCACCAATCTCTGGGAGCCCGGGTGGTGCAGTGGTTAAGTGCTAATCAAAAGGTCCACAGTTTGGGCCTACCAGTTGCTCCTTGAAAAGCCTGTGGCGCAGTTCTACTCTGTCCTAAGAGTTGAAATCAACTCAGTGGTAATAGGTTTTAAGGTTGGAGCAACGAGGAAAGAGGCAATGTCTGATAAACCACTTGGCAAAGTGCTTGGCACGACTTCGACCCCCATAAATGATCCATGGTCTCTCTTATTCCTTTCTCTCTGAGAGTGGATCCAGTCCACCGGGCAGGTAGAAAACTCTTTTTCAACCTTAGGGGGTGTCCTGGTCCCAAAGTCCCTGTCCTCCATGACTCTGTCTCAGCTTCTCAGGGCCAGTACCACCTCTCCCTCCAGTCTCGGTACTTCTTCTGCATCCTTTTCCTTTCCTCTCTTATGTCAGCCTGCCTCCTGCTCTCAGTTTGGAGAAAACAATCTCTCCCTTGTGTAAGTGCTGTACCATCACATACAACATCAGGGAAAAACAGGAGCCAACACCTGGTCCAGCACATTCTGAGCCATAAACACATTGCTGATGACACAGAACATCCTGCATAGCAAGCCTCTGATGTTCCCCAGACACAAATGAGGTGCAGTGGGACTCCAGAGAGGTGCAGAGTCCCCGATCTGCCTAGAGCTTCCTCTGAAAATGGGGATAGAGCCCAGAATAGAATTCAGATGCCCTACAACTTGGGGACTGTCCCCTCTGATGACCAGTTGTGGGTTTTGGTGATTAGAGATCTTAACCAATTGATGTCAAGTCAATTTTGACTCATGGCAACCCTGTGTGTTACAGCAGAGAACTGAGCTCTGTAGGGTTTTCTTGGCTGTAGTTTTGGCAGAAGGATATTGCCAGGCCTTTCTACTGCAGCACCACTGAGTGGGTTTGATGTCCCTTCCCTTTTGTTGGTAGCCAAGTGCAGACCATTTGAGCCACACTGGGACCTATGTCAGAGATCTTACGTTCCACAAATAATTATACCTTATGTTAATACAACTATTATTATGCCTTATTATTATGCACTGAAAAAGGAACAAACTACTGATGTATGCGACAGTGTGGATAAACCTGAAATGTATTATGCTAAGTGAAACAAGCCAGATTCAATGTGTATAGAACATTCTGGAAAAGGCAAAATAAAAGAAAACTGATCTGTAGTTGCAGGGGCTGGGAACAGTGAGAGGTTGACATTATAGGATACAAAGAATGTTTGGGGTGATGGAACTCTTCTGTATCTTGATTGTGGTGGTGGTTATATGACCACGGGCGTTTGTCAAAGCTCATAGAGCCGTACACTAAGAAGTAAATTTGCCTTCTCTACATTGTACCTCAAGAAGTCTGACTTCATAGTCACAAAAAGACAAACACTGTATAAGACCATTATTACGAGTCCTCATGAAATGGAGTAAGCCTGGGGTCTTAAAAGCTGCCAAGGTTGCCATATCGGCAGGAACAGATGATCACCAAGGACCAAAACGACATGGGGGACAGAGAACCCAGAAGACAGAGAGACCCATGTGAGTGGGTGACTACATTGACCTGTGACCAGAAGAACCAGGTGGTGCCTGGCCACCACCAGTGACAGCTGTGATGAGGCTCACAAAGTTGAGTCTCACTGGTAGCACAAGAATAAAAAGGGATACACCCTGAGATCTCCACTAAAAGACCTCAATTGATGGTCCAGGGGCCTCAAGGTTCCCCTGGGAGCAGGGCCACTGGCCCTGATGCTGCCCCTGTCCATAAATCATACTGGAGGTCATCTCTTCAAACAGGAATGGGTTGAACTTGGCAACACAGAGTGATCATATTGTGTGTGCAGTTTATGGTTCTATGCATCTGTAGGATGTTGTTCTGCTGACATCTTACTGGAGGCAGGGGAGAGGGTGGAGAGGAGATAGGAGATTGTTAGGAGGATATGACATGTACAGAAGAAAGAGGAAGAGTGTGCTGTCACCAGGCAGGGAGAACAGTGGGAGCTGCACATAGGTGAGCATGCAAATTTACACGGGCATGCACATTTTCACTCAATCACAAAAAAAAAGAGAGAGAGAGAGAGAGAGAGAGAAAGACACTAAGCACAGAAGAAAATAACCTTTGTTGGTTACTGTGGAGGAGGGGAAGGAGATGGATATTCATAGATTAGGTATTGGATAGGAACTGGGTTAAGTGACAGCACGCAGTAGAAGGGTGATGAACACTGCTGAACTACACCAAGAAATACAACCCAACATTTTGAAGGTCAGAATAGCAGGGGTAGGGGTCTGGGGACCATGCTTTGGGGGCATTCAGGTCAATTGGCATAACAAAGTTTTTTTGTTTGTTTTTTAAGAAAATGGTCTGCATCTCAACTCAGTGAGTGGCATCTGGGGTCTTAAAGAAAAGCAAGCTGCCATCTAAGGAGCAAGAGTTGGTCCCAATCCAACTGGAACAGAAAAGAACAAAGGACATCAAAGACAGGAGGAAATGTGAGCCCAGAAGACAGAGGGGCCAAATGATCCAGACACTACACCAGCATGAGACCAGAGAACTAGATGGTGCCTGGCCACCTTCAATGTCTGCCTTGATAGGTAATATAACATAGGTTCCCTGACACAGCAGGAGAAAAATGGGGCACAGAACTAGGATTCTGTTAAAAGACCAGAGTTAGTGGTCCAACATCCTGAGGGTCACCCAAGAGCATGGGCTGTGGTCTCACTCCCAGCCCAGAGCTGAAACCAGCACTGAAGACAACTCTTCAGACAAAAATTCAACTGGGTTGTAGGATACGAGACTGTTGAAGCAGCTCCCCTGTAGTAACAAGACGGGAAAGCAGAAAGAAGGGGACAGGTGCTGGGTGAATGAATATGGGAAGGACAGAGTGGAAAGGAGGGTTGGGAGAGCAGATGGAGTTGTACAGAAGTGTCTGTAAGGGGTTTTATATTACAAATGGACTTCATTTGTAAACTTTCACTTAATCACAATAAAATATTGTAACAGAAAAAGAAGTCTGACTTAAAAAAATTTTAAACCACTTACAACGATTGAATGACATATATGTTGAAGCATTCATACTGAAGTGTACGAATGTTTACAACTTCCACTGGAACACAAAAACTAAGATTTATCGACAGATGAGTAGAGAAATGGATATATGAGTAGATATGATATAGAATCTAACTGGCAGTTATATGGGTGCTTAACCATATAATTCTTTCCATTTTTCTATATTAGTTAACAAAATGTGGAAAAGTTTTTTAAAAGGTACCTAATGTATTTTCTTTACCATTTGTATTATTTAGTTGAATGCTTGCAGGCCTTTCAAATTGCCGTCATACTCTCTGATAAGTTCAAGAGAATGTCTTTTCTTGGATTTGATACCATCCTGATAGCAGTAAATTTTCCCCTTGGCTCAGATGGGGAAAAATCTTTTTAGCTTCTTTGCAAACTCATTTATATGCCATTTGCTATCTTCCTTCAAATGCAGTACCAGCAAGACAATCCTTTAAAACTGAAAGGTTGAATGGTGGTGAAGAGTACTGAATATACCAAGGATTGTCAGAAGAACAGCTCAATCGGCCTTAGAAGAGACCCAACCCAAATGCTCCTTAGACGTGAGGATGGTGAGACTTGGACTCACCTGGGCAGCATCATAGGAAAGACCAATCACTAGAAAAGACCACCGTGGTTGACACAGGACAGAGTCAGCAAGCGACAAGGGAAGCCCTCAGTGAGATGGGTTGACATGACAGCCACAGCAACAAGCTCACACACAAGCGGTTGTGGAGACGGCACAGCACTAGGTGATATTTCACTCTGTCACAGAGAAAGTCACTGTGAGTGGGAGCTGATTTGACAGCAACTTAACAACAACTACAGCGAAAAAATTCCCAGTGGACAAAGCTTTGGGCAGCAGCCATTCAATGAGCTAGTAAGTATCCTGGATTCTGTTTTCTTGACCTTGCCTGGCTCTTGTTTCTGCAGGCTCAGGCCTTGAATACCTCTCTCCACTCAATTCTGTCACTAAGGCAAGTGCCAAGCCAACCAAGCACTCCCAAGAACAACAACATGACTGGTGCCTTGGAAACCAAGCCTGGTGGAAACAACTCCAGCAGGATAGGGGATGGCCTTGGTTTTCAAATTACCTTCCATTGTGGTGAAGGATGAAAATGATTTATCCTTTGGGGAGTATATTTAGGATAGCTTTCAGAAAGTAGATCTAGACACTCCTACCCCTGGTGGGAAAACTCTCACCATGTAGTGGTTAAGTGCTACTTCTGCTAAGCAAAAGGTTAGCAGTTCAATCCGAGGACACAGCAAATGGTCCCAACTCAGCAGAAATGGATGCTCACTGAGGACCAAAACGACATGCGGTAAAGACAACCGAGAAGACAGAGAGACCCACAAGAGTGGGTGCCTACATCGACTTGGGACTGGAAGAACCGGATGGTGCCCAGCCATCACCAGTGATAGCCACAGTGGAGCCTACAGAGAGGAGTCTCACTGGCAACACAAAAATAAAAAGGGGTGGATCCTGAAATATCCACTAGAAGACCTCAATTGATGGTCCAGCAGTTTCGGGGTTCCCCTGAGAGCATGGCCCCCAGCCCTGATGCTGCCCTTACCCATAAATTATAATGAAGGTCCACTCTTTAGACAGGAATGCATTGGACTTGGCAATGCAGAGCGACCATATATTGGATGCACTTTATGGTTCTATACATCTATAGGACATCATCCTGCTGACCTCTGGCTGGAGGAAGGAGAGTGGGTGGAGAGGAGGGGAAAGGAGGCTGTTGGGAGGATGAGACACGTATGGAGCAGAGAGGAATAGTGTGCTGTCACTGGACAGGGAAAGCAGTGGAAGCTGCATATAGTTCGGCATGTAAATTTATACAGGAATGTACATTTTCACTCAGTCTTGTTAAATTTTTTTTTTAAAAAAAGAAAAAGTTGGCAGTTCAAATCCACCAGGGGCTCCTTGGAAATGTTATGAGGCAGTTCTACTCTATCCCATGGGGTCATTATGAGTTGGAATCGACTTGATGGCACTGGGTTTGGTTTTGGTTTTTTTACCCCTGGTGGTGTTGTGGTTAACTGCTATGTCTGCTAATCAAAAGACTGGCAGTTTGAATCTGCCAGATGTATATTGGAAACTCTATGGAGCAGTTCTACTTTGTCCTATAGGGTCGCTATGAGTCAAAGTAGACTCAATGACAGTGGGTTTGGTTTGGATTTTGACTCCTGACTATTGTGACCTTTTAACATCCTACATTATCATCTGGGGCGAGAAGGGACAGCACAACATGCTAAGACCAAACTCACTGCCATCAATTCTATTCCAACTCACAGTGACAAGATAGGGCAGAGTAAGATTGCCCCATAGAGTTTCCAAGGAGTGCTTGGTGGATTCAAACTGCTGACGGTTAGCAGCTGTAGCACTTAACCACAATGCAACCAGGGCTTCTAAAACATGCTAAGAGTCTGAGAGAAATAAGGGGTCCCATGAAAACCAAGTGTGTTTCAGCACCTTCGGTTCCCACTCGATATAATCCACTTTCACAATGATAACCATTTTATTTACATTTAAGTGAATTTGAGCAGGTACACTGAGCCAGCCAAAGCCAAGTGCTGTCAAGGATACACTGAAGTGGCTCCAAACTCTACAAGCCTTCATTTGGACTTGGCTGTGACAGAAAAAACCTTGAAAAGTTACATTCTATTCTGAAACACCAGAGATCTAGAGGCCTCTCACAGACACCAAGGACACATCTTCATAGAATTTCCTGTGAAAGCCCAGCCCTTAGGAATTTTTAGAAAAGAAAGACAAGAAGAACTTCATTTCCTGCGACTTCAGACTCTAATGCTTGCTTTTGCTTCTGTAAATTTGCTGATGCCAATAAAAGAGCAACATGGAAATCTGTAAACTTGCTAATGCCAATAAGTAAACAGTATGGAAATCCCTTTCTCTGCTTTTTCTGTAAAATCTGTAAAAAGACAAAGCTGATTTGGGAGCACAGCCGTATTGGACACTAGTCCACCGCAACTCAGCCGGCTGAAATAAAGCCCCCTCCTCTTAGGACCACAAGTTTCTGGGTGATTCTTGCTCTCCAGGCCTTGCTTTTCCTTTTTTCCTGCAACAGCTGTATGGATCTGGTCCAAAGTGTTTACTGCTATTTACTGACATAAAAGAATTCTTACATGGCACAAATATTTAAGCTCTGGACTACTAAAAGGAAGGTTGACCGTGTGGACCCACCCCAAGGTGCCTCAGAAGACAGACTTACTGATCTGCTTCTGAAGAGTCACAGCCTTGAAAACCCCGTGGAGCAGCTGTCCTCTGCACACGTGAATCATCACAAGTCAGAATCGACTAGAGGCAATTAACAACAAGAAGTGCCTTAAAAAAGTTTTCAAGGTTATGCTATGAAATAAAACAAACAAGTTGCAAAACACAGTACAGTATTAGTATGATCCTATTAAATGGTTGAACCCCTGGTAGTGTAGTGGTTAAGTGGTATGACTGTTAACCAGTAGGTCAGCAGTTCAAATCCACCAGGTGTTCCTTGCAAACTCTATGGGGCAGCTCTGTTTTATCCTATAGAGTCACTATGAATTGGAGTGGACTTGATGGCAAGAGGTTTTTATTATTATTATTATTATTTAACAGTTAATGTTCTCAGTGGCTAACCAAAAGGCTAAAGGATCAAATCCATCCAATGTGCCTCAGAAGAAAGGCCTGATGATCTACTTAAAAAAAATAAAATAAAATCAGCAATTGAATACTTTGTGGAGCTTGGTTCTACTCTGACACACACGGGGCCACCATGAGTCAGAATCAACTCAACAGAATTTGGGTTTTATTGAAATAAAGTCTATAGCATATTTTAGAAAAAGAAATGGGAGGACTATACCGATGACTGATATGGTTTGCAAGGATGGCGTTCTGAGGGACCTGAGGTTTCTAGATTACATTTCCTTTCTCTGTTATACATTTCTATTTTGTTTGATTTTTATATAACAACAATACACTAACTTTCTGTCAGCACAAAACACTTTGTGGTTGTTATTTTAGCGCCACTGCCTGGTCTCACAGTCACCCTCATGGTGACCATGACAGCTTGTCAAAATGTAAGTATTGCAAACATATTCTCAGGTAGTTAAACAGCTTCTTAGATCTTGACATTTCAGAGGAAAATCTGGGACCGACGCAGCGGACTGCATGTAGGCTGACACGTTTCACAGCGGTTCCCATCCCTTCGAGCTCTCCCTCCCCTACAGCTAAGGACAGCAAGGGAATGCGACTGGGAATAGCCGCTCTTGGGCAATTTTCTGCTTCCAACGAAAACCAAGTTTCCATTCTCGTGATTAACTTTCGGACTCTGGAGCTCTGTCAACAGACAACCTGAGACTAAAAGGCGGAAGGATCCATCACCAAGCCCTAATTCTCAAAATCCGTCTGCTGTCTGCATTCAGTTTTTTATTTTTGTGAACTGCCTTTGTGTTTGTTTCTCCTTCCTCTCCTTCCTGTTTCCCTCCGCACCCTCTCTTTTGTGCACCCTTGGCTGGAGACAATGAAAGATCGGTCCAGATCAATGCACATACAAAGACAGCAGTTTCTCAACCAACAGAACCCCCTTGAATTATTCAAAGTATCTCCCTTGCTCGGGTTTCCCATCCCTTTTTTTTTTCCTTGACAGTAGAAGCTGGAGTCGGTCGTTTGGCTATGGCACGCACCGACTCCATCATCCAGGCAGGAAGGAGGAGGGCCAGAATTCTCCAGAAGCGATTTTTCTTCGGGACGATGAGAAACCAGGTAATGCTACGTTTGAAGGTATATAAATAATCCTAGGGCCAGTATAAATTCTAGGGTCCGTAGAACAGAACACAGATGCATTCCCTGTCACTAGCAGAGCTGGCAGTAAACAAGACTCCCAGCTGGGGCAAACCCAGACCCTGGAGGGACCTGCCTGCCTGTCTACCGTCTTAGCTGATGCTGTTAAAGGACAACTTTTGCTGGTGGCTAGCTGGGAGCCCAGGACATCACGTGACCCGTGAATTACAGAGACTCTTTGAAAAGTCTGCTTTCTTTGTTATGTATACAAGGAGGCCAGCCCTCTCATCCACTAAAGAACCAAACCCACTGCCACTGAGTGGATTTTGACTCTAAGCAACCCTGCAGAACAGAGTAGAACTGCCCCACGGAGTTTCCAAGGAGCACCTGGTGGATTCGAACTGCTGACCCTTTGGTTAGTAGCCACCACACTTAACCATTACACCACCAGGGTTTCCCCCTCTCACCTACCTCCTCCCAAATCTTTGTTTAAGCCTTTGAAGGAAACAGAAACAAAGTGAGGAATTCGCCTGGTATGAGACACAGAGTCCCTGTGTATTGCAGTTAACATGTTCAGCTGCTCACAGAAAGGCTGATGGTTCAAACCCACCCAAAGGTGCCTCAGAAGAAAGGCCTGGCAATCTACTTCTGAAAAATCAGTCACTGAATACCCTTGGGGGCACAGTTCTACTTTGATACCCATGAGGTCACTATGAATCAGAAATGACTCAACAGCAACTGGCTTACTGGTTAAGAGAGAACAGAGAAACCTAGCAACTTCAGTGTGGGGAATATGACATTCAGTCACAATTCTGATTTAAGTGAGAAACTCAGCAAGATAACAAATCAGCACAGGGATGAAGGTAGCAACCCACAGCCTGACTTCTGCTCTGGACCAGGGTGTTCAGTTGTCTGTGTCTTTACAGAAAAACTCAGTCTCAGCGGGGCAGGGCCCTGGAGAAACCCGAGAGGAGCCAGGGCCAACAACCCGTCTGTCTGCAGACCCTCGCCAGATAACACGCCAGCCAGGAGAGAAAGCGGATAGCAAGCCAGGCTGCTCTGTAAGTTGATGCTGGATGTCTCCACAAGCAGGACCATCTGCAGAGTGGGTGGCCTTGCTCAGACAGATAGAGGCTGCTGGGAAAGGCGCCCCGCACACACCTCCCTGCACACACCTCCCCCCACAGCCCCTCTGACTCCCTTGAGGCCTGCCCAGCCCCCCCACCAATCGCCTCAGCTTCACATTTGGAGATTCAGAAGTTTTTAGTAAAGACCCTTCCCATGGACCCTAGAAAGGAGTTAGGGGTTCCGAAGTCCTGTGTAGGAGACTTCTCGGTCCAGTGTGGCTGCAGCCTGGAAGGACCCCCTTCAAAACTCACACCCAGACGTAGTCAAGTAGTCAAGTCTGTAGAACTCAGCTCTGTCTGAACAGGTCACAATGCAGAATCCTTCCACACCGAGTCAGAAAAAACACTCAAGAAGCAAGACAAGACAGTGATGGCCACCGTGAAGGAAGTCACCAGTGGTATCTTTGGTACAGTAGCAATATCCAGTCATAGCCTCTTAGCTTTGCCACTCTTGTCTTTCCAGTGGGACGGAGAGAACTTGCTTCCATTCCTCTGGGTGAGTTCACAGAGGGTGCCACCCCACCCACATGCCCCATCACAGCTCTATTTGGACACAGAGTTCAGCTTTCCAAGGAGCTTTCTAAGGGGACGAAGCAGTAAGTTCCACGGAACTCTGCAGGCTGGTTGTGTTTATTTCCACTGAAGACAGCCGGGGGTGAAAGCACTCACCCATCCCATCTCCTCGGAAGACAGGGGCTGCTCCCACAGGGACAGAGGGTGGATTTTCCCAGGCTTGCCTAGGGTGCTTCCTGCCTGGTGGGGTACACCCAAACAGGCTGGGTATAGGGGGAGAGGAGAGGAGGTTGGAGGCTGAGGAAGAAGTGGCTGTTTGTTCAGCCTGGCATTTTGCTCTAAGCCATTTGGGCAAAGAGGGTGGTGATGGTCACTCTTGACACACTTCCTAGGGCCCATGTCACTACTTCCAGGCTCTCAGATCATTGTTGAGTCCCACCTTGCAAGTGCTGAGCCCTGGAATCCTACACATTTGGCCTATTTTCTGTCTTGCAACATATTTTATGTCATATTTATTTTGTGACATATTTTATGTCATCCTCAATATGAGTGTGAGATTGGTATCATTATAATAAACCTTTCATGGTTAAGGAAGTGGATATTCAGGGAGGGAAAGTGGTTTTCCCACAGGCTGATAGCTAAAAAGTGGCAGAAGTATGATTTTAAGTCAAATCTCCTTGTTATCAAAGCTTACATGCTTTCTAGTCTTTCTTTCCTTTAACGTCCCTCCAGCTGTGGCATGGGAACCCTGGTGGTATACTGGTTAAGCACTACAGCTACTAACCGACAGATTGGCAGTTCAAATCCACCAGGAGCTCATTGGAAACTTGATGGGGCAGTTCTACTCTGTCCTGTAGGGTCACTGTGAGTCGCCATTGACTTGATGGCAGTTAGTTTTGTGAGAATTGTGGCATGTTAAGAGAAGGGTCACAGGATACCCCCTTATCTGTGCCTACCCGTCGCTCCTGTGATTCACCCTGACACTGCCCTGAGCTTTCCAAAAGTCAAAATCCAGGAGCTATTAGAAGGATAATAACTGGGACTCCTGGTAGACAGAAACCTAAGCTGGTCCCTGATATTCATACCACTACCGAACACAGTTTAATTCACTTGCCTTGAATATAGTTGGGACTTGCAAATATGAGGTTTTACCCCTGTGCTGAGGTTACATTACAGGGCAAAAGTGAAGGATTTTTTTCAAATGTGATTAAGGTTTCTAATCAGTTGATTCTGAGTTGATCAAAAGGGTGCTTGCCCTGCATGGGCCTGACCCAATCAGGTGAGTGATTAGAAGCAGCAACAGATATTCTCCCATTAGCCATGACCAGGCAAACTGCCGTGGTGCAGAGGAGGCCATGTGGTAAGGAATGGTGGTCAGCTTCTAGAAGCCGAGGGCCTTAGTCCTACAACATCAAGGAACTAAATTTTGCCAACAATCTTTGAGCTTGATAATGGACCCTGAACTTCAGATCAGATTGCAGCCCCAGCTAACACCTTTATTGCAGCCCACAATAATCTGCACAGAGCATGTGGTAAATTCATGCCCAGGCTCCTGACCCATGGAAACTGTGCATAATAAACGTATATTGTTTTAAGTTGATAAATTTATGGTAGTTTGTTGTGCAACAATAGGAAAAAACATGTTTGTAACTATAGTTTATTGAGTTTTGGGGGAATGTTTACCGGCCAAGTTAGATATCCACTGGGTAATTTCTGCACAAATGGTTTAGTGACACTAGTTACGTTTATCACAGTGTGTCAGCATTCTCTTAAATTGTGTTCAGTTTGTTCTCTTTCCAGTACTCTAGTGTTCCTGCCGTCTTATCTTTTCATCTTTGCTTTTGAGAAATGGTTGACTTTTTGGTCACATACTGATAGTTTTTAAATAAAGAATTGATCTTACAGGTAATATCCTCTATTTTGTGTCCCATCCTGCTACTTTAATAAACAGTGATCTTAGTGGCGAAGCTCTGTTCTAGATCTCAAGAGTAGCTTAGGTCATAGTTTCAGGGAGTCTTCTGTTCTCTACTGTTCCAGTTTGTCTGGTGTGTTTTTTGTTTGTTTGTTTTCGTTTTAAGAATTTGATCTTGGTTTTAACAGTTGTCTCCTATTCTGTCTGGGTCTGTCTACTGTGAACTTGGTCAGAACAGCCAGTGATGGTAGCTGGGTACCATCTAGTTATCCTGGTTTCAGAGTAGATGTGCTCATGGCTCATGTAGACTCTTTTCTTCTCTGACCTTTTGGTTACTTTCTTACTGTTTAGCTCCTGGTGAACAGACAATACTTGTGGTATCTTAGAGGGGAACTGCTCATAAGCATTTAAGACCCCAAATGCTACACACTTCACTAGGATGCTGACAGTGATTTTTGTGAACTAGCTTATGCCAGTTGATTGCATTATCCCATGAAACTACGGTCTTAAGCTTTCAAACCCCCCAAAAAAACAATCTTGGAAGGTGTTTGGTTATGTCTCAGTATTCATATTTGTGTCTTCAATGAGTATATGTGACTGACCAAAACCCAACCCAACCCACTTCCGTCGAGTCAGGTCCAACTCATAGCGACCCCAGAGGTCAGAGTAGAACTGCCCCATAGAGTTTCCAAGGAGCGCCTGGTGGATTTGAACTGCTGGCCTTTTGGTTAGCAGAGGTAGCACTTAATAACCCACTATGTCACCAGGGTTTCCTGAGCAATAGAAAATTAATACAAGTTTCAGTTGTTAAGACAATTCTAACTGATAAGCAGTGACAGTTTAGGGAGTGCCTGGATGGTGTGAATGACTAAGCGCTTGACTACTAACCAAAAGGCTGGTGGTTGGAATCCACCCAGAAGTGCCTCACAAGAAAGGCCAAGAAATCTACTTCTGAAAATCCAGCATTGAAACCCTATGAAATACAGTTCTACTGTACACAAATGGAATTGCCATGTGTCAGAATCAACTTCACAGCAATTGGTTTGGGTTTTGAGGTATATGTGCGTGTTGGCAGGCTAGGGCATGATGTTGGAAAGGATTCTGGTGCTGTGTCTGGCCTCTTGGGAAACAAAGAGGTGGTGAGAGCTGTAGTTGATTAGCAATGTCTGCTGTGGGCACAGAAGTGGAGAATGGCAGCACAAGTACTTCCTGTGACCATTCAAAGTCTCTGTGTGTTTGAGAGAAAAAAGGATTTACTGACTTATTTTTCTCAGGAATGCAATAATCTCAATGGATAACATAACTGGAGTTCCCAAATTGGAAGAGACACTGACCTGTGGGAAAAGCCTGAGAGAAAGAGACAGTAAACATTGTCAAAGATATAACTAGCAATTGCAAGGCATTGTCTCGTGCTAGCCATGCAAGCTAGTGTTCCCAGTGAGAAGCTTCATACTGTTGTTTCCTTCCCAGGTATCTTAACTCTCTCTCCCTTTCTACTGCCTTCAAGTGTTCTGCCTTCAAACACATGTAAGTCTTCCCTGCTTTGGAAAAATCACTACCAAACAACGTCATTTGATCTTGCTGCTATTTCTAATTCATGCTGACTCCAACACAGCAGCGCTCTCGACCACCCTGGAGGAATGTCAGAACTGTCTCCTTCCTTAAACATTTATGACAAAGAGGTCAACATGAGCGTGCTGAAAGTTGAGCTTAGATTAACTATCTACTAATGCATCATTGTTTCTCATTAAAACTCTACAGAAGTCACATCGTAATTCCCAGATGATACTCTCACAATTTTAGTGAAATCTCACGAGATCATGAGTTTTGAAGTGTACAACTCTGCATTCACAAACACCATAGAACAATATTCCATTTTCTTCCCATGATGCACCCCACGACAGTTGTTGCCCTAAGTCTGTGAGGGCGTGACTGTTTTCCCGTGGGCACAGAATGACAAACCAAACCAAACCAAATGTTCTGCTGCCATGTCAATTCTCACTCCTAGTGACCCTCGAGGACAGAGTAGAACTGCCCCCATAGGGTTTCCCAGCAGCAGCTGGTAGATTCAAAACCTGATGACCTTTCAGTTAGCAGCCAAATACTTAGCTACTGCACTACCAGGGCACCTTTAGACAAGGTGAGATGTCACATAAACAGGAATTTGAACTCAATGTAGGCTCAAGTGAAAGAGGGAGATGAATAACAGGTGAAGACTCTGAGAAAATGATTAATGGCATTTTCAATTATGTTAAAAGAAAAATAAGGAAATATTTTGCTGGGAATCATTTCCTTGTGCATGGAGCACCTTCTGGAATCCAACCAGCCTGGCTTGGCATCTTAAACTAGTAGACCGTGACGGTGTTTGACATTTATGTCCCTAAACTACTCATTCATCTTAATTTAACTGTCTTCACCAGGGGCTTTTAACAGATAAGACTCGCTAACATTTAATTAGGCCTAAATAGTACTGTGCAACAGACCTCTAATGAAAGCAACACCAGGCACTTCCTTAAGCCCAGTCTTGCAAACTGGTGGTCTAGAGTGCTCACATGGTGCATCAGAGCATGGTACTATTATTTGTTATCAACAAAAAACCAAACCAAACCAAATCCATTGCTGTTGAGTTGATTCTGACTCACAAGTGACTTTACAGGACAGAGTAGAACTGCCCTATAGAGTTTCCAAGAAGTGCCTGGTGGACTTGAACTGCCAACTTTTTTGGTTAGTGGCTGTAGCACTTAAGCAGTACACCACCAGAGTTTCCAACAGTGTTTAAAAGTTTTAAATCAATTGCCATCATTTAGAGTTTTCACTCACCCATTTGTAGTTTTGGCTTTTCTTAAACATTTGCGAATCTGACAAACGGAACCTCCCATTCCCCATGAAAACAATACCATGGCACTGAATGATGACTGTCCCATTGTGATGGGGCAGTGATTTCCCATTTGCCACAGTCTCCACCATGCCCTATGGCCTCCTCACATGGAGGCCAAATGGAGTTGTAATTTATCACAACTGCACTGTTGATTTTTTTTTTGCTGCCATGATAAGAAGAAAGGGAACTACTCTTCATGCCCGTGAAAACAGACCCATTTCACTCACTGATCTCAGCAGCCTACTCCTCTGGCCATTTGAATTTGCTGATACCTCAGCTAAAAGAGTCCCTGGGGGGTTGAAAACGATTAAGCACTCAGCTGCTAAGTGAAAGGGTGGTGTTTTGAGTCATCCCAGAGGTACTCCAGAAGAAAGTCCTGGCAATCTACTTCCCCAAATTTGCCACTGTACAGAGCACAATTCTACTCTGACACACAGGGGTTGCCTTATGTGGGGACTGATTTACTGACAACTGGGTTTGTTTTGGTTTTGAGCTAAATAAACATTTCTGGCAACTGACACACTGATTTGTTACCTGTTGATAAGTAACAGTCTTTTTTGGCATATACAGGTACGCGCCCACTAACCATGGCTCAGGCAACATCCTACAGTTTCGACCTCTTGGGGTGGAGAGAACAGCCTTGCTTGGCAGGGTGTCAGCAGGCGGGCTGGCACTGAATTTGCAACACAGCACCAGCCCTGGGAGCCACTGGAACCAGACACAACTTGCAGCACCCGTAGCCTCCATGGTAGACCAGAGACTCTAGCAACTTCTGTGGCTGCCCCTGTGTCTGCCTCTGCCAGGTGGCCCGCAGGTTGACACCTGTGGGAGACAGTGGGCTGCAGCCACTCAGTTCAGACTTTCCTAGAGCTGCTAAGAGAGCAGCAATCATCTACGGGCAGCCAGTTGCAGGTGCAAATCGCAAACACCTGGGCTCTGGGCGCTAAGGGAGAGGCAGAGCAGCTTCCCAGGGGGTTGTTTAGATATACAGTCTGCCCTCCAGATTCCAGGTTCTGCATCTCCAGATTCAACCAACCACAGATCAAAGATACTGAGGGGTGAGAAATTCCAAAAAGCAAAATTGGCATTTGCTTTGTGCAGAGTACTATCCTGAATCCAGAAACGATGTGTAGGTCTACTAAGCTGTAGTCTCCCACCATTTACAAGACACTCAGTCTCTCTCTAGCACTCATTGTTTGAGCACCGTTGGCCTCTTTAGCCATTTATTTCCTAAATAATACAGTACTGTACAACAAGTATTTTACATAGCATTCACATTCTATTAGGTATTATGAGTAATCTAGAGATGACTTAAGTAAAGATATGCATAGGTTATATGCAAAATGTTATGCCATTTTATTTGAGGGGCTTGAACATTTAGGGATTTTGTTATCCACTGGGATCCTGAAGCCAATCCCCTGTGGTTACCCAAGGATGACTGTCTGTGTGTCAAATATATACAAACGTATTATAAATGGGAAACCCTGGTCGTGTAGCAGTCCACCTGCTAACCAAATGTGGACAGTTTGAATCTATCAGGTGCCCCTTGGAAACCCTATGAAGCAGTTCTACTCTGTCCCATAGTGTCACTCTGACTCAGAACTGACTCTACACCAACAGGTTTGGGTTTTTTGGGTTGGTACTACATACAATATGGTGTTTGCACAACGCCCAAATCACATAATGTCTGTTTCATGGAGGGTGTTGTGGACGTTAAGGGATGCATACCTATGCTTGGAATGCTTTTTATTCCTCAGATTACATTAATGGTAAAATCTCCCCGTTGGTTAGAGCTCCTGTTAATTCAAGAGAAACTTCATTCTGAGTTTGATCAAAAATATGTGATTGGGTCCTTTAAAGGTAGCCAAGCCAAGTGCGTAGAGTGACTCCTTTAATGTCAGCCGGTCCTAGCTACACCACTGAAACCCGTTCGATTCAGACATTCCTTTTTCTCCCACCGTAATGAATGCAAGTTCCAAATTCACATGACTCCTCAACTGATGTAAACATTCATCAGTACCTTCCAGGTCGGTGCAGAAATAACAGAAAAGAGACTTTCTCTTACTGGTCACTTGAAGCAAAGTGTATTTGGTTACCTCTAATTAGAGCTGTAAGAAGGAAACAGAAAATGAGATAGAGGTTGGCTGGGGTGGAGGGAAGTAAGAAATGAGGATGGGAAGAGAGTGCATGGGCAAATGAGAGCCTAGAGGAAGCGGAAAGCGGGGAGAGGAGTTGCTGGAGGGAAAGAAATGAAGTGTGTTGGGGTGAGGTGTGAAGACAGAGAGAGACAACCAACAAGAGACCCACGGGGACACTCACGATTCAGCTGCCGTCTCCGGATCCTGTCCCTCCAGGGCCTGTTTCGGACCCAGTGCAGTCGCGAGGGCAGCACCATGGTCCCCAAGTGACGACTGCCCTAACGTGTTCTCATGGCAGGGGAGCAAAAAGTGTTTCTCGGTCCTGTACGTCTAGACTTTATAAAAATTTAAAAAATTCAAAACAAATTTCTTTCTTTCCTTTTTTTTTTTTTTATATCCGAGGCTTCTGTGTATTTTTCTTTTAATCCTATAACGTGCCTTTCCTTCCCGTAGCTCCCGAGTGGCCGGGGGGCAGCTGCCTGGCGGGGCTGCCCAAGCAGAGCCTCTCCCGGCCTCCCGGGCCATGTTTTATGCATGAAGAGGATGGGGCGGTAACGCATTCTAGCGCAGACACGGCGGGCTCCTGTGTCCACCTCGAGTTAAAGGAGCCTCCACGGTGTTGCAGGTGGGGGTGGAGTGGGCAGGTGACGCGCTCTTCATGAAACAACGGTCTGTAATGAGACGCCGTAATGAGACTCCTTCAACAGAGGCAGAAATGAAGAGCAGAGGTTGGAGGCCAGGAACACAGGTCGGGGCTGCAGGAGCCCAACTCAGGGTGACACTCCAGTGTCACCAGTTCTAACCAGTAAAACCCAGTTGTCAGTCAAGTCATCTCCAATTCATTGTGCCTTTCTATGGGTCAGAGGACAGCAGTGCTCTGTAGGGTTTTCAATGACTGACTTTTCAAAAGAAGATCACCAGGCCTTTCTTCTGAGTCATCTCTGAGTGGACTTGAACCCCCAGCCTCTTGACTAGCAGCTAAGTATTTTAATTGTTCGTACCACTCAAGGACTCCTCCTCACATTTGAGGGCATGCAGTTTATGTCCTGCTGGGTCCCTAGCACCTCGAGCGGTACATGACAAGCAATAAAGACGCATTGAATGAATGAGTGATTCTGTAATCGCGAAGACAAGCGACTTACTACACCCGCGTGAATGCTCCCAGCTGGTTAATCTGCTCACTATGGTGTCGCTGAGTGCGACCGGAAGCTTCTCACCCACACCTTTGCTGTACTTTTCTCTCCACCTTAAAATCATACTTCCTTCCCACCTGCCCATTCAGCCTTCAAATTCTTATTTCACTCTGAGGCCTTCTTGAGACCACAGAGATGGGGCTGTCCTCTGTGCAGCCGTGGCTCTCACACTCAGCTGGCCCATGCCTGGATAGCCTCAGAGCCTCAATGATTGGCAGTAGCCCTGATGACGCAGTGGTTAAACACTTAGCTGCTAAGTGAAAGGTCTATAATTCAAATCTACCAGCTGCTCCATGGGAGAAAGATGTGTCAGTTTGCTTCCATAAAGATTTATGGCTTTGGAAACCCTGTGGAGGTGTTTCTACTCTGTCCTATAGGGCCACTATGAGGATTTTTTAAACACTGTGTGTGCCAAGCTCAGTAAAGACTTCACATACATGGCTTCTTCTCAGGAGCCCTGGTGGCACGGTGTTAAGCACTAGGTTGCTAACCTAAAGGATGGTAGTTCCTAATCTAAAGGTCTGCCATTCCGGAGGAAAAAGGGTGGTAATCTGCTTCCTTAAAGATTTATAGCCTTGGAAACCCTGTGAGGCAGTACTACTGTGTCCTTAGGGTCAATATCAGTTGGAATTAACTCAACAATATTGGATTTGGTTTTTCTTCTTTATGGTACAATAAGAAAACTCTGGTGCTGTTGTGGTTAAGTGCTATGGCGGCTAACCAAAAAGTTGGCAGTTTGAATCCACCACGTGCTCCATGGAAGCTTTATGGGGCAGTTCTACTCTGCTCTGTAGGATCAATATGAGTTGGGATTGACTCGATGGCATTGGGTTCAGGTATTTTTCTTTATGGTACCACAAGGAAACCCTGCTGATGTAATGGTTAAGTGCTATGGCTGCTAACCAAAAGATTAGCAGTTCAAATCCACGATGCACTCCTTGGAAACTATGAGGGCAGCTCTACCCTGTCCTATAGGTTGCTGTGAATTTGAATCAACTTGATGGCAACAATTTTGTTTAATGTTACCAAAAGTAAGACTGAAAATTGTTTGGAGATAGAAGTCAGGAGGGTAAAAGTTGCAACTAACAGCTGAGCAGTCAGTGAATCAAATGAAGTATCCCATTGGCTGCAAAAGATTTTTTAATTTTTTTATTGTGATTAAGTGAAAGGTTACAATCCAAGTCAATCTGCCATATAAAACCCCAGTACCCACCTCTCTGCAACTTTGTCTGCTCTCCTCACCCTGTGAAAGCACATTCTTCTTTTTCACTCTTGACTTCCAATATCCACTCAACCAACACTTGTCCCCTCCTCTCCACTCGCTCCTCTCCCCTCTATGAAGAAACCAGTAGGACAGCCTCATATACATGTATTAAACCATAAAACACACTCACCACCTGTATCACTCAGTGTTCCCAGGTCAGTCCATTCTTTCAAGTGTTGGCTTCAGTACTGGTTTCAGCTCTGGGCTAGCATGGGGTGCAAAAGATGTCTTTAAAGTTTTAAAAAGCAAAGATGTCACTTTAAGGACTCAAGTGTGCCTCACCCAAGTCATTCTATTTTCAGTCACTCTGTATGCGTGTGAAAACTGGACAATGAATTAGGAAGACCGAAGAAGAATCAACACATTTGAATTGCAGTGTTGGCGAAGAATATTGAATGCAACACGGACTGCCAGAAGAAGAACAAACAGTGGTAGAAGAAATACAACCAGAACGCTCCTTAGAAGTGAGGATGGCGAGACTTCATCTTGCTCACTTTGGGTACGTCATTGGGAAAGGCCAACCAATAGAGAAGGCTGTCATGCTTAGTAAAGTAGAAGGTCATTGGAAATGAGACAGACCCTCAATGAGATAGATTCGTACAACAGTCACAACAATGAACTTGAACAAACAAGTGATCGTGAAGATGACTCAGGCCAGGTAGTGTTAGGTTCTGTTGTACATGGGCTTGTCACGTATTGATGACAACTCAACAGTAACTAACGACAACTTAGTCTGTGACTTGCTTTCTTTGTCTTAAAATGGAAATAGCCTATGCACCTCACAGTGTTTGCGGATTAAATGAGATAAAAAAGACAAAAACAAAACAAAACAAAAACTCTCTAGGGTTAGTAGAGTACTGGCTCAGCCCCTAGGAGGCTGGGCTCCTTTTCTAATCAGCACCATGCATAAGTGGTGAAGAGTATGTATTTCAGAGTCAAAATGCCTGGGTGCAAACTCCTAGTAGCTCTGTGCCTTCAACATCCCTGGGTTCAGTGTCTTCATCTACAGCACTGAGTTAGACTAACAGCTGCTGCCCAGGAGTGCACTCAAATTTCAAGACTTAATACACATGAACGGTTTCAAATCCAAAAGGCTCCAGATTGTCAGTAGCTGTTATTAACTCAGTGTGTGACTTCATGAAACTTGGCAAATTCTCTGGGTCCCAGTTTCCTTACCTGCATAATGAGGAGCCTGGGAAACATTATATCAAAAGTCCTACATGTTAGTTTCTTATTGCTGCTGTAACAAACTACCACAGATTCAGTGACTTAAAATAACAGAACTTGATGATCTTATAGCTCCAGAAGATGAAGTCTGAAATGGGTCTTATGGAGCTAATTCAAGGTATCTGCAGAACTGTATTCTTCCTAGAGGCTCTAGGAGAGAATCCATACTTTGTCTTCTGCAGATTTCATGGCATGGTGGTTAAATGCTATATCCACCAACTAAAAAGTATGCAGTTCAAATCTGCCAGGCACTGCTTAGAAATTCTGTGAGGCAGTTCTGCTCTGTTTGGGTTGCTAGGATTTGGAATCAACTCAGGGGAAGTGGGTTTGAGGTTTTTTTGTTTTGTTTTGTTTTTTTAAGAACTTGCCTTGAATCTATTTGCGGGTTATCTCTGTGAGCCTGAGGAGCCACTATTCTGCACCTTTACATACTTGGGGCCTTACTAGTCCAGACAATTACAACTGGATCCTGGCCTCTGGTGCCCGCTCCCTAGCTTTGCTTTGTTAAATGTGAAGAGAGAGACAGAATCCCTAGGTGCTGCAAGTGGTAAACACCCTTGACCAATAACTGAAAGGCTGCAGATCTGATTGTACCACAGGTAACTCAGAATAAAGGTCTGGCTATCTAGTTCTGAATAGTCTGTCACTGAAAACCCTATGGAGCACAGTTCTACTCTGACATACATGGGGTCACCATGAGTCAGAGTCCACTCTATAGCAAGTGGTAGCTAGAGGAGGATGGAGACCAAGATTAGAACGGAAACTAAGGTTGCCAGGGAGAAGGATTTATTGACTGTTGTTACTAGACACAGTTTTTTGGAATGGCAAATGCTGCATAAGAAAGCTACATATTTGGGAGACCTAGGAATTAAAGTTGTGCTTGAACTGTGGTGTTGGAGAAGAATATTGAATATACTGTGATGGCCAGAGGAGGAACAAAGCAGTCTTAGAAGAAAGTATAATCAGAATGCTCCTTAGAAGTAAGGCTGGTGAGACTTCAGCTCGCTTACATGTCAGCATGAAAGACCCATCACTAGAAAAGGACACTCTGGTTGGTAAACTAGAAGGTTAGCAAAACTAGGGAAATCCTCAGTAGGACAGAGTGATGTAATAATCACAACACCAGACGAAGCATACTGTCTATCAATAAGATGGTGCAGGATCAGGCAACATTTCACTCTGTTATTCATAAGGTCACCTGGAGCTGGAGCTGACTTCGCAGCAACTAAAAACAACAATATGACCTTAAGTATACCCCACCTGGATTTGATGCACTGAATACTAACAAGCAGAGACCAGATGAGTTGTAGACATAAGCCATCATAGATGAAGAAAACAACAGATTATTAAAAAGATAGGAAAGAAAAGATCAAAATGGATGTCAGAAAAGAATCTGAAACTTGCTGTTGAAGTAGTAAAGTAAAAGGAGGAAATGATCACATACAGAGATGGACAGAAGATTTCAAAGGGTACTTCGAGAAGCCAAAGCAAAGCATTATGATGACATGTGCAAAGACCTGGAAATGGAAAACCAAAAGGACATAGCAGTCCTCATTTCTCAAGTTGAAAGAACTGAAGAAAAAATCAAGTCTCCCGTTGCAGTAGTGAAGGCTTCTATGGGCAAACTATTAAACAATACAAGAAGCACCAGAAGAAAATAGAAGGAATACACGGTGTTACTCTACAAAAAAGAATAGGTATATATTCAACCATTCCAGGAGGTAGCATATGAACAGGAACTGGTGGAAAAGAAGTCCAAGCTGCACTGAAAATACTGTTGAGAAACTAGCCCCCAGGAATGATGTTTCCTGAGATGTTTCAACCAACAGATACAGCACTGCTCACTCACCTCTGTCAAGAAATTTGGAAGACAGCTACGTGGCCAGCTGACTGGAAGAGATCCATATTTGTGCCCATTCCAATGAAAGGTGATCCAACAGAATATGGATCACAAGCAAGTCAAATTTTGCTGAAGGTCACTCAAAAGAGGCTACAGCAGTATATCAACTGGGAACCGCCAGAATTCAAGCCACATTCAGAAGACAATGCAGAACAAGAAGTATCGTTGTTGATGTCAGGTGGATCTTGTCTGAAAGCAGAGAATACCAGAAAAATTTTTACTTCTGTTTTATTGACTATTCAAAGGCATTCTACTGTGTAGATCATAACGAGTTATAGAAAACATTGAAAAGAATGGAAATTTCAGAGCACTTAATTGTGTTCATGAAGAATCTGTACATAGATCAAGAGGTAGTCATTTGAACAGAACAAGGTGGTTTAAAGTCAGGAAGGGTGTGCATTGAGGTTGATCCTTTCACCACACCAAGTCAATCCGCTGTTGTTAGGTGCCGTTGAGTTGATTGCGACTCATAGTAACCCTATGAACAACAGAACAAAACACTACCTGATCTTGCGCCATGTCCACAATTGTTTTTATGCTTAAGCCCATTGTTTTGGCCACCGTGTCGGTCCTTCTCTTTAAGGGTCTTCCTCTTTTCATTGACCCCCCCCCCACTCTACCAAGCATGGTGTCCTTCTGCAGGGACTAATCTTTCCTGACAACATGTCCAAAGTATGTTAAGATGCAGTCAGTCTGTATACTGAGCAAATAATCCAAAAACTGGACTCTATGAAGAAGGAGGAGGTATCAGGATTGGAGGAAGACTCGTTAACCACCTGTGTTATACAGATGACACAACCTTGTTTGCTTAAAGTGAAAAGGACTTGAAGCACTTACTGATGAAAATCAAAGACTATATAGCCTTCAATACAGATTGCACTGCAATATCAAGAAAACAAAAAATTGTCACAATGGGACCAATAAGCAACATCATGATAAACCAAAATATTGACTTTGGCAAGGATTTCATTTTACTTGGATTCATAATCTATACCCAAGGAAGCAGCAGTCAAGGAATCAAATGATACACTAAATTGGGCAAATCTGCAAAAGTGTTAAAAAACAAAGATGTCACTTTAATGACTAAGACGCAGGAGACCCAATCCATGCTGTTTTCAGTTGCTTCATTTGCATGTGAAAGCTGGACAATGAATAAGGAAGACCGAAGAATTGATGTCTTTGAGTCGTGGTGTTGGCAAAGAATGTTGAATGTATCATGGACTGCCAGAAGAACAAACAAATCTGTCTTAAAAGAAGTACAGCCAGAATGCTCCTTTTAAAGAAAGATGGCAAGACTTCATGTTACTTACTTTGGATATGTTATCAGGGACCAGAGACCGACAGTCCCTGGAGAAGGATGTCACGCATGGAAAAGTAGAAAGTCAGTGAAAAAGAAGACCCTCAGTGACATGGATTCACACAGCTGTTGCACCAGTGGGTTTAAGTGTAACAATGGGCAGTGTTTGTTTCTGTTGTATGTGGGGTTGTTGTGCATCAAAACGGACTCCAAGGCATCTAAGAACAACAGAAACAAAAGTTGTTCTAACAGTCTTGTTTGCTCTTCTGCAACTGTTCACTGCAATGCACTTCTGCTTTCCATTAAACCTATAAATAAAAATAAAACAGGTAGGCACCAACTGGGCAACTTAAAGAAGATGGAAAGTTGAAGGTGCTGTGGCCTTGCCAGGCTGCTTTTGTCACCATCTTTTACTGTTTGGTTGTTGACAGTCTGTGTCTGCAATGAAATTGGGAATGGAGAAATTGTTGCATGATGAAGCACTTTTTTTTTGCAATCACTATGAAACCTTTCGTTTTCATTAAGCCACACTTTTCATTACAGTTTCTGAAGCGTGACTCAGCCAACTTTTCTGTTGCATGTAATTCACACCAGATAGGAGACAACAGCTTCCCAGAGGGTGCAGAAAGTATGGTTAGGTCCAAAAGGAGAGGAAGCTGAAGGGTTTGTATTTCCTCTTCTTTTGCGAATTTAAGTAAAAATATTGCCAACCTCCTATAGATGTGGAGAGACTGGGGAGCCAGAGGGTAGAACAGGAAACAGAAGACTTGCCATCATTTTTTTTTTAATATTTTTTTCAGGAGGGAGTCAAGATGGTGGGCTAGACACACGTCTCCTTATATCCCGCTGGAAACCAAGACCTGATGTCATAATCAAATGGAGGATTTTGGTCACCTAGTGAGCCCCAGGACCCAGCACAGGGCTGTTAATTTGGACTTCATACCACTGAACGGAAAACCTCCTCTCTTTCACAGACTCCCACTCCTGGCTAGCCCTGGCTCTCACAGGCTGAAGATAATGCACCATTTTGACTTTTTTTCTCTGTCTTGACTGACGGGCGGAGTTGGGTCTTTCCTAGCGGCTACACTCAGACACACTGCTGGTGGGATAGGCAGGCGAAATTGCCATATTTTGAGAGCCAGGCTTAGGACTCTGTCCATGTAGCCGATTTGGGCCTGTCTTTTTATCTCTGCCACAGCATGGTTTGTATGAAACCAGCAGGGCCTATGTGTGGGATGCCATGTTGGATACGGAGATTTTAGTGGAACCTAATTCTTAGCCTGAGAGCCAGTGCCTGAAAACAGGACAGTACTTCTCCAACAGAAAAGCAGTAGCTTACACAGTGTCACCTATGGTGGGGGCATGGCAACAGAGACTGAGGACTCATTAGTCTCAGCACCTTTAGCCCCTCTGTCTGCCAACCATGTGGAGGGTGCCATCTTAGATACAGTGGCTGCAGCTGGACCTAATTCTTAGCCTGAGAGCCAGAGCCTGCCCACAGGAGAGCACTTTTCTACCAGAAAAGCAGTAGTTTACACAGTGTCACCTAAGGCTGAGCTCTGTCAGCAGAGGCCAACAGGGCAGTAGCATTGCTGTATTTTGAACTAGTTTATATTATCTGGGGTTTGATATAGAGGTGCTTACTTTGCCAGTTGGGAAGAGGGACCTCTACACCTGAAAACCTGACTGACTTGGGAAGTTGTCAGATACCTTTTGTTTTGCATTTTAAGACCGCCTACAGAAACATCTGCAGTCCATCCTCACAGTATTTCTCGCAGCCTTTACTTACTCACATGAAACACAAAAAGCAACAGATGCTTGTGGCATACAATAAATCATCCATGGCTTCAGAAGGCTCACAAAAAAAACAACTAAGGAGTTTTCCGGATGAAGAAACTTTTCTGAAATCATCGGAAGGTGAATACAAAAGGATTATATGCAGAGCCCTTCTAGACCTTATACAAAATGCAGCAGAACAAAATGAAAAATTAAACAAGCCATTCAATCTGATGAACACCAGTACTCTGAAATCCAACAGATCAAGAACAAAATCTAAGACATAGAAACTTCCATGCAAAGCCAAGAAAACACAATGGAACAAATGGAAAAAAGAATTTCTGACTTGGAAGACAGAGCTACTGATGCCAGCATCTGTGAGCAGAAGTCAGAAAAAAGAAACAAGAAAAACAAAGAAGCATTAAGAAGCATGTGGGACTCTATTAAGAGGAACAACCTTCAATTAATTGGAGTCCCTAAACAGGATGAGACAACTGAGAACACAGAGAGTATCGTTGCTAAGCTGCTGACAGAAAACTTCCCAGAAATCATAAAGCAAGAGAATATAGATACCCCAGATGCATATTGTACGCCACCCAATATAGATCTCAAAAGAAAGACTCCAAGACATATTATAACGAAGCTTAACAAAACGAAACATAAGCAGCAACTCTTAAAAGCAGCAAGACTCAAAGCAAAGCTAACATTCAGAGGAAAACCCTGTAAGCTCTCGTCAGATTTCTCAGCAGAAACCATACTGGCACAGAGACAGTGGCATGACACATTCAAAGCCTTGAAGGAGAAGAACCTCCAACCAAGAATTATATATCCTGCAAAACTATCAAATATGAAAATGAAATTAAGATATTCCCAGATAAACTCAGAGACTTTGTAAAAACCAAACCCAAACTACAAGAAATACTGAAAGAAGCTATTGGCTTTGGCTTAGAAGATCAAAACCACTAACTTTATATTTTAGAATGACACATCATCCAGAATTCTACTCAGTTAGGGAAGGCTCCAAACTCAATCACAGCTTTAATACTGAAAGAAACAATCCAGTGATTATCATGAAAACTAAGGTGCCATCATATTAAAATGAGGGATGTACTACAGTCATTACTCCTTCCAGATACAGAGGAAGTCAACAAGACTGGTAGTAACTAAAATTGGGTTTATATATAGTTTATTAAGGGGGATCATAGGGGCAGCCGTCAAGCACAACAAAGATGCAGCATACCATATCAAGAAATGTAACACAGGAGTCTCAATAACTGCAAAAAGGTGAAAAATCAACTCTTCAAAAAGAACGTCCCAGAACAGACTAATAAGAACAACAGAGAAAACATCAACACAAAAATAAACATGTCACAATGGCAGCACTGAATACATACCTATCAATAACTACATTGAATGTGAATGGACTGCATGCTCCAATAAAAAAGAGACATCAAATGACATCTTGGATCAAAAGACATGACCCATCCATATGTTGTCTACAAGAAACTCACGAGATTTAAAGATAGGAATAAACTGGAAATTATAGGATGGAAGAATATGTATAAAGCTAACAATGAACAAAAAAGAGCAAGTGTGGCAATTCTAATCTCAGACAATATCAATTTTAATGTAAAATCCACCATCGTGGACAAAGATAGACACTATTTATTGTTGCAAGGTTCAGTACACAAGCAAGACTTAACTATATTAAATATGTATACATCTAATGTCAGAGCACCTAAATACGTCGAAGAAACACTGACTACACTCAAAAAGAGTTAGATGACTCCACAATAATAGTAGGAGACTTCAACACTCCACTCTCAATACTGGACAGATCATCTAGAAAAAAGCTCAATAAAGAGACAGAAGACCTTCTTGCCACAATTAACCAACTAAACCTCATCTAGATATACAGAACTTTCTACCCATCAGTGGAAAACTACACCTTCTTCTCCAGTGCACATGGAACATACTCCAGAATTGACCGTGTGTTAGGACATAATGCAATTCTCAACAAAATCCATACCATTGAGTTACTGCAAAGCATCTTCTCAGATCATAAAGCCATGAAAGTGTAAATCAATAGCAGAAAAAACAGATAGAAAGTGGAACTCTTGGAAACTGAAAAAATTTTTTCAACTACAATAAACATGATATAACAAAACATTTGCCTATTCAACAAGTTTTACAGGTATAACTCAGTGACACTGATTATAATCTTCATGTTGAGTACCCATCCTCGTTATCCTTTTCTGACTTATTCTGCCAACATTAACATGAACTCAGAAAAAACAAATCCATTGCTGTTAAGTTGACCCTGACTCGTAGTGACACTACAGGACAGAGTAAAACTGCCCCACTGAGCTTCTAAGATGTGCCTGGTAGATTCCAACTGCCAACAATTTGCTTACCAGTTGATCTCTTAACTACTGTGCAAACTCAGCACTCCCTAAATAACAACTCCCCCTTTCTCTGTCCTCCCCACCCCTGGTAACTAATAATAAGTTTTAGTTTCTATCCCACTACCATTAAGTCAGTTCTGATTCATGGTGACCCTACAGGACAGAATAGAATTATGCCCACAGAATTTCCAAGGAGCCCCTGGTAGATTTGAACTGCCAAACTCCTGGTTAGTTTCTGTATATTTGCCTATTTCTCGTAAGTGAGATCATACAGTAATTGCGATTTGTGATTGACTTATATCACTCTACATAATATTTTCGTGGTGCATCCATATTGTGGCACGCATCAGGACTTCATTTCTCTTCAAGGCCGAGGGATAGCTCGTTGTACATACGCATCACATTTTGTTTTCCATTCCTCTATTGATGGACACTCAGGTGGTTTCCACCTTTTGGCCATTGTAAGCAGTGCTGCAGTAACCAAAGGTGTACAGATTTGTTTGTGTTCCTGTTTTCAAATCGTTTGGGTTCTTAACTAGGAAAGGGATTGATGGGTCATATGGTAGTTCTATGTTTCACTTTTTGAGGAACGGCCAGACTATTTTCCATTGTGATTTACCATGCATGACTTGTCAGCATTTTATTTAATTATTTCCAATCATATTTGCAAGGCTATACAACCATGGCTTGCACTAAGTGTACATGGGTCTCTCTTCTGTGTTTTCTTTGTTCTGTTAATGAGTACACACTCACAAATGCCTGGAAAAAAATGTCTTGTAGGATGTTAGCCTCCTATGGAGCATTTTCATTTGTCTACATGTAGAATAACTATTTGATTCTTCCTTAGGCCTTTGCTGCTATCACATTTTTTGTACGATGCAGAGTTGCACAGAGGACATGCTTAGATTCTGCTAGGGGCAATATGTGAAAATGAATATGGAAAGATGGCATAATCATGTGGTCCTGTCTTCATTTTTTTCCTTCAGCTCATTTTCAAGAAATGAACACTGAATGTTAGACTCCAGAGAAAGAGCAGCAGCAGGTCTGCTTCCACTTCCAACAGTCCTGGGGAGAAATAGACCTTCAATTACTCAGTAGAGAATGGAAACTGCTGAACGGAAGCCCATTATGATACTTTTAAAGAAAACCACCAAGGCAAAATTGGTATTATTTTATAATGAAACTTATCAAACACCGGGTAGAAAACAAGAGCCCAGCACCACACTTATTTCTCCCCTGTGACAAGCACACACCAAAAGAATGTAAGAACTCAGTTTATTCTCTGGAAATTGGAATGAGATTGAGAACCACATTCCAGCTGTGGTTATTCAGTTGCCTATTTGCCTGTATTTGCTAGATAGACTTACTAAGAGACAGATTCCATGCCTAGAACACAAAGATGATACTCAGACAATCAGCATAAAAAGAAGTCTCCCGTAAGAGTCTCTGTTTTGTCCCTTAAGCCTTCCCTTTCTTCTCTTCCATCCTCCTTCTTCTCATCATCTTCAGATGTCCATTGGGGGATCATATGCGTGGGCCTTGGGCACCTCTTTTCAAACAACTGATCATTAAGTTGAGCTCAAGGGTTGTATATACAAAACAAGAGAGGAGAAAAAGCCACTTCCTTCTTCTCTGATGTTAAGGATTGAATTGTGTCTCCCCCAAAAGTGATGAAATCCCAACCCCTATCCTTGTTAAGTGTTACAGCTGCTAATCAAAAGGTCAGCAGTTCGAATCCACCAGGAGCTCCCTGGAAGCTCTATGAGGTAGTTCTATTCTATCCCACAGAATTGCTATGAATCAGAATCTACTCAATGGCACAAGGTTCAGTTGGGTTACCCCTGTTTAGAAATAGGGTTTCTTTGCTATGTTAATGAGGACATACTAGTGTAGGGTGTGTCCTAAACCTCATCACTTCTGAATGATACAAAGACTGATAATACACAGATATGAGCATACAGTGGGGAACACAGATGCCCTGTGAGAATCAGCTGCAAACAGCCAAGAAACACCCAGGGCTATCAACAAAGAAGGAGTCTATAATTGAGACCTTCTTTTGGCCTTCTAGCCTCCAGAACTGTGAGAAAATAAATATGAGTTCTTCAAAGCTACCCATGTGTAGTACTTTTGTATATAGTATAAAAAACCAAACCCACAGCTGTTGAGTTGATTCCGAGTCATAGCAACCTGTAGGACAGAGTCGAACTGCCCCATTGAGTTCCCAGGGAGGGCCTAGTGGATTCAAGCTGTTGGCCTTTTTTGGTTAACAGCTATAGCACTTAACCACTATGACACCAGGGTTTCTTTATTTATAATAGCACTAGAAACTAAGGTACCTTTTTTCCTTCTTCTTTCCCTTTACCCTCCATCCCTCCCCCTTTCCTTGTTTCTTTCCTTCTCTGCCCCTCCCTCCCTCCCTCTTTCTGTTCCTCCCTCCTTCCATCTCTCCCTCCCTCTGTCCCTCCCTCCCTCCCTCCTTCCCACTCTTTTTCCTTCCCTGCCTGCTTTACCCCCTGCCTTCTTTCGTCCTGCCCTCCTTTAGAACTCCTTGTTCTAAATGGAAACCAGAGAAACAAGGGACTTCTGTGAGGTGGGGTTTTCCAGAAACCTCTGCAGAAGATGCAGAACATCTGTGCTGGGACTTGAAGAAGAAAGGTATGGATAAGCAGCAAGGATTTAAGAGAGCTGAGCCTGAAAACCAGAACAGTAGCAGGCTAGAGTGGAAGGCAGATACAGCAGTTAATAGGAGATAAAGTCAACAATGCAAATGCAGAGGGGCTTGCAAGTCACATTTTCCCACTTAAAGACTCTATGTGAATATACATCCCACACAGAAAAAGGAAAAACCAAAAAAGCAATCAAAAGTCAGTTTGTGTTCATCCCAGATGAATGCTGAGAATGTCTTACTATTTCCGCATGAGTAGAAGCAGATGCTCCGGACCTTGCCCACGCTAGAGCCAGAAAAACAAAAAATGTAAGTGACTGGATCATCTACTGTCCTAGAACAGAGTCCACATAAAATGCATAGTCTGCTATTGTCTTTCCTGGTGAATAAGCCTGAAGATACAAGATAGCAGCCCAATGTTCCTCCAGTTACTCACTCTCTTTGGCTCTCTTCTTGGCCCACCAGGATCCCTGAGTCTGGTTGGACCAGCACTTTTGATTGATGCTCTGTCCTCCGGGTGCAGAGTGGAGTGCATGAATGCAACCACGCCTGCTAGGAGAAAAGTGAGTTTGCTGAAATTGGGGACAAAAAATATTCACAACATCAGGGAGTCAGCTCAACTCTAGGGAAACTGTCTGTTCATTTGTTTGGTAGGCCTCACCAAAGAGGCTTATTTTCTTTTCTGACTGAAGGCCCTTGTATTGCAATTAAAAAATAGTTTAATTGCAAACAGTGACCAATTGAGAGTGGTAGAACAGAGTTGCCTAGAAGTGCCGGAGTGTGGACAGGAGTGAGGTCAGTTTTTCTCATCTGATTCCACTGGCTCAAAGAAGCAGCCTTAATCTGGGGAGAGGAAAGTTTGGCATGCAGTGATCTGTTTAACTCTTTTGGTAGGCTGCCTCTGGGGACACATCAAGATAAAAAAACAAACAAACCACACCCACTGCCAAAAGTCGATTCTGACTCGCAGTGACCTAAAGGACAGAGGAGAAGGCCCCGTAGATTTTTCCAGTGCATAGCTGGTAGATTTGAACCATCGACCTTTTGGTTAGCAACCATAGCACTTAACTACTGTGTCACCAGGGTTTCCCATAAAAATATAGAGAATTATTCCCTTATTATGTGTTGTTGTGGAAGAATCAACTTTTCTTTGCCCTAATATCATCGGATTTGGCCCCTTACCAGACTTATCAGAAAAGAAAAGGACAAGATTCTGTTATTGGAAGACATGGTCTCTTCTGTTTGCCCGAAAGTAAGCCACACTGTCACAATCTGGCAGAAAATGACAGCCAGGTGAAACCTCAGATACCACGACCCACCTATTCATGGCACAGGGAAAGGGTGAAGACTCCAAGAGGCTAAATATCTTGTCAAAGGCTACAAAACAAGTTAGTTCCTCAGATGATAGTAACACGCTATTACTGTTCAGGAAACCCGGGGAGGGAGGCTGCAGTGGTTAAGTGCTACAGCTTCTAATCCCCAAATGTCAGCCGTTCAAATCCACCAGGAGTTCCTTGGAAACTCTGTGTGGCAGTTCTGTGTCCTCCTGGGTAGCTATGAGTGAGAATAACTCAATGGCAGTGGGTTTGGTCTTTTGTTTGTTTTGAGTTTTGTTTTTCTGGTTTATTATTGTTCATATTTGTAGTTCAGGTCTCTTACTCTATTCAAAAGCCATTAAGAATCAGACTTCTCACTTATAAAACATATGCAAGTTTTGGGTAATGTTTTAAGTATTATAAGACCGTATTTTAAAAATTGTGCTATGAATTCTCAAAAGACTCCCAAAACTTTATACAGTTTGTTCCCAAAGGGACATGTATCTGATTGAGGCAATGTGTATTTTTTTTTTAAGGGTATTTTTATCCATTCACATTTATAAGCCGGAATAGGAAACAGCGGAGGGGAGATCAGGCAATACTAAGAGACGTCTCTTGACATTTCCGTCAAGGGTCCTGGACTCATGGGAGTCTGTCTAACCCACTTGAGGGAGGTCACCCAAGAAGCCCCAAAGATCTTTCTTATTGGATTAATCTAATTTAGTTTTAAAAATGTACTAGGCACCATAGATAAAAGATGAATAATTCATGGCTTTGCCCCAGGGAGCTTAAAATCCAGTAGGGATTGTAGACAGATGCAAAATAGCTATATTATCAAATACCCTGTGGACAGGTAGGTGTTAGAGCAGCAGAAGCCTAGACAATGCAGGCATAATTCCCCCAAGAGGAGAGGAACAGGCTGTTTTGAAGAGGAGATGGTACTTGAGCTCTCCCTTGAATATCAAGGGGTGGAGAAGCAAAACGAAATGAAACCAGTTGTCATTGAGTTGACTTTGTCTCATAGTGACCTTGCGTGCATCAGAGAGGATCTGTGCTCCACTGAGCTTCCTTACCACCTTCTTCCCTCCCCGCTTCTCCTTTCATTACTCCTTCCCTGCCACCCTTCTGCCTTCCTTCTTTCCCTTCTTTTTTAATACCAGAACACCATGAGGTTTTCAATGACCATTTTTCCAGAAGTGGATCACAAGGACTTTCTGCTGAGGTGCCTTTGGATGGACTTGAACCTCTAGCCTTTTGGTTAGAAGCCAAACTCCTTAGCTATTTGCATCACCCAAGGACTCCTAAGGAGCAGAGAGGAAGGAAAACAAAAGACTCATGTGAGCAAAGTCTGTGGATGAAATGACAGGTAGGTTTTGAATGAAGAGAAAGAGTGAGAGAAGGTTGGGAACAGGAGTGCAGTCTGAGAAGGCAGCTGGAGGGGACGGTAAAGCCTGGGAAGCTTGGCCTGGGCATCCATGACCTCCCTTACCTCTTAGGTGTTATTATGGGTAGAACTGTGTCCTCCAAAGTGATATGCCAAAGTTCTAACCCCTGGTACCTGTAAATGTGACCTTGTTCAGACATAGCCTTTGAAGATTTTGTCAGCATGAGGTCATACTGAAGCAGAGTGGGTCCCAAGCCTGGGTAAGCAGTGTCCTTGTAAGAGGGAAGAAGAAAGATACACACAGAAGGAAGACGGGCTGGAGGCAGAGGTGTACTCATGAGCAGCGGCTAGTCAAGGGATGTCTGGGCTGACCAGAAGCTGAGAGAAACAGAAAAGATCACTCCCTAGAGTCGTCAGAAAGGCCATGGTCCTGCTGATACCCTGAACTCACACTTCTAGCCTGCAAAACCGTAGAGAATAAGTTTTTGTTCTTAAAACTTACCCACTTTCGGGTAATTTGCAGTATCTAGGAAACTAATAGAGGTGTTCTGACTGCTACTCATCAGAAATCCATAATTCATTTCTCATGCTTCCTGCCTTCCCACAGCTGGCTGACATGGAAGTACCCAAAACACTCATTTATATCACAGGGTGTTGCCACATGAATCAGCCAAATTAAGAGCATCCGGAGAGACCGCAGCTGCCCACTTAAAGCCCAGGGGAGAACAGGAGGCTTGATGGAGTCATCACGTTCCAAGGTGTGGTCTTCAGGGCTTCAGTGTAACTGAGAGCCAAAGCAGTGGGAGATGAATGGAAACACATTCATGTATAAAGAAGAAAGACAGAAGAATTGACACCTTTGAATTGTGGTGCTGGAGAATAGTGTTCAGTGTACTACGGACTGCCGAAAGAACAAACAGCTCTGTTGCAGAAGAAGTAGGACCAGAGTGCTTCTTGGAAGCAAGGATGGTGAGACTGGATGTTACGTACTTTGGACAGGTTGTCAGGAAGGATCAGTCCCTGGAGAAGGACATCATGCTTGGTAGGGTGGAGGATCAGCGAAAAAGAGGAAGACCCTCGAAGAGATGGATTGACACAGTGTCTACAACAATGGCCTTAAGCATAAAAACAATTGGGGGTGTGGCACAGGACCAGACAGTGTTTTGTTCTGTTGTACATAGGGTCGCTGTGAACTGGAACTGACTCAATGGCACCTAACAATGGCAACAAAATAAAGAGGAAAAGAAAACTGAAGACCTGAGTTAGCTGTTGAGCATGTTTAAAAAAAATAAGATAAACTTTTAAAATATAAAAATACAGTAAGAGGGCAGGGGAACTAGATTAATGAAAACAGAACATCTAGAACAAAATATTGAGTGTGTTCATGTGTTGCAACGAACATAGCTGATGTCACTGAACAAGTTGTGTAGAAACTGTTGAACAGGAAATGGTATGGTTTGAGATCCCAGTAAAAAGGAATGTCAACTTGGCTAAACCATGATTCGCAGCACTGCGTGATTGTCCAGCCTTTTGTCATCTGTTGTGACTTTCTTGTGTGTCGTAAATTCTACCTCTGATGGAATCAGAGACAGTAATTTAATGAGGCAGGACTCAGTCTACAAGACCACGTTGTATCCTGAGTCAGTCTCTTTTGAAATAGAAAACAGAACCAAGCAGAGAGACTGGGGGACCTCGTGCCACCAATAAAGCCAAGCTAGGAACACAGTGTGTCCTTTGGACCTGGGGTCCTTGTGCTGAGAAGCTCCTACGACAGGGGAAGATTGACAATAAGGACCTTCTACCTGAGTGGAGAGAAAACGAAGCCTCACACTGGAGCTGGTGTACTATATTGGGGCTTGTAGCCTCCTAGACCGTGAGAGAATAGATTTGTTTGTTATATTCATCTGTTTCTGATATTATTTCTGTTATAGCAGCATTGCATAAGACAAGAACTTAAAGTGGTGTGTAAACCTTTACCAAAAACACAATAGAATATTATGTGTATGTGTATATGTATATATATATATAAAATGACCCCACATAAATGCACTTAGATATATGTGTGTGTGCATGTATATAAAAGTGCATTTATGTAGAGTTATTATGAATTTTATATGTATGCATATGTGCATTTATGTAGGGTTGTTATGAGTTGGAATCAACTCAATGGCACTAGGTTTGTTTCTTTTATAAGTGTTTATTGAGTGCTAAGGAGCTCTGGTGGCACAGTGGTTCAAGCACTCGGCTGCTAATTGAGAGATCAGCAGTTTGAATTCATCAGCTGCTGTGCAGGACAAAGATGTCGTTGTCTGCTTCCACAAAGATTCACAACCTTGGAACCCCTATGGGGCAGTTCTACTCTGTCCTACAGGGTTCCTGTGAGTCAGAATCAACTCCGCAGCAACGGGTTTGACACTGAGTGCTTGCTATGTGCCAGATATTATGCTGAGGTGGGAGGAGCAGAATTTTCTTCCACAGATCTCTAAAGCCAAATTACCGCCAAAAATTTACTTGGTAAGAGTAGAATGTGAGGCAAGTTAGTTACGTAGTTATTGAAGCTATTGGTCGTTTCACCGAGAGGAAAACCACTTTGTTCTGATTTGCCTGCTACTTTCTCTATTTCGGAAACTCTGTGGTGTAGTGATTAAGTGCTGCGGCTGCTAACCAAAAGGTCGTCAGTTCAAACCCATCAGGTGCCCCTTTGAAACCCAATGGGCTATTCTACTCTGTCCTATCGGGTCCTTATGACTCAGAATCAACTTGACAGCAACAGGTTTGGTTTGGATTTTTCTCAGCTTTAGCACTGAAAGCCGTGTGTCCTGGGAAGTCCCTCTGTCCTGAACAAACTAGGATGGCTGAATGCTGCAGCAAGGTATGTTGGCCCAAAAGTTTGCCTTCCCCTGAAAGATTTACTTACGTAGAGGATTGGACATCCCTCTTGTTGGGTCACCTTTTCTCCTGGACAACCCTGAATAACAGTACCAAATTCCATCCTCTGATTCCAGTGCTTATGCCTTACAGTCCTTTCCTATCAGCCAGAATCTCCTTGCTACACCTAATACCATGCATTTCTCTTGAGATGAGGAGCTCATACCTTGTCCCCTTCTAGCACGTCTTCCTTCTCTGTAGTGGTGGGAGCTGTAGCATTCTCTAGACTCCTTTGCAGCTGGAGTTCTCCATGTGGATTGACCAGGCAAGCACCCTGATATAAGTCTTGGAAAGAACAAGTAAGCCAAGAAAGCTGTTGGTCTTGCACAAGGAGAGTGGACCTTCTGGCAAGCATAGCAGTTTTATTAGTCTAAGCCAGCAGTAGTTCCCTGGCCATGGCAGAGACATGGTGTTTCTAGGGCCCTGGTAGCAACAGCAACATTTGCAGCCAGCACTATCAAGAAGTTCAGGCAAGACTGTGTATAGTTCTCCTTGCGGTTTTTTGACCAGACATAGGTAACCCTTCATAACTCTCCTTATGCATAAATTAGAGGATTCTGTAATCTGCAGCAAAAAACATAGATTCATACAGACGCTAGACAGGATGCCATTACCAACACCTTGATAGTGGTCTCTTAGAGAAAAACTCTGAGATCTTATTGAGGATCAGGGAGAAAGACTGCACTAATCCACCAGCCATCTCTGTTCAGATATCAGGAGTGCCAATGGTTGAGGTGCATGGCTTCTAACCAAAAGGACGGAGATTCAAATCCACCCAGAGGCACCTTTGAAGGAAGGCCTGGTAACCTCTTTCTGAAAAATCACTCACTGAAAACTACGAAGTACAGTTCTACTCTGACATACATGGGACACCGCGAGTTGAAATCAGCTAGAAGGCAGCTCGTGGCAGTAGTTATAGCACCAGAGAGAGAATAATTACATTAACTGGAGTTTCGCTCACTGGTTGAGACTATTGGCAGACCCCTTTTTCCTCCTTTTGTTCTATAACCATGTTGTCATTTTAATGTATCTTCTGCCAACATCATAATTCTAAGGTGTTGATTGTATTAGTCCAGCCCTAGTAGTCAGAGCTTTTAGACACTTATTTCTTTATACATCACTTTAGAAATATAAGCTACAACTGTCTTTGATGTGAAGGATTTAGTAATTGTTGATGTAAGTTCTTGAGGAATGTAAATGCTCTCTTGAAAAGTTCTTGCTCAGAGAAAATAAAGGGAGGAAGATGTAAAAATATTTACATTCTAGCAGTGGCACAGTGGTTAGGAGCCTGGCAGCTCACCAAAAGGTTAGCCATTGGAATCCACCAGGTGCTCCTTGGAAATTGATGGGGCACTTCTTCTCTGTCCTGTAGGGTTGCTCTAATGCTGCTTTGTGTCAGAAACAGTTGACAGCAACAGGTTTGTTTTGTTTTCATATGCATGTATGTGTTACGGAAAAATATATATTAATTTAATGAACATTACAAACAAAGCTTGGTCAAGTAGAAGGTCAACAAACAACAGGAAGACCCTCAATGAGATGGATTGACACAGTGGCTGTAACAATGGGTTTAAGCGTAACAAACAACAATTGTGGGGTTGGTACAAGACTAGGCAATGTTTCATTCTGTTTTGCTTAGGGTCCCTGTGAGTTGGAACCAACTTGACAGCTCTTAACAACAGCCAAGTGACTAGACAGAAGGAACAAAGATCTTCCTCAAGTTTAAATCTAGGAGAACCTCACACCATCAAGAAAGCAGCACTAGGAAAAGAGCGCATTCTTCAGACCTGAGGTTCCTGGGCCAAGACACTCCCTGGACAAAGACTGATGCAATACCGGACTTTCCTCCAGAGCCGACAAGGGGGAAAACCTTCCTCTGGAGCAAACATCCTGAATTTGGACTTGTAGCCTACTGGACTGTGTAAGAATAAACCGTCCTTTGTTAAAGCCAAAAAACAAATAAATAAATAAAGGTTAAATCTATGCATAATATTCTACTTCTTGTAATCATGATTCCTACTTCTCTTTAACATTCAATAGTTCGAGAAATAAAATTTTGTATAATCCTCTGTAGAGTTTGTCATGCATTTGTAATAGGACATTGATTTATTCCATCGGCTGAAGAATGTGGCTATGACAAGGAACAGAACCTGCTCTCTTAAGCCATAAATGAAGTTATCAGCCTTGTGGTAATGTCTCTTTCACTATATACATGTTCAGGTTCTGTTGTTGGAGAACACATTGGCTGGTTTTTCTCACAGCTGTTGAAAGCCACTTTGACCTAATCCAAACACAGCACAGAGCGTGCCAACTCTTAGAATGTGGGGGGTCCTCGTTGTCTCCCCCTCACATCACTCACACCTGAAAAGGTTGATGTCTGCTAGGGTGGCTTTCACTTTCCTCTTCACAGGGCCACCAGGTGAGGCTGTCATGGAGATGCTGGAGGCCATGCAACTGCTGACATCACCTCAGTCAGGCTTTGTGTGTTCTGAAAACCCTGGAGTCCAGCCTCAGTGAAGCTCCCATTCATGTAGCCTGGACGTGAACATAGGCAAAAGACCTTTAGAAGCTGGAAAGATGTAAATACAAATTTCAGTTTCTTTCTCATTTCATTAAGAGCAGGTTTCTTTGCCAAGAATCACTTCATTGCAAACAACAGAAATCCACTACCAACACAACCTGGACCCTTAGTTGTACAGCGGTCTAAGAGCTCAGGCTGCTAACAGAAAGGTGGCAGTCCAAACCTCCCAGCTGCTCCTTGGAAACTTTATAGGGGCAATTCTACTCTGTCCTATAGGGTTGTTATGAATTGGAGCCAACTTGATGGCAATGGTTTGGTTTTTGTTTTGGTTTACCAACAAAACTTGAATTTAAAAAAAGGGAGAAAATGTATTAAAGTTTGCTGTGTCATCTGAGGGACAAGGAACACCATCGGCAATCCAGGCAGCAGCCCGTCAGTCTCTGTCTGACTCCTGCTCATGCTCAGAGCCACTAAGTCTCTCGTCTGGACTTCCAAGCACCCAGCAGCCCACCGCAGCCCGGTGGACAGCGCACGGCTCTGGAGTGAAACCACAGCGCTGAATCATACATGACCCCATCCTTTCAAGTCATGCACCTTGGCTAATTATTAAACCACTTTAAGCATAAGTGTCCTCAGCCTTGGATGAGAATAACTATAGCTGCTACCTCACAGGATTGTGACAAGGATGCAATGAGCTCACTCATGTAAAAACAGTGTCTGGTTCATCCCTTAACCCTTGAAGTCATTCCAACTCCAAGTGACTGTATCAGATAAAGGAGAACTGTCCCATAAGGTTTCCAAGGCTGTAAATCTTGATGGAAGTAGAATGCGGGATCTTTTTCCCATGGAGCATCTAGTGGATTTGAACCACCAGTCTTTCCATGAGCAGCCAAGCGCTTAACCATTACAACACCAGGGCTCCTTGCCTGGCTCACAGCCTGCACTTGATAGTTGAGTGTGTGGCAGGAAGGGGTGGGTAGGTGAAGGTGGTGATGGGTAGTAGAGGATGCAGGCAACTGTGGTAGGAAGAAAGAAAAGGCATTTTTAGGGACCAGTCAACCAGTGACCAGCAGCCATTGAGTTGACTGACTCACGGCAACCCCATTTATGTCAGAATGGAACTCTGTTCCAGAGGGTTTTCAACAGCTGATTTTTCAGAAGTAGGTGACCAGGCCTTCCTTCCAAGGCACCTTTAGGAGAACTCCAGCATCAGCCTTAGGTCAGCAGGTGAGCAAGTTAACCACGTGTACCACTCAGGGACTCTGTGGGCGGGGTACTACTCCCGGAAGATGTGAGCCCGGGACTCGTGCACTTTGTGGTCTGTTGGGAGGACTTTGATGAGTGCTGTTGCTACCATGGAAATCTTGGAGTCCTAGTGGTTAAGTGCTACGGCTGCCAGTCAAAAGGCCATCAGTTCAAATCCACCAGACGCTCCTTGGAAACTCTATGGAATAGTTCTACTCTGTCCAACAGGGTTGCTATGAGTCAGAATGCACTCAGTGGCAGTGAGTTTGATTTGGATTTGGTTGGTGCTCTACCAGATGCTTTCATTTCTTTTCTAGTACCTGCGTGTTACTTTCCTTCTAACCTACTTGTGTGTGCTTTTGCTCATCATGGCCTTAGGGTCCTTGGAGTCTATGTGCTCCCAACCCTGGAGAGCAGAAGGGCCGAGGTTTAGGGCTTCCATTCCTCCAGGGCTGTGGTTCAGGAGCAGCTATGATGAGGGGGTCAGGGATTGGACAACCCAGCTTCCTTGCCTTGAGGTGCCACCCTCTGAGGCACAGCTTACACTTGATCTCCCCTGTGGGGAGCCGTCTCAGATGGCACCTCTGTTTGGCTTCTCCTGCTCCAGGCCAGGCTTCCTTCTTCCTTGTCTGCCCAGGAGAGTTTCCTTAATAAATCAGTCACACAAGCAGGCTAGTCACAGGGTCTGTTTCTGGACCTCAGTTTAAGACAGTGCCACAGATGAAAAAAAATGGGCCTGAACGTCACCTGTGATCTATTGATGAATAGAATTGATTTCCTGGTGATAGGATTTTTTTTTAATGCTCTGGGATTTGATTTGGTCTCTCACCCTTGCCTTCTTCCGTGGATCCAACCTGCCAAGAGAGACTGCTCAGGGAGTTCTCTCTCTCTCTCCCTGCCTTCAGAAAATGATCTTCTTTCAAAGCAAATGAGAGGGACAGTCACTCTTATTTAAAAAGAAAAGAAAAAGAGGCTGGTTTGATATGTGGCTTGATCTTTGCTGCTGTCCCTTTGCTGTAACCCGCACTCCCAACCCCCTACCAGCTGGGAAAGCAGTTTTCACCTTCCAGAAGATAGACTCTTCATGCCAAGTCTGGCTGCCTGTTTGAAAGCTAAACATGGGATGGCCAGTCAGCGGAGACAGGATAGGAGACGACATTTCTAGGACAAGCTGCCACCTTAGCTGATTCTCACTTAGTACTGCTCCTAATTTTTGCTGCTGGGTTTGCTCCTGCTGGTAATAAGCACAACCACTTGGGATAGACTTCAGTGTGAAATGTCCTTCAACAGTGGGATCACACGAGGCTTAGCATGTTTCCTCAGACCTGAGGCCAACTGAGGAGCACCTTTGGGCCATTGAGGTCAGTCCTTTGAGCTGGGCCAGTGACAGCACTAGACAGACGAGGCAGTTATTGATGGGGTATGATCTAAGTGTCTCTAGCTCCTAGCCCCACTTCAGAGTATTCTGGCAACCTCAGCTTGACACCAGTGACTGCAATTGCACCCTACAAATTAATCTCTTAAGGCTGAAAATGTTGAAATACAAACTTTCGGAGAGACCTACACCAAACCCACCCACTGCAGTTGAGTTAATTCTGACTCAAAACGACCCTATAGAACCAAGTAGAACCACCCCATAGAGTTTTTCCAAGGTGCACCTGGTGGAAATCTCTGAGAAGGATAAGAAATTTTCCTGTTGCATTAATCAGGACTTCTTGGGTTGCAAGCAATAGAAACTTAACTAAAAATCACATAGGCATGAAATAGGATTTAAGTGGCTCAGTAATCAGAGTAAAGGGTATCTGAGGCTGGGTATCTGAGGAGCAAAACCATTGAAACTTATGGAACATCTATCTATCTATATATATGGTAAGAAAGAGAGATTTAATTCAAAGAAATGGCTTAAACCAAACCAAACCCACTGCCCTCAAATCAATTCCTGACTCATGGAAGCCCTACAGAACAGCAGAACTGCTCTGTAGTTTCAAAGGAGCACTTGACAAATTCAAACTACCAACCTGTTGGTTACCAAATATAGCACTTAACCAACAACTGGCTTATGCACCCCCAAGTAGGTGATATGCCACCTCCAAAATCCAAAGAGGTCCATTAAGTGCTGTGCAATTTTTTTTAAGTTATAGAAGGGGCAAAATGCAAAAACTCATCCTTCATTTTAAAAGGAATATCTTTACATGTTCCACATCCCTGGACCCTAGAAATGTCTCTAAAGTGAAAGCCTTCTAAATTGTTGTCAGATAAATATCTTGCCAATAAGTCTAGAGTCTCTGATACTTCTTCCTTACCAGGTGCAATCAGCATCGTGTCATCAACGTAATGGACCAGTGTGACATCTTGTGGAAGGAAAAGCCTATCAAGTTCCCTGAAGTCTAAATTATGGCACAGGGCTACCGTGTTGATAAACTGCTGAGACAGGACACTGAAGGTGTTGTTAGTCTTGCCATTTGAAGACAAACTGTGATGGTCCTTTGACACCAAAAGACACATTGCACTGTGGGGAGAAAAAGGCATTAGACATAGCAATAACTGCATGTCAGATACTAGGAGATACATTAATTTGCTCAAGTAATGAAGCCACATCTGGAACAACAGCTGCAATTGGAGTCATCACCTGGTTAATTTTGGATGATCCACTATCATTCTCAAAGATTCTTTTGGTTTTTGCACAGGTCAACAGTCAAATGGGAATGTTGTTGCTGTTGTTGTTGTTGTTAGGTGACATCAAGCAGTTCTAACTCATAGCGACCCTATGCACGACAAAATGAAACACTGCCCAGTCTTACACCTTGTCCACAACCGTTTTTATGCTTAAGCCCATTGTCGGGGCCACTGTGCCAATCCATCTCATCGAGGGTCTTTCTCTTTTTTGCTAACTCTCCACTCTACCAAGCATGATGTGGTTCTCCAGGGACTGTTCCCTGCTGAAAACATATCCATCTTTGCTCCCGAGGAGCACTCTGGTTGTACTTCTACTGGAACAGATCTGTTTGTTATTTTGGCATTCCATAGTGCATTCAGTATTCTTCTCCAATACCACAAGTCAAAGGCATCAGTTCTTCTGCCTTCTCTATTCATTATCCAGGTTTCACACGCATATGATGCAAATGAAAATACTACTTCTTGGGTCAGATGCACCTTAGTCTTCAAGGTGACATCTTTACTTCTCAACACTTTAAGGAGGTCTTTTCCAGCACATCTTCCCAGTGCAATGTGTCTTTGATTTCTTGACTGCTGCTTCCATGGGTGCAGACTGTGGAATCAAGTAAAATGAAATCCTTGAAAACCTTTCCTTTCTCCATTTACCACGATGTTGCCTATTGGTCCAGTTGTGAGGATTTTTGTTTTCTTGATGCTGAGATGCAGTCCTTACTGAAGGCTGTGGTCTTTGATCTTCATCAGTAAGTGTTTCAAATCCTCTTCACTTGCAGACAGCAAGGTTGTATCATCTACATAATGCAGGTTGTTAATAAGCCTTCCTCCAATCGTGATGCTTTGTTCTTCTTCTGGAGTCTAGCTTCTCAGATATTTGCTTGGGGTACAGATTGAAAAGTTCTGGTGAAAGGATACAACCATGACACACACCTTTCCTGACTTTAAACCATGCAATGTCTCCTTGTTCTGTTCGCACGACACAGTTCAATTCATGACACCATCCCTTTGTGGTATTTTTGTTACAGCAAAAGATGACTTAGACAACCCACTTGTCAAAACCAAGAATTTGTCTCACTGGCAACACAAGAATAAAAAGGGGTGCAAGGAAAAAACACAACTGATGGTCCAGAGCGGCTTCGGGGTTCCTCTGGGAGCATGGCCCCTGTCCCTGATGCTGCCCTTGCCCATAAATCATAATGAAGGTCCACTCTTCGGACACCAGTGGATTGATCAGACTTGGCGATGCAGCGTGACCATACATTGGATGCAGTTTATCGTTCTATGCATCTATAGGATATCATCCTGCTGACCTCTGGCTGGAGTAAGGGGAGTGGGTGAAGAGGAGGGGACAGGAGACTGTTAGGAGAATGAGACACGTATGGAGCGGAGAGGAATAGTGTGCTGTCACCGGGCAGGGAGAGCAGTGGAAGCTGCATATAGGTGGCCGTGTAAATTCATATGAGAATGTACATTTTCACTCAGTCATAATAAAAAAAAATATGGACAATAAAAAAAACTCAAGAATTTGAAAACAGCAAGAAATGCTGAAGGGGAGAACTTTAAGAAGGAAAGACTGAAGTTTCAGGTAATCAGCAATCAAGAGAGGGAAAAAAATCCATGTGTCCAAGATATGACTGCTGTCAGTCTGAGAATATGGGCAAGAGCCAACATGTTATAAAACATCACTTCTGGTTATTTGCTAAAGGTGATAGCACAATGGGTGGGGTGACCCTATAACTGATGTTCAGATCCAGACCTTCTGAGAGTGAAAGAGGACACTGGTAATAATTACACCAGGAAGACTGCAGCCAGGACTGGCCTGGGCTAACCAGAACATAGGGCCACCCTAACTAGGATAACTAACAGTAGAGCTGGGCTTTCTTCCCATATGACAATGAACATGGTTTTGTCCATGACCCCCATTCATCATCACCTTGTAGGTTGCTTGATGGGCAGTGAGGGATGTATTCACTGGCCTTGATTTTTGTGGCTCTGTGGTCTAACCCATAAAGTTTATTGGCAGATGCAGTATAGTCAGGGGACAAGACACACAGTGTAAATAATTAATTATCTTTGAACCAACAATTAACTGAGCAAGGCAGTATGGCAAAGTGGGTAATGGATTTGAGGTTCAGATCTCAGCTACGTGGGCTTGGGCAAGATGATTTCTTTGGGTCTCAGGTTACTGATCAATAAAATGGGTACAAGAGCAAGTACTGCTGAAGCTTTTACTTTACAGAATAGTGAAAGCCCTTTGTAACTATTAGTACTTGATATGAATAATTTAATATTCAGTCTTATTATTGTCTTACATTTGTAATTTAGGAGATCTTAATTAGGATCATGGAAAACCCTGGTGGTTATAGTGGTTAAGTGCTACGTCTGCTAACCAAAAAGGCCACAGTTCAAATCCACCTGGTGTTCCTTGGAAACTCTATGGGGCAGTTCCACTTTGTCCCCTACGGTCGCCCTGAGTCAGAATCTACTCAACAGCAGCAGGTTTGGTTTTTCTGGTTTGGAATTAGAATCATGGAGCCTTACAGTGATTGAGATCTATGACTGCAAACCCAAAGGTCAGCAGTTCAAATCTACCAACTGCTCCTTGGAAACCCTATGGGGCAATTCTGTCCTGTAGGGTCACTAGGAATCAGAATCGACAATAGAATGGCAAGAGATTTGGTTTGGTTAATTTGGATCATATTTCTAACCTATCATATGGCAAGAGAATCCTCTGAATAAAAGCCCTTCGTGCCCCCCTAACATCCTAAGAAATGAGCCCCAGGGGTGAAACGGTTAAGTGCTCTACTGCTAAGTGAATGGCTGATGGTTCAAAGTCACCTGACATCTCTGTGGGAGACAGTCTTCGAAATGGGCTCCTGCAAAGGTTACAGCTTGAAAACCCTGTAGGATTGGTTTACTGTCACAAGGGGTCGCTATGAGTCCAAATCGAGTCGGCAGTACCTGACAACAGCGATATCCTAAGATAGGAGTGTTGGTGGCTCAGTAATAGAATTCTCGCCTTCTATGCACCGCACGGACAACCACTGCCTGTCTGTCCGTGGAGTCTTGTCTGTTTCTTCGTGCTGCGCGGGTTTGGGCAGAGCTTTCAGACTAAGGTGGACTGGGGGAGGGGTCTGATGATCTACTTTTGGAAATCAGCCCTTGAAAAAACCCTTTGGATTACAATGGCCGGATCTGCGACGGATCCCAGGATGGCACAGGGACAGGCAGCCTTTCATTCCACCCTGCGTGTGGACACCGTGAATCATAGGTCAGTTCCTCTGCGGGTAATGACAACTACAATATCCGAAAGGGATAGCAGTGCTGATGTGACCCCGTTCCCGAAAGCCTTCAAGAATCTGAAACATCCAGGCGGTTATGCTGCGGCTGGGAAAACAAAATCTCCGCTTGTATTCTTAAATCAGGAGTTGGGGGGAGGGGGGCGGAAGTATCCTCAGTGGAGAGACGGCAACAGATGTGATGTCTTCGTCATCTAGCGGTGCTGCAATGAAGCTACCAAAAATGTGCAAAATCTGGATTTAATAAGCCTACATGTATTTTCTCACAGTTTGGAGATTAAAAGTCCAAATTCAGGATGCCAGCTCTATAGGAGTGCTCCCTCTTTCTCCTCTCTCTCTCTCTGTCTACTCTAGGGGAAGGTCCTTGTTTTTTTTCAGCTTCTATTCCTGGGTTCCTTGGTCATCATGTGGCACGTATCTTTCCCCATCTGTTTGTGCTTGTTTCTCCATGTTTAATCTGCTCTTTTGTATCTCAAAAGAGATTGCTTAAATAAAATACACCTTACACTAACACTGCTCATTAGCGTTAACAGATAAAAATCTATTCCCAAATGGAATGATAACCAGAGGTGTAAAACCAATACCAAACCTGTTGCCGTAGAGTTGATTCTGAATCAGAAATTATTTAGGACAGGGTAGAACTGCCTCATAGGGTTTTCAAGGAGCAGTTGGTGTATTCAAACTGCCGACCTTTTGTTAGCAGTTCTTAACCACTGGACAACCAGGGCTCCAATCACAGGTATAGGGGTCAGGAGTTACAATACACATTTTGCGGGGTGGGTACAATTCAATCTGTAACACAAGGGAAGAGAGAGAAAGAGGGAATAGTTGTTCAATCATCCGCTTCAACTCCTCAGAAGCCAAGGCTTGTGTGCTGGGAACTCATTTATGGGAATCGCTAGTCATTACATACCTTCCGTGCATCTGATGCCACCAGCTGCTTACCTGTCTCCAGAAATGCCCTTAGAAGGACCCCAGTGAGGCAAAGCATGGATTTTACGGTTATATGGGTCACTCTGACAGATGTTCTTGTGCAATAGAATGCGCCTCACCTCAGAGCTGTGTCCTGGCCCCGGCCACAGGAGACACATTCAGCTGCAGTAGGTTTATCAGAAAAGCAGCACGCAGGAGGGACTGGGAGCTCACCTTCATATGAAAGAAGATACGAGTTCAAGCCTCTCATTGTGAATGGATTGTGGGAACTCAGGCAAGTTATTTAACCAGCTCTTTGAGTCTTGGTTTCTTCATTGCTGGCGCAGTGGTTAAGAGCTTAGCTATGAATCAAGAGATCAGCAGTTCAAACCCACCAACTGTTCCTTGGAAACACTATGGAGCAGTTCTACTCTGTTCTATAACGTCACCTGGAGTTGGAATCAACTTCAAGGCAATGGGTTTGGTTTGGGGCTTTCCTCATTGATACGGGAAGGATGATAAAGCTTTCCTTGTATCTTAAAAGAAAGAATGTATGCTGTATGGTTAGCAGAGTGCCTGGCATGCAAAAATACTTAGTGAATGTGAGCTCTTATTACCAGTAACTATGAAATATGTCACTATATTAAACAGTGTGACCACTAAAGTATAAGTCCCTAACCCAGACTAAAAAACCAACCAAACCTGTTGCCGTCGAATCAGTTCCAATTCAGAGCAACCCCACGTGTTACAGAGTAGAACTGTTCTGTAGGGTTTTCTTAGCTGTAATCTTTACAGAAGCAGGTCACCAAGACTTTCTTTCAGCAAGCCACTGAGTGATTCAGACTTCCAGCATTTGAGAGCAACTGTTTGTACCACTTAGGGACCCTGGACCTAGACTAACTCACATCAAGTATGCCTGACCCACACCATGGTGTTTTCAGTAAGGTCACCGTGAGTCAGATTCGACTCGAAGGCACTTGGCTTGGCTTGGCATATGCATGCAAAACCTGACCAATGGCTAAGGAAGACTGAAGAAGAACTGATGCCTTGAATTATGGCATTGACAAAGAATATTGACTATATCATGGACTGGAAGAACAAACAAGTGTTTCCAAAGCACAGCCAGAATGCTCCTTAGAAGCAAAGATGGCAAGACTTTGTTTCACATACTTTGGACATGTTATCAGGTGGGTCCAGACCCTGGAGAAGGACATCATGCTTGCACAATAGAGAGTCAGTGAAAAAGAGGAAGATACTCAATGAGATAGACTGACACAGTGACTGCAACAATGGGCTCAGATACAGCATTGATGGGTGACGACGGCACAGGACCACACAGTGTGTCCTTGTGTTGTTAAAAGGATCATTATGAGTGGGAACCAACTCTGCAGCACCTAACAGCAAGTCACATGGGCAGTCCAGTAGGTTGTGTGGCACAAAGGTCTAGGAAGAGAGAGACAGGGGCAGGCAGGAGACTCTGTGAAGGAAAGTGTTGAAGACGGTCATAGTCTTGACAGATGCAAAGTTAAGAAAGAGGTGAGTGGGAGCCAGAACCACCTGGAGGAAGAGAGTTTCATGCAAGTGGAACACACGGAACTTCAAAAGAAAGCCAGGGCTGCTACTCACCTGTCTACTCAACCTGGGACACAGAATCCAGTCTCAGTGATAAGGCAGATCCCCCTAAAGAATGTTCTCGTCTACGTACCCTCACCCCAAGTTTTCCAAATCATGGTGCCTATAGAAACTAGAACAAGGACTGAAAGTGATTGAGTCCATAATCTGAAATGAGATTGACATGGATTGAATTATGCTCCCCCCTAAAAACATGTGCATCAACTCGGCTAAGCCATGACTGTCAGCCTTGTATGATTGTCTACCATCCTGTCATTTGATGAGATTTTTCTGTGTTGTAAATCCTGATCTCCGCCTGTGGTTAATACAGCGAGACTGGGTTATGTTTAATCCGTTTTAGAGGATTAGGGTGGGACTCTAACACCCTTACTAAGATCACGTCCCTGATCCTATGTGAAGGCACTTCCCCTGGGGTGTGTCTTGCACCGCCTTTTATCTTCTCATCTTATGAATGATACAAGGAAAGGGTAGCAAGAAAAGAGTGGGGTACCTCACGTCACCAAGAAAGCACCAGGAGTAGAGCAAGTCCTCTGGATCTTTCTGTAAGGAGAAGCTCTTAGTCCAAGGAAGATTGATGAGAAGGAGCTTCCGCCAGAGCTGACAGAGAGAGAAAACCTTCTGCTAGAGCCATCATGCTGCATTTGAACTTGTAGCCTACTAGACTATGAGAGAATAAACTTCTCTTTCCTAAAGGCATCCACTGGTGGTACTTCTGTTATAGCAGCTCTAGATGACCAAGATACAGATCCATACGCAACTTCAAGCATTATATACCATTAACTATTGAGTGATACCGTGAGTTTCTGGAATGAATTGCTCGCTCATTTCTAATATGCATTGATGAAAACCCTTAGCTGAGTGCTGCAGTCAGAAAGGACTCCATTCTGTTCGGATTTGGGTTTCTGTTTTTCTCTGGCTGTTCAGTTTTTAATCTCCTCTGGATCCAAAATTACTTTATCCTACATGGTGCTGAGCTCAGATAGACTCTGGAGCTACCTAATGACTGCTCCCAGAACATTCTGCAATTTGGTCTGTCACTTTTTAAGTTCCGTGTGTTTTGCAATGATATTCCTAAGGCATTTTGGCTTTTTTTTAATGAGCTCTGCAAAACATCAGCCCGTGATGAATTTTCATCTTGGGGTTTCTGTCTTCATTTGCCCAATTTTGCAGCACTGCTTTCTCCTTAATCCATCCAGTCTTTCTGTTTTCTCCAATTGTCTCTTCTTCTGCTGGAAGTGACCAATGGGATCACCAGAGAGATGTCAAGGAAAGAAGGCAGGGGACACAGAAAGTATGAGAAGGACTAGACCCACTGTTGCTGACTTTGGGGATGAAGGGGGCTTCAGTGGGAGATAGTGGAGGCCTCTCACAGCTGAAAACAACCCCAGCCAACATCCAGCAACAAAGGAATTTGATTCTACAAACACCTAGACATAAATTTTGCCAGCCACCTACATGATCCTGGAAACCGTGGTAGCATAGTGGTTAAGTGCTATGTCTGATACCCAAAGAAGGTCAGAATTCAAATTCACCAGATGCTCCTTGGAAATGTTATGAGGCAGTTCTACTCTGACCCATAGGATTGTAATGAGTGGAAATTGACTCGATGGCAGTGGGTTTTTTGAATAATCCTAGAAGTAGGTTCTTTTCCGATGTCTCCAGAAATAGCATTCTTCCAGGAAGAGAGATACACGTGACAGAAACTGAGCATGGTGCTACTGGAGTGAGTCATCCCAGTCCTGGCACCAGCACAAGCCTGCCACAGAAAGTAGCGTGTCCTCTCAGCATCCATCAGCTTTGTGCAAATCTCCAAATCACGAGTAGTTGTTTTCAGGTTGTCGAAACAGAGAACATGAACCAGTCGTTGAACCTGGGATGGTCCAAGCTGTGGATGGGGAGATAGAACAAGAGAGTTAAATATCATACTGGGCTGATTAACTAGGATATCCCCTGAAACCATGACCCTGAACCTCTAAACCAAGAGATCAAAGGATGTTCTCAATGGCACTGAACTGCACATGAAGAAATTGTCAAATTTGTGGGTTTCCTGCTGTGTATACTCTCAACAGCAACAAAAGTAAAACAAATTATTATTTTTTTAAAGTCATTGATGGGAGATGAACACAATGTTTGATGCTTTGTCTTCTTGATGGGAAGGGTAACTTCCAGATGAGAAACAAGCTCAAAGGGTTCTCTTCTTGGGCAGGAATAAAACAGCCCTGTTTTCTGAGTAGTGTTACTGAATAACCTGTCTGGCTTCATAATTACTTTGTAAATTAATCTATTGATAACATAAATATTATTATTATATATATTATATATAATTATTATTATTATTATTATCAGGCATATGCTATTTTCAAAATGGACTGTAAGTTCTGCAAAGATGTGTCCGAGTGTACTTCAGCTGATGAGGTTACGGCAGTTAGGACTCACTGTTGCCATAGTCTCAAATGCCCTGGTCACTCTGTCCCAAGCATCTAGTTGAACTTAGTTCTTAATAATGTTGTCTGTCCAGAGAGCAATAGGAGGTTTGTTCCCGGCCTCTGAGGCCAATGATGTTTTAATTCCCCCAGGCAATTACTGGTCTGAAGCCCCTGGAAACGTTGCTTCGTTGCCTGGCCTTATTTTAAAAATTTGCTTGACCTATTTTGTGGACGGAAATGAAAAGGAATAAATGGAAGTTTTTACTGCTGAATAGACCCCATCTGCCAGAACAGCTACTGAAATAAGCAGATCTGGAAATGCATTTCTAATGGGAATGAGATCTTCCCAGGTCCAGATTGGGTCATGAGTAAACCACATTGTGTTTATTAAAATAAAAATACATTTCTTTGTTCTAATAGCTGGACTATTGAGTAGAAACACTGTTTTGAATACCAGATTTCTATGAACACCAGAGACTGTTTTATCAGGGCTGCACCCTTCAATTGTGTGAAATTTGTGGTTACTTTTCCTCCCACTGGAAACCCTGATGGGCAGTGGTTAGAGCTACAGCTGCTAACCAAATGGTTGGCAGTTCAAATACACCAGGCACTCCTTGGAAACCCTTTGGGGGCAGTTCTGCTCTGTCCTATGGTGTCACTATGAGTATAAATTGACTTGACAGCAAAGGGTTTGGATTTTTTTGTAGTGTGGTGGTGTAATGGTTAGAGCTATGGCTGCTAACCAAAAGATCAGTAGTTCGAATCCACCAGGCACTCCTTAGAAACTCTATGAGGCAGTTCTACTTAGTCCTGTAGGGTCTCTGTGATTCAGAATCAGCTCGACAGCAACGGATCTGGGTCTGTTTGCTTGTTTTAAATCCTTCCGTCTTGGTTTTTTACTTATACAAGCATAAGATTAAAAGCAGCCTCCCATTCTTCTATAAATTGAGGCTGAGAAGGACATCAACAGTTTAAACTTTACAAGAAGATATTTCAAAGTTAAGGGAGTCTAGTTTTTGTGTGCCAGAACTGAACCTAATTAAGATTGTAAATGTATTGCCAGGCCTTTCTTCCTAGAAGTCTCTGAGGGACTCAAATTGCTAGAACTATCAATCTTTTTGTTTTCACAGCCAGCTTCTTAAATTCCTGTTCTATCCAGAGATGATGAACAGGAAGATGTCTAAGACATAGGTCCTTTTCTTATCCCAAAATGGCCCAAAGACACAATTCGAAAAGAAGCATATATGTGGGAAGTATGGGTGACAATGTCAGAGGCCTGATAAAGCGAAGCACTAACTCCACTGTTTGGGAGGTAAGAAAGTATCATTCTGTTTAAAGTTTTCTTCTTCTACTTTCTCTGAAATAGACATGTCCCCGAAGTCCCTGAGTGGAACAGTTGATGCCCTCACTGCTTTCAAAGGTTGGAGGTTCAAGTCTACCCAGAGGCACCTCTGGAGAAAGGCCTGGCAATCTATTTCTGAAAAATCACCCATTGAAAACCTAGTGGAGCACAATTCAACTCGCACAAACATGAGGTGGCATCAGTTGGAATCTACTCCACGGCAACTGGTTTTGCAAGATCTACGGATTTGATTCCACAGTTAGCTGCTGGGTGACTAGCTGCCCTGGTGAAAGGATCTCTCAGAAGACAACCTGAAGAGTGCCCACACCTGCCTGGCCTGAGGCTCTGAAGCCCCAACTCGTCCACCTCTGGATCAACCAACAGTTGTCTCATCTTGGAGTAGTCAAGATCAGCATTGACTGCATCTCTGAAGCTGTTGAGTAATTATTAGAGAAAATATTTCAGATGAGGAAAGTCTGTGCCTGGGAATAGGCATGGTCTTGGCAGCGGTACCTAGCAGTCAAAGAAAAGTCAAATCTCCTAAATGGTGAACGAAGAGACCTGGGCGAAATAGGGAGGAGAGCTCATTCATTTATTCATTCGTTCATTCATTCATTCACTCACTCATCTATTTTCTTCGTTTATAGAAGGCCAGAATTTGAGAGCAGGCATCATTACAAATTTTGCGCACTCCAAGGAAACTTTCCATCCAGCGTTTATTGTCTTAGGTATTTTTCCACTAAACTAGGGGAAAAGCCATGTTGAGTGCACAGTTATAGTGTTATCCTCCTGCCCCCTGCCTTCTTTGGTTACCCCAAGGCTTTGCTGAAGTGTGCCATGCCCATTCGGCCTGCGACGTGGTGGGCTAAACACTCGGGGTGACAGGCTGCAGAGGGGAAGCTGGAAGCCCCTCGGAGAAGCTAGAGAAGCCTCCAAGGGTGGCCTTCCAAGGAACCCGCAAACCGAACCCAAATCATTGCCATGCAGTGGATTCTGACTCATAACGACAGTACAGGACAGACTAGAACTGCTTGGAAGGGTTTCCCAGCCTGTCATCTCTACAGAAGCCAATGGCCAAGTCTCTCTCCCGTGGGGCTGCTGTGGGTTCCAGCAGCCAACCTTTCGGTTAGCAGTCGAGTACTTAACACAGCGCCACCAGGGCTCCTCTTCCAAAGGGCCACTGAGGTCCAAATGAAGCCCCTGTGTTCCTTGATACACTAAGGAAAGCAAATTCTTGAAAGAGGGAGAGGTGGCCACTCAGATACACTGAAGTTGTCAGTAAATCGACAGCCACGACCATCACGCACAAAACCAACAGAAAGCGAGCGAGCGCTCGAGCCCCAGACTTTTGCGTGGCTCTCATCTGCCACCTACTGATACTGATTCACTGCAGCTTCCAAAAAACTTCCCTGAAAACCATTGCCCTTCCTTCAGTGGATTCCGAGGAGAGCTACACGCATCGAGTTTCCAAAGAGCACCCGGTAAATTGAAACTGCCGATCTGGGGGTCAGCAGCGGTAGCTCTTGACCACTACACCACCAGGGTTTCCCAAAGTACCTAGATATTGTACTATGTGAACCAATTTAGAATGACAACCAATTCAGGAAAATTAAAATGATTCAAGGCAGCGTTGTCTCCATTCAAATTAGCTTTTTGAGGCCGTAGGGCAAAATACATACTCCAACCTGATTGCCTATTTTACTGATTAGGTGAAAATCAGTGAGAAAACTTGCCTTGATTCTCAGTTGCTAAAATAATACATGGGCATAACAAACCAAATCACTGCTGAGTAAACACCAACTCAAAGCATCCCCATGCATTACAGAGCAGAACTGCTCCATAGAAGTTTCTGGGCTGTAAATTTTAGGGCAGACTCCCGGGCTGACAAAAACACTTAAGCCTTCCACTACTAGGCGAAAGACTGGTGACTCAAACCCAGCCAGAGGTGCCTCAAAAGACAAGCCTAGGGATCTGCTGGGAAAGATTACAGCTTTGAAGATCCTACAGCCAGTTCAAGAGTTAGAACCACTTTGAAGGGAATCGACAACAATAATCTTTACAGAAACAGATCACCAAGCCTTTCTTCTATAGAACCACTAAGTGGGTTCCACCCGTCAACTTTTTGATTAGTAAACCCCTGAAAACCCAAACTCACTGCCACTGGGTTGGTTCTGACTCATAACAACCTGGTAAGGTTTCCAAGGCTGTCGGTCTCTGCAGAAGCAGAATGCCATGTCTTCCTCCCCAGGAGTCCCTTCCTCCCAGGAGCCGCAGGTGGTCTCAAACCATCAAGCTTCCCTTAGCAGTTTCTCATTTTGAATCAGTGTGTCCCCAGGGTTAGCTGTCGACTGTAACTTCTGTCTACCACCCAGGGACCTATAAGCAAAACAGAGAGGCAGAATTCTAGTATCTTTTTTTCTTATGCTTGACTAGTACTTTAGATTTCATAAAGGTATTATGTGTTGTTTTGAGTTTTGTTGTTACTGTTCAGAGAATCTGATCACCCTGTTGTTGCTGCTGTTGTTGGGTGCCACAGAGTTGAACTGCCCCATGGGATTTTCTAGACTGTAACTTTTACAGGATGAAATCACCAGGTCCTCCTCCCTGGGATCCACTGGGTAGGTGGGAATCAGAAAACTTTGTTCCAGCTGAGTACTTAACTATTGTGCCACCAGGGCTCCTACGATCAGCCTAGGGGCACGGAGAGAATTTGTAGAAGAGAAACAGCATAAGATTCACAGGCAGGAAAGGATGTGGTTTCTGCAGAATTAACGTTACGAGCTCCGTGAGGCATGAGCATAAGCAACTATAGAACAGAAGACCGCACATGTTCTGGGAGGCCCTGGGTGGGGCAAGTGGTTAAGCGCCTACAAACCGAAAGTTTGGTGGTTAGAACACACCAAGAGATGCCTTGAAAGACAGGCCTGGCTGTTTGCCTTTCAGAAGTCACAGCCTTGAAAACCCTATGGAGCAGTTCCACTCTGCACACATGGCATCACCAGGAGCTGAAATGGCTTTACCAGCAACTATCAATTAAATGTCCATTAACCACCTTTAAATGTCGCAGTGCCCTTCACATTCACTGGAAGATTGGGAAGATGTTACCACAAGTCACACTTAACTCATATCCTTTGATCCAGTTGCCCAACTTTAGGAATTTTGCCACAAGATTTGAAAGAATCCAAAAACATGAAGAAAACTAAAGAACAATGTATGTGATTTTCTGTTTTTCTTCTCAGCAGTGTTGTTTCTTCATCTGTAAAATGGTGACGATGAGAGACCTGCCATAAGTCCAGAATTCTTGGCTGTGACTGTACATCAGAAGCACCCAGAGACATGTTAAACATTAGACACTCAGGCTGCAGCCCAGGCCCAGGACTTCAAATCCCTTGGGGTGGGACCCGGGCTTCGACAGTACTAAAAGTTTCCCAGATGCTATAATGCAGTCAGGGTCCAAGCCTGCTGCTCTAAGGATTAGAAGTTGCTTAATTGCTTCAAACAGAGACATTCTCACATGTAGCAGCATTGGAATCATCCGGGCAAGCGTTTAATATTACAGAGATTCCCTGGCCACACATCCCAAACTCACTACTGTTGAGTCAATTCCAACTCATAGAGACCCCACAGGACAGAGGAGAACTGCTGCATAGAGTTTCTGAGCAGCACCTGGTGGGATTTGAACTGCCAACCTTCAGGTTAGCAGAGGTAGCATTTAACCACTATGCTACCGGGGGTTCCTGGCTACGCATCCAGACCCCCTTAAACCAGTGACTTCTGTACCCGATATCTTCTTTTTTTTTTAAAATTGTGCTTTAGATGAAGGTTTACAAAGCCAATTTGTTTCTCATTACACAATTCATACACATATTGTTTTGTGACATTGGCTGCCAACCCCACGGTATGTCAACATTGTCCCCTTCTCCATTTTGAGTTCTCCATTACCATCTTTCTTGTCCTTTCCTGCCTTCTAGCCCCTGTTCCTGGGCAGGTGTGGCCCTTTAGTTTCATTTTGTTTTATGGGCCTGTCTAATCAGTGGCTGAAGGGTGAACCTCAGAAGTGAGTTAAAAAGATACAGGGTTTATATTCCTCCAAAGATTGTTTGTAATAGAATCAAAATGTCCAGCGACAGAAGAGTTAAAAGTTTTGGTTCACTCAGAATATGTAACACTATGAAGACAGTATTATTTTAACACGCAACAATATGAAAAATGCTTACCTAAGAAAACGTAAGCCATATGTTAGAAAAGAAACATTTAATAAAGGTGGAAAAAAAACAAAACCCAAATCAGCTGCTGTCGAGTCGACTCCAAATCATAGCAACCCTGTAAGACAGAACAGAATTGTTGTATGGAGTTTCCAAGTAGCAGCTGGTAGATTTGAATTGTCAATCTTTTGATTAGCACCTATAACACTTAACCACTACACCACCAGGGTTTCCAAAGCTGGAGAAGAATACTAAAAATATTAAAACAAAGTTAGAGTGGTGCAGTTACAGAGTCTACAATATTGTGAATGTTTTTGTTTTTCTACTTACCGTTTTTCTGCTTCTTACTGCTAATACATTAAATACTATCCAAGTACAGAAAGTAGTAAGTGGAGGCTCTCACCGCCTCCGCTTGCCCATAGCTGTTGGTTCCCTGTTAATAAGTTGGTATACTGAGTTATTTACACACAAAGGTACACATGTACTCACTATTATAACCATAAAAAAAAACCCAAACCGGTTGCTGTCAAGTCAATTCCAACTCTTAGCGAGCCTAAAGGACAGAGTAAAACTGCCCCACAGAGTTTCCAAGGAATATCTGGTAGATTTGAGCTGCTAACCAGCAGCCACAGCTCTTAACCGTTACACCACCAGGGTTTCCCTGGTTATTATATATAATATTACTCAGTTGGCTTGGCTTGGCATAGCATAAAATTAATATTGGTTTTTAAAAAAACTTGATTCTTTTAAAATTGTGAATTATAAGAGGTCTGCCAATAACGTTCACAAACTTTGCACCATGTAGTTACATTGGTAGCACTGCACAAACAACTCGGGAGGGTTTTGCAATCTTGGTATTTCAGTTTTTCACAGCTGTGTTCATGTTGACATGTGGTGGTGTCTTGCTGAGTGGCGTTGATTATTATTGTTGCATGTTTTTTGTGTGCCATGAGAATGTTGGAGCTTGAATTAGAACAACGAACAAATATTAAATTTCTTTTTAAACTTGGAAAGAGTGGAAGTGCTATCGGGATATGTTAGTCCAAGTTTGTGGGGATAATGCCGTGAAGAAAACAGTAGGATACAAATGGATTAAACATTTTTCTGAGGGGAGAGAAAGCATTACTTACGAAGAGAGGTCAGGGTGGCCAGTGAAAGCGGAACTGATGAAAATATCGTAAAACTTCAGCAAATTGTGCACGAGGGGCGGAGTCAAGTGGTGGACTAAGGACATGTCTCCTTCTATCCCTCTGGAAACCAAGACCTGAATTGACAATCAAACAGAGCCTTCTGAGCACCTAATCAGCCTCAGGACACGGCACAGAGCTGTTAATTGAGACTTCATACCACTGAGCGGAAAACCTCCTCTCTTTCGCTGACTCCCACTCCTGGCTAGCCCCGGCTCTCACGGACGGAAGGTAAACTCACCGGTTTGACTTTTTTTTCCTCAGTCTCGGCTGGCGGGCGGAGCTGGGCCTTGCCTGGCGGCTGGACTCAGACGCGCTGCTGGGGGGATAGGCAGGCGAAATTCCCATACTCTGAGAGCCAGGCTCGGGACTCTGTTAATCTAGACACTTTGAGCCTTTCGTTTAGTAGCTGCCTCAGCGGGGTTTTGCGGCGCTTCAAGATCAGTGTGTGGGACGCCATGTTGGTACTGAGATTTTAGCGGGACCTTGTTCTTACCCTGGGAGCCAGCGCCTGCAAACGGGACAGCACTTCTCTGACAGAAAAGTAGTGATTTCGCACAGTGCTGCCTATGTTGGGGGCACTTCAACAGAAGCAGAGGAATCACTACCTCTCAGCACCTTTAGCCCCTCTGTCTGCTGCCTGTGTGGAGGACGCCATCTTGGGTACGGTGGCTGCAGCTGGACCTAATTCTTAGCTTGGGAGCCAGAGCCTGCCCACAGAAGAGCGCTTTCCTATCACAAAACCAGTACTAGACGCAGTGTTGGACAAGGCTAGGCCCTGTCAGTAGAGGCCAACAGGGCAGTAGCAGTGCTGTATTCTGAACTAGTTTGTTATCATCTGGGGTTGGATATAGTGGCGTTTACTTTGTCAGATGAGAAGAGGGACCTCTACCCCTGAAAACCTAACTGATTTGTGAACTGGTCAGGTAGCTTTTGCTTTACATTTGAAGACAGCCTAGAGAAACATTTGCAATCCATCCTCACAGTACCTCTTCCAGCCTCTATATACTGACATGGGACCCAAAAAGCAACAGACCATTGTGGCATACAAGCAATCACTCATGGCTTCAGAAGGCTCCCAAACAAAGCAACCAAGGAGTTTTCCAGATGAAGAAACTTTTATGAAAGCATCAGGAAGTGAATACAAATTGATTATATACAGAGCCCTTCTAGACCTTATACAAAATGCAGCAGAACAAAGTGAAAAATTAAACAAGTTGTTCGATCTGATAGAACACCAGTACTCTGAAATCCAACAGATCAAGAACAAAATCAAAGACATAGAAACTTCCATGCAAAGCCAAGAAAACAGAATGGAACAAATGGAAAAAAGAATTTCTGACTTGGAAGACAGAGCTACTGATGCCAGTGTCTATGAGCAGAAATCAGAAAAATGAAGAAACATTAAGAAGCATGTGGGACTCTATTAAGAGGAACAACCTTCATTAATTGGAGTCCCTGAACAGGGTGAGACATCTTAGAACACAGAGAGTATCGTTGCTGAGCTGCTGAAAGAAAACTTCCCAGAAATCATGAAGAGAATATAGACATCTCAGATGCATATCGTACGCCATCCAATATAGATCCCAAAAGAAAGACCCCAAGACATATTATAATCAAGCTTAACAAAATGAAACATAAGCAGCAACTCTTAAAGGCAGCAAGACTCAAGGCAAAGCTAACATTCAGAGGGAAACCCTGTAGGCTCTCGTCAGATTTCTCAGCAGAAACCATGCTGGCACGGAGACAGTGGCATGACACATTCAAAGTGTTGAAGGAGAAGAACTACCAACCAAGAATTATATATCCTGCAAAACTGTCTTTCAAATACGAAAATGAAATTAAGACATTCCCAGATAAACAGAAACTCAGAGACTTTGTAAAAACCAAACCCAAACTACAAGAAATACTGAAAGAAGTCCTTGGCTTTGGCTTAGACGAACAAAACCACTAACTTTATATTTTAGAACCACACACTACTCAGTACTCATTTAGGGAAGGCTCCAAAGTCAATCACAGCTTTGATACGGAAAGAAGCAATCCAGTGACCATCATGAAAACTATGGTGTCATCATAATAAAAAGAAATTAGTTGTTATAGTCCTTCCAGATGGAGAGGAAGATGACAAGACTGGTAGTAATTAAAATCAGGTTTATAAATAGTTTATTAAGGGGGTTCATAGGGGCAGCTGTAAAGCACAACAAAGATGTATCATACCATTTCAAGAAATCTAACACACGAGTCTCAACAACTATAAAACCAGCTCTGAAAAAGGTGAAAAATCAACTCACAAAAAAGAGTGTCCCAGAACAGACTAATAAGATCAACAGAGAAAACATCAACATAAAAATAAACATATCACAATGGCAGCAGTGAACACATACCTATTAATAATTACATTGAATGTGAATGGACTGAATGCTCCAGTAAAGAGACACCGAGTGTCATCTAGGATCAAAAGACACGACCCATCCATATGATGTCTACCAGAAACTCACGTGAGACCTAAAGACAGGAACAAACTGAAAATTAAAGGATGGAAGAATATATATCAAGCTAACAATGAACAAAGAAGAGCAGGGATGGCAATTCTAATCTCAGACAAAATCAATTTTAATGTCAAATCCACCATCATGGACAAAGATGAACACTATTTATTGCTGAAAGGTTCAGTACAAAAGCAAGACTTAACTATATTAAATGTTTATGCACCTAATGCCAGAGCACCTAAATATGTCGAAGAAACACTGACTACGCTCAAAAGAGAGTTAGATGACTCCACAATAATAGTGGGATACTTTAACACTCCACTCTCATTACTAGACAGATCATTTAGAAAAAAGCTCAGTAAAGATACAGAAGACCTCATTGACACAATTAACCAACTAAACCTCATTGATATATACAAAACTTTCCACCCATCAGCAGACAACTACACCTTCTTCTCCAGTGCACATGGAACATTCTCCAGAATTGACCACGTGATAGGTCATAATGCAATGCTCAACAAAATCCATACCATTGAATTACTGCAGAGCATCTTCTCAGATCATAAAGCCATAAAAGTTGAAATCAATAGAGATAGAAAGTGGAGCCCTTGGAAACTGAACAACATCTTGCTCAAAAAAACATGGGTTATAGAGGAAATCAAGGACGAATTAAAGAAATTCATGGATTCCAATGAGAATGAAAACACTTCCTACCAGAACCTATGGGATACAGCCAAAGCAGTGCTCAGAGGTCTGTTTATCTCCATAAATGCACATCTGGAAGGAAGAAAGAAACCAAATCAAGGAACTAACTCTACAGCTTGAACAAGTAGAAAGAGAACAACAGAGGAACCCCTCGGGCACCAGAAGAAAAGAGATCATAAAGATTAGAGCAGAGCTAAATGAATTAGAGAATAGAAAAACAATTGAAAAAGTTGAAAAGACCAAAAGCTGGTTTTTGGAAAAGATCAACAAAATTGATAAACCACTGACTAAACTTACTAAAGAAAAGCAGGAAAGGAAACAAATAACCCAAATTAGAAATGAGAGGGGAGTTGTCACCACAGATGCGACAGAAATCCAAAATATCATAACAGAATACTATGAAAGACTGTACTCTAACAAATTTGAAAACCTAGAGGAAATAGACCAATTCCTTGACTCATACCACCTACCCAAATTATCACAACATGAGGCAGCACAACTTAATAAACCCATTACAAAGGAAGAGATTGAAAAGGTCATCAAAACACTGCCAACCAAAAAAAAGTCCAGGCCCAGATGGCTTCATGGCAGAATTCTACCAAGCATTTAGAGAAGAGTTATCCCCAATACTACTGAGACTATTTCACAGTATAGAAAGGGATGGAGTACTCCCAAACTCATTCTATGAAGCCAGCATAACCCTTATACCTAAGCCAGGGAAAGATCCAACAAAGAGAGAGAACTACAGACCGATATCACTCATGAACCTAGACGCAAAAATCTTCAACAAAATTCTTGCCAACAGAATACAACATATCAAGAAAATAGTCCATCATGACCAAGTGGGATTCATACCAGGGATGCAAGGCTGGTTCAACATCAGGAAAACAATTAATGTGATAAACCACATAAATAACACAAAAGACAAGGATCACCTTATTTTGTCCACTGATGCAGAAAAGGCATTTGATAAAATCCAACACTCATTCATGCTAAAAACTCTTAGCAAAATGGGCATAGACGGCAAATTCCTCAACACAATAAGGGCCATTTGTACAAAGCCAGTTCCCCACATCATCCTGAATGCAGAGAGACTGAAAGACTTTCCCTTGAGATCAGGAACTAGACAAGGATGCCCACTCTCACCTCTCCTTTTCAATATTGTGCTAGAAGTTCTAGCCAGAGCAATTAGACAAGATGAAGAAATAAAGGGCATCTGCATCGGCAAAGAGGAAGTTAAAATCTCCCTGTTTGCAGATGACATGATTGTATATGTAGAGAATCCCAAGGAATCTATAAGTAAGCTACTCAAACTGATAGAAGAGTTCAGCAAAGTCTCAGGATACAAGATAAACATAAGTAAATCAGTAGGATTCCTTTACACCAACAACGAGACTGTTAAGGAGGAAATTATCAAATCAATACCATTTACGATAGCCCCTAAGAAGATAAAGTACTTAGGAATTAATCTAACCAGAGAAACAACAGACCTTTACAAAGAGAACTACAAGCCCTTACTACAAGAAACTAAAAGAGACTTAGATAAATGGAAAAGCCTACCCTGCTCATGGATAGGAAGACTTAACATTGTGACAATGTCTATTTTACCCAAAGCAATTTATTTATATAATGCAGTCCCAATACAAGTTCCAGCATCATTTTTTAATGAGATGGAGAAACAAATCACCAATTTTGTTTGGAAAGGGAAGAAGCCCTGGATAAGTAAGGTACTACTGAAGAAGAAGAACACACTGGGAGGCCTCTCATTACCCGACCTTAGAACTTACTACTACACTGCCACAGTGGTCAAAACAGCCTGGTACTGGTAGAAGAACAGACAGATGGATCAATGGAACAGAATTGAGACCCCAGAGATGACACCATCTGCCTATGAACAGTTGATATTCGACAAAGGCCCTAAGACATTAAACTGGGGTAAAAACAGTATCTTCAACAAATGGTGCTGGCAAAATCGGTTATCCATCTGCAATAAACTGAATCAAGATCCATATCTTACACCTTATACAAAAACCAACTCCAACTGGATAAAAGACCTAAATATCAAACCTAAAACGATAAAGCTCATCCAACAAAAGGTAGGAACAATAATGGAAGTTTTAATATACAATGAGGACAGTCTCCAAGACATTATGTTGAGTGAAAGTAGTCAGCGACAAATGGACAAATACTGTATGAGACCTCTACGATAAGACCTCAAAAACAGACTTGTGTATAGAAGAAAAGACTCTTTGACAGCTGCAAGGGAGGGGAGGGAGAGAGGGGGAGGGGGGAAGATTTAGTTTAGATAGTCAAAGAAACCTCAATCAACAGAAGAGAAAGTAGATAAATGGGAACTATTAAGAATCAAACACTTTTGCTCATCCAAAGACTTTATTAATAGAATTAAAAGAACACCCACAGAGTGGGAAAAAATATTTGGCAACTCTATGTCAGATCAACGCCTGATCTTCATAATCTATAAGATACTACAAAATATCAATAAGAAGAAGATAATCCATCCAATTAAGCGATGGGCAAAGGAGATGGACAGACACTTCACTAAAGAGGAGATCCAGGCAGCCAAAAAACACATGCGGACGTGTTCACAATCTTTAGTTATTAAAGAAATTCAAATCCAGACAACAATGAGATACCATCTCACCCCAACAAGATTGGCCATGATCCAGAAAACACAAAACAACAAATGCCGGAGAGGCTGTGGAGAAAGTGGAACCCTCCTACACTGTTGGTGGGGTTGCAAAATGGTTCAGCCTCTTTGGAATGCAATGTGGCGCTTCCTTAAAAAAATGGATATTGATATACCATTTGACCCAGTAATTCCACAACTTGGAATATATCTTACAGATTCAAGGCCTTTCACACCAGCGGACACATGCACCAGAATGTTTACCGCAGCACAGTCCACGATAGTAAAAAGATGGAATCAACCCAGATGCCCAACAATAGAAGAATGGATAGGTATACTATGGTACATATACTCAATGGAGCACTACGCAATGATAAAGAATAACGATGATTCCAGGAAACATCTCCTAACCTGGTTTCAACTGGAAGACATTATGTTGAGTGAAAGTAGTCAGCGACAAAGGGACAAATACTGTATGAGATCTCCACGATAAGACCTCAAAAACAGACTTGTGTATAGAAGAAAAGACTCTGACAGCTGCAAGGGAGGGGAGGGAGAGAGGGGGCGGGGGGAGGATTTAGTTTAGATAGTCACTAGAAATCTAGTTGGGAGAAAGCGGTGATAGCACACATTAGAAACAAGAACAAGGTTAAGTGGACTTCAGCATAACTTGAGAAGTCCTTCCATCTTAACTCAATACTACAAAGACAGAGTAGTTGGGGCAGGAGGCAGGGGACCATGCTCTGAGGCGAATTCCAGGCCAATTGGCACAACTAGCGTTTTGCTAAGACAGCTCTCTGCACCCGACATTGGTGAGTGGCGTCTGGGGTCTTAAAAGCTGCCAAGCTGCCATCCGAGGACACAGCAAATGGTCCCAACTCAGCAGGAACGGATGCTCACCAAAGACCAAAATGACATGCGGTAAAGACAACCGAGAAGATAGAGAGATCCACAAGAGTGGGTGCCTACATCGACTTGGGACCAGAAGAACCGATGGGGCCCGGCCACCACCAGTGATAGCCACGATGGAGCTCACAGTGAGGGGTCTCACTGGCAACACAAGAACAAAAAGGGGTACATCATGAGATCTCCACTAAAAGACCTCAATTGATGGTCCAGCGGTTTTGGGGTTCCTCTGAGAGCATGGCCCCCGGCCCTGATGCTGCCCTTTCCCATAAATTATAACAAAGGTCCCCTCTTTGGACAGGAATGGATTGGACTTGTCAATGCAGAGTGACCGCATATTGGAAGCACTTTGTGGTTGCAAACATCTACAGGATATTATCTTGCTGACCTCTGGCTGGAGGAAGGGGAGTGGACGGAGAGGAGGGGAAAGGAGGTTGTTGGGAGGATGAGACATGCATGGAGCAGAGAGGAATAGTGTGCAGTCACCAGACAGGGAGAGCAGTGAAAGCTGCATATAGGTGGGCATGGAAATTTATACATGAATGTACATTTTCACTCAGTTATGTTAAATAAAAATAAAAAAAAAATTGTGCACGAAAATCATCGGCAGAATGTGAGAAGCATAGCAGACCAAATAAACATTGATAGAGAAACGGGGAAATCTTGACTGAAGATCTTGGCATGAGAAGGGCATATGCAAAAATGATCCCAAGGGAACTCACCGATGAACTAAATTTAAGGAGAGTAGAAATTTGTCAAGACCTTTTAAATAGGCAAGACAATGTTGTCATCTCTTTTAGGTAGACCAACTGATGTTCCCCAGATAGCAGCTTGCTTCCTTTTACGATCCCAGATACCACTCGCCAATATGGGGTGCTGAAGACTCCCTTAGTATTAATGCAAACACCGTGCTGTTGGATGATTTTGAGTCATAGCGACTCTAAAGGACAGAGGACAACTGTTCCAAGGAGGGTTTACAAGGAGTGCCCTGTCGATTTGAATTGCCAACCTTTTGATGAATGGCCATGATGGTACTTAACCGCTACACCATCAGGGTTTCCTGTTTACTTGTAGCTCCTTATGAATTTTAGATTAATATTCAGATTTCACTCATTTTAAAAATTGGCCCAACATAGAATATTTCCATCCAGGAGCACACCTCTTTTCTCATGTTCATGCTACAGCAGGGACTCTACACTGTGTCCCTTATCAAGGCTGTCTTTGGTAGTGGCCAGCCATCATCTGGTCCTTCTGGTCTCTTGCTGATGTACTTCCCAATCACATGGGTCCTTCTGTCTCCTGTGCTCATTTTTCCATGTGTGTTTGATGTTCTCAGTTGTCATCTGTTCCAGGTCGACAAATTGATGTTCCTCAGATAGCGGCGTGCTGCCTTTCAAGACCCCAGACACCACTTGCCAATATGGGATATAGAAGACTCTTAGCAAAAGACTAGATACACCAATTGACCTCGATGTCCCTTGAAAACATGGTTCCCAGACCTCTGTTCCTACTGCTCTGTCCTTTGAAATGTTGGGCTGAATTTAGAAAACGTTTTAGCTTACAGTATAGTCCAGTTATGCTGACCTGCCTTCTGCTGAGTGCTGTCACACCCTTCACCTGACCGAATTCCTATTGACTACAAGTTGGAATCAACTCAATGGCACTGTTTTATTTATTTATTTATTGGGTATCTAGTCTATAAATAGCCCTCTCCCTCCCTTGTAGCTGTCAAAGAGTATTTTCTTCTGTGCGTAAGTCCTTTCTTAAGCCCTTGTAATAATGGTCTCACACAATATTTGTCCTTTTACAGCTGACTGATGTTGCTCAGCATAACATCTTCCAGTTGATTCCAGGTTATGAGATATTTCATAAAATCATCATTGTTCTTTACATTGCATAGTGTTCCATTGTGTATATATACTATGTATTGTTTATCCATTCATCTGCTGGTGGGCAACTGGGTTGATTCCATCTTTTTGCTGTTGTGGAGAATGCTGCAATAAACATTCTCGTGCATATGTCTGTTCATGTGACAGGCTTTACTTCTGTAGGACAAATTCAAAGCAGTAGGTTTGCTGGATCATACGGTGTTTCTATTCCTAGCTTTTTAAGAAACTGCTAAATTGCTTTCCAAAGAGACTGTACCATTTTACATTCCCACTAGCAGTGTAGAAGAGTTCCAATCTCTCCACAGCTTCTGAAGCATTTGTTGTTTTGTTTTTTGGATTAGTGCCAACTTTGTTGGGGTGAGACGGTATCTCGTTGTTGTTTTTATTTGGATTTAAAATATTTTTGTTATTAAAATAATTACCAGTTGATGGTTCCTCTTTAGAGGGGAGAGGGGAGGGTGGAGAGGTAGGGACAAGTACTGGTTGAGTGGATACCAAAAGTACAAGGTGGAAAGGAGGAGTGTGCCGTCACAGTGAGGAGGGCAGATGGAGTTGCATAGAGGCATGTGCTCCAGGTTTTGTGTGGCGAATTGACCTGGATTGTAAACTTTGACTTAGTCACAATAAAAATAATTACCAGTTGAAATCACAGCGGTTTCTTGAGGCTGAAATGTCCTGTCAAAGATTAACTCAAAGAAGAATATTTACTGTGCTTATAATGAGGCATTGGTAGCTCAGAGGTAAAATTCTCTCCTTCCATGAAAGAGACTAAGATGGACCAGAAAAAAAAGGGCTGGTGATCTAGTTATGAAAATCCCCAGGGAAAACTCTATAGATCACAACAATCCCATTGATTTGCAACCTATCATGGGGATGGTGCAAGACCAGGCAGTGTTTTGTTCTGTTGCGCATGGCATCCCCAAGAATTGGGGCTGACTCAGCAGTAGCTAACAACGATGACAAGAAGATGAGCAGTATCACGGATTGAATTGCATCCCCTACTACCCCCCCACCCCCCCACCCCCCCCACCCCTGCCACTCCTCCACCCCAGAATTGTGTAATCGTTTGGCTAGGCTGTGATTCTTCATATTGTATGATGTTCCTGTATGTTGCAAATCATTTGTGATGTTAATGAAGGAAGATGGGCGGCAGCTGTGTTGGTAGGGCAGGACTAAGAGTGCCTTGAGGCAATCTCTCGGGTTATAAAGGAAAGGGAAGGAGCAGAGACTTGAGGACCTTATGACATCATGAAAGCAGTGTTGGGAGCAGACAGCATCCTTTGGACCTGGGGTCCCTGTAGCTCAGAAACTCCCACTCCAGGGGCATATTGACAACAAGGGCTTCCTTACAGAGAGAACAGAGAAAGCCTTCCCATGGAGCTGATGTCCTCCTGAGTTTGAACTCTTAGTCTACTTTACTACAAGGAAATAAATTTTTCTTTTTTAAAGCTACCCACCTGTGGTATTTCTGCTACAGCAGCACTAGATGACTAAGACAAGTAGGAAGTGAACTGACATGAAGAGATAGGGTCAGTTGATTGGAGGTCCTGATGATAGACATCAAGGTATTATTGGACCCAGGATATTAGAATGAAAGACTAGAAAGACAGCAATAAAGATGAGCTTGGTAAAGAGAAAAAACATCTCATATTTTTAATCTTTTATTTGTCCATTATATGCATTTTAACATATATTACATTTCTTTTACAATAATCGAATAATTCCAACATAGTAACATTTACAATATACAATACCTGATTTCAAGATTTTCTGTCACGCATATTGCATGAGCGAACAAAAATAATCAAACATCACCAGTGTTAATGAGAATTAGACAATAAATATTTCTATTACCTACTGTTAATTCACAAAGAAAAATTACACCATTAGATGTTATGCCTTTTATTCAAATTAAAAATGAGGTATGTGTAGTCAGAAGGTAGATTTTGATGTTGTTCTCAATGGAGGGTGTGGGTGTTGGAAAAATCAACTTGTAAGACAGAAACCAGGATTAACAATCATGTTTCTTACTAATAATTTTGTGCATCTTGAACAATCACCTGAATGCAGGTAACTACAACTATTAGCAGAAGTCATTAAATATTTGTTCATTTTAGCCACCAAAGCATGTTTTTCAATGTTCACAACAAGGGTTCCTCATTTTAAGAGGTGACTTCATGGCAAGATCAGAAATCTTTATTGTTGTTCCTTTTATTGATTTTGAAAGATTTATATCTACCAAACTCATCATCTTAAGCAATAGTTAGTGTTTATATCTGCGATTAATCAAAGACCTACCTAGCTGTTAGAATTTATAAGCTGTATTAAATAACAAATTTTGTCACTGGATTAACACAATTTCACTAATCCAGTGAAATTTGATGTCGTAAGCAGCCTCTGTAGTTTTGTTTTGTAAAAATGATTTTAACAAAGATTATCTTTTTTAATTAAAAAAAAAAAAACGGAAAATAGCTGATGAGTGTTTCCTACTCCATTATCTTCAAAGATCTCATTTGAGGAAATCAATCCACCGAGGAACAAAAGGTCTATTTTTACATTCTCTACTCTTTTCAAATGCCATTTTAATTCTTTTCTCCTCCTTTTCTTCTTCTGGTCCCCCATTTGTTTCTCCTCTTTCCACTATTCTAATTTTTAACTTAGGAAACTCTGGTGGTATAGTGGGTTAAGTGCTACGTCTACAAAACAAAAGGTCGACAATTCAAATCCTCCAGGCATTCCTTGGAAACTCTATGAAGTAGGTCTATTCTGACCTCTAGGGTCACTAGGAGTTGGACCCGACTCGATTACAGTGGGGGAGTTTTTAATATCCAGCTTTAGGTCTCTCACACCTTTCCTTTCTCCCCAGTATCTTTTCAGAAGTTATTCCTTCTGTTGTTTCTTCTGTGCCTAAATTCACACTATCTCCTGTTAAGCTTTGATTTTCATAGACAGTGTGTTCCTGTTGAGTTTATGAGTTCTTTGTACAGAGATTCATGGATGACATTAGTAAACTATTTATGAATCTGGATATGTAATGACCCCCAAAGAGGAGGCATATGAAAACTGTACAGATGCAGTGTTATGAATTCAACTGTGTCTCCCCAAATGTGTTATAAATCCTAACCTCTGTATCTGTAGTTACCTCATTCCCATTTGGGAATAGGTTATGTCTATTGTGTTAATGAGGCAGGATTAGTGCTGGGTATATATTGAATTAATCTTCTTGGAAATACAAATAAGAGATTAAGCAAGTGAGCAGAGAGAGAGATGCAGTAAGGGAGACGCCAAGACATACGGAGATTTCCAAAGAAGTAGAAGGCAAAGAGTCAAGGACCTTCCCGCAGAGCCTACAGAGAGAGAAAGACTTCCCCTACAGCCAGCATTCTGAAGTCAGACTTCTAGCCTCCTAAACTAGGAGGAGATAAATTTGTTTGTTTAGGCTACTTATTTGTGGTACTTCTATTAGATTTAAGACATGCAAATGTGCTTATTAACTGTGTCAATAAATCACAGTCTTCTTTGGTATAAGCTTCTTGCTTTCAGGATGTAAGATCAGTCAGTTCTTTGATTTCTCATGTTGCTCGGTATCCCTGTAAATTAAAGGTATTAATTTATGAATTAATAGGTAGGAGTAGGTTTTTTACTGTTGAAAAACATACACATTTCACAATTTGTTTTTCACATACATGTTTCAGTTATATTAATTACCCTAAATGTTAGGCACCTCTCATCAACACAGTATTAATAGTTTTTCTTTTCTTTTTTTTTTGCACTGGATGAATTTTTATTCTCTAGTTCAAGTTATACAGCCTATGATGCTTTAAGATGAATGAGAATCTAACACCAGCATGCAACTAAAAACATGAGTCTCCTTCTGACTTTCTTCTGATTTACCAAGTGACTGTCTGTGGCCAACATGACTCCCCTGTCATTTGTTGTCCACTTGCTGCATGCTTGTCACTCTCCTAGATGTGCCTTACACATAGGATGCAACTCTGTGAGAAAAGTGCTATTATTATATTCATTCCACAGATGAGTGTCTGAGATACCTGGAGATTTAGTCATTTGCCCAAGGTCACACAGTTGTAATGCAAGAAGTTGGATTCTAAGTCAGAAGTGTTGACCACTGTATTTTATTGTCTCCTTCATAAGGCAACTTAAAAATGTCTACATTGACTTCCCAGTGATTATTTGAGTCTGACTTGCAATATAGTTGTATGTGTACTTTGCCTTGCAGTTTGAAATCTTGATTTAGAAGTGCTGGCCCAGAGCCTTGAGCTAGTCTGGAGTATGGAACAAAGAACTTTACAACTCAAAAGAATGTTAAAAAATATTCTCATTTGACTCCCTAATTTTACTGGTAAGGACACTGACACATTTTTTAGGAGGCAAGTCATGGTGACGATGGGAGACACACATTCCTTTGTTCCTTCTTTGAATTCAAGCTTATTTTTGAATAAAACAGTGTGTGTGCTAGGCACTGTTATAAGTACTCTAGATACAGAGGTAACTATCTCTACTTTTAAAAAACTCCGAGTCTGCTGGGATAGACAACTAACAGACTATTACCATACAATGTGATGGAATAGTTGTTGGAGTGATAAATAAACAAATGCATTAATAAATTGCTGACTGCATGAGTCAAGGAATTTACTACCTTTGTAGTAATAGGGGAGCCCTGGTGGTATAGTGGTTAAGGGCTTGGATGCTAACCAGAAGGTCAACGGTTCAAATCCACTAGCCACTCCTTGGAAGCCCTATGGGGCAATTCTGCTGTCACCTGTAGGGTTGCTTTGAGTCAGAATCAACTCAATGGCAACAGGTTTGGGTTTTTTTTTTTTCTTTTTTGGTTTGGTAGTAATAGTATACCATTCTTTCAATTATAAGTATATGGAAATACACTTTGTAGCTCAGTTAATAAAAATCATATCCCTAGTTACAGGAAGAAATGTCAGAGAAGATTTATGTCTGACAAACTGATCTCCATTGGCCCTAAGTAGATAGAAGCAATTATGAATGGTTAGGTGATGTTTCCCATCTTACTGTCTCTTATTTCTATTTTTCTTCCTTTTGTTTTTGGTGCTGCTTTTTCCTCATGTATTCAGGATTTAGCTCTAAACACCTCATAGGCAGCCTGAAAGAAAATTTTGTTTGGTAGTTGACTGTATGTTTTCCTCACTGAGACCAAAGAATCTACAGTCTTTAGGTCGAACATGCTCTTCAGTCATTTTATTTACTTATTTTTAAGCCTGAATGTTCTTCTAATGTTAACCACTTGTTCACAAGTGGATTCTAACTCATGACGACACCATGTGTGTCAGAGTAGAACTGTGCTCCATAGGGTTTTTAATGGTTGATTTTTTTGAAATCACGTCACCAGTCTCCTATTCTGAAGAGCTTCTGGGTTGATTCCAACCTCCAACCTCCCAGCACCTGAGCACATTAGCTCTTGGCATTGCCTAAGGACTCCTCTTGGAACATTAGCCTCTCTCATTCTCCTAAAACTCAGATTTTCTGACAGATAAAGCACCTACTTAACTTAGGTGCCAAAAAATACATCACTGACACATGGTATAGATGGATTCCCAGGCCTCCAGTTGCCTTACCTGTGAGATCTCACGTCTGCTCTACCCACAGTGCATCAGGAATGACCTCCAGTTGGGTGGTGTTAGGGGGAGTTTTATTTGAAAGTGGTTCCAAAACCTGTAAGAGAGATAAATCAGGGAAATACAATTTTGAAACATTCATATCTGTTGTTTTGCCAGAATTCGTTTGGTGCCCAGTACCCAGCTTTCCTCAGAGATACTATTTCTGTGTGTTCAGCTGTTTGCATAGCCTAGCGTTTTACAGTGTGTTGAATGTAGTCCTTCAAAGCATGACAACTGTGTTTTATTTCTGTTTCTATATAACGTGGCTCATTTAAGGCATCCCCACATGTGAAAATCAAAATTTATATACTGTACACAAAAGCAGTAGAATATAGCATTGATGAAGGTACAGGCAAATGACTTTTGATTGTGTGATTTATGGGAGGTGAAGTGACTTCCTGAAGAAAGATTTGGCCATATGCACCTAAAGCTGAAATACCCTGGATGTATGGGGCCCAGAAACATGACTCCAGATAATTGATCCTAGGAAAATCACCATGAATTTCCTTAAGAAGACACACTACAATACATGTTGAACCAAATCATTCAAAATAGAGAAAAGTTAGAAAACAAAAGCCAGTCAAAGATGGATTAAACACAGTATGGATATACCTATATGTTGTCAAGGTAGATAGCCATTAAAACTACAATATATTGTTCAATACATAGGAATAAAAATATGTACACTATCATCTCATTTTTAAAAAGTATAAAGATGTCTATCTGTGTAAACAGGTAAAGATGAACTAGACACTAAATATAAATAGTTCCCTCTGGTTGATGAGACTGTTTATGGTTAGATTTTTTTTTACATTTCCTCAAAATTTCTACAGTGGATTTATATTATTTTGATAATTTGAAAAGGTTTGATTAACTCAAAGATCCCACTTTAGAAGCAACAGAAAAACTGGGCTGTGACTGCTTCCCAAGCTTCCTTGTAAGATCATCTTAAAACAATGACCTTTTTATCAAGACACAATATGACAGAATAATCTTTAACATCCATATTTGAGGAGTTTCCAAGATGGAATAAAGTTCTTAAGAAAAGGAAACTGCAGAATCTACCTCTCCCCAAAGCTGCCACATTCCCTCCTTTCCAGAACAAGAAGTGATGTATGTGTGCTATAAACCCAACCCACTGCCATCAAGTTGATTCTGACTCGTAGCTGTATGTTATATGTGCATTGAAAGGTTTGAGTGTGATGTCTGTGTCCTAGCACAGAGAGATCCTTAAAATACATCTATGAAAGTGAGAAATACATTGATGAGTAAGATATGCAAGCTGCAGAACCTGTGTACTGGGATGGCGTTAAAAAAAACAACGCTAACAATAATGCTTCACCTTCCACAACTATATGGACTTTTTACTGAGAAGAAATATATTGAGACAAGACAGGTCAAGATGGCAGACTAAATACAAGTATCCCTAAACCCCTTTGGAAACCAAGACCTGAACTGATAATTAAACAGAGGTTTCTGGACACCTAGTGAGCCCTAGGACATGGCATAGGGCTGTTAATTTGGACTTCATACCACTAAACTGAAAACTTCCTCTCTTTTGCTGACCCCTGCTCTTGGACAGTGCTGGCTTTCATGGACAGAAGGAAATGTGCCATTTTAACTCTTTTATCTCTGTCTTAGCAGGCAGAGCTGGGACTTGACTAGCAACTAATCTCAGATGCACTGCTGGTGGGGTCAGCAGGTGAAACTGCCATATTTTGAGAGCCCAGATTTGGACTCTGTGCATCTTGGTACCTTTGGCCTCTCTTTCCGCCTCTGCCATCGAGTACCTTGTACCGAGGCAGGCAGCGAGCTTGTGCAAGATGCTAGCTTGTTCAACTGGGAGGCAGACATACCCATATGGAGACCTCAGCTGGACCTAATTCCTAGGCTAGGAGGTAGTGCCTGCCCGGAGGAGAGCACTTTCCCAGCAGAAAAGCCGTATTCTACACAGTGTCACCTATGGCTGGGGCCTGACAGCAGAAGCCAGCAAGGCAGTAGCTTCTCTGTATTTTGAACTAGTTTATAACATCTGGGGTTGGATATAGAGTTGCCTGCTTTGTCAGCTGGGAAGAAGGACTTGTACACCTGAAAACTTGACTGACTTTGGAAGTTGTCAGATACCTTTTACCTTTCATTTAAGACGGCCTAGAGAAACAATTGTAGTCCATCCTCACAGCATCTCTCCCAGCCTCTACTAACTCACATGATGCCCCAAAAGCAATAAACTCTGGATAAAAGCATAACCAAGAAACAAATTTGAGATCCCAGAGATGACACCATCCTCCTAAGAACAGCTGATATTTGACAAAGGCCCTAAGACATTATACTGGAATAAAAACAATCTCTTCAACAAATGGTACTGGCAAAATTGGATATCCATCTGCAAAAAATTGAAACAAGATTCATATCTCACACGTTATACAAAAATCAACTCAAACTGAATAAAAGACCTAACTATCAAATCTACAATGATAAAGCTCATTGAAGAAAAAACAGGATCAACAACAGAAATTTTAATATGCAACACAAACTTCAAAGTCTGACAAACAAACCACAATCAACAGAAGAGAAAACAGGGAAATGGGAACTACTAAGAATCAAACACTTTTGCTCATCTAAAGACTTCATCAAAAGAAATAAAAGACCACCTGCTGAATGGGAAGAACATTTGGCAACTATATGTCAGACTGATGCCTGATCTCCATAATCTATAAGGTACTACAAAATATCAACAAGAAAAAGATAAATCATCCAGTTAAGTGATGGGCAAAGGAGATGGACAGATACCTCTCTAAAGAGGAGATCCAGGCAGTCAAAAAACACATGCAGACATGCTCATGATCATTAGCTATTAAATAATTTCAAATCAAAACTACAATGAGATATCATCTCACCCCAACAAGGTTGGCCATGATCCAAAAAGCACCAACAAATGCTGGAGAGGCTGTGGGGAGATTAGAACTCTCCTACACTGTTGGTGGGACCACAAAACGGTAAAGCCTCTTTGGAAAGCAATCTGGTGCTTCCTTATAAAGCTGGTTCTAGATATACCATTTGACCCAGTAATTCCACTGCTCAGAATATTTTACAGAATCAAGGCCATTCACACCAACTGATACATGTACATGAATGTTTATTGCAACACAGTCCACAATAGCAAAAAGATGGAGTCAACCCAGATGGCCAACAACAGAGGAATGGATAGGTAAACTGTAGTATATATACTCAATGGAGCACTATGCAATGATATAAAACAATGATGATTTTAGGAAACATTTCATAACCTGGTTTCAGTTGAAGGACATTATGCTGAGTGAAAGTAGTCAGCGACAAAAGGACAAATATTGTATGAAACCCCTATAATACAAACTTAAAAACAGACTCATGCATAGAAGAAAAGACTCTTTGACAGCTGCAAGGGTAAGGAGGGAGGGAGGGTGAGGGGAGCAGGGCTTAGATCATTTTATAGATAGTTGGCTGGGTGAAATCTGTGACAGCACACATTAGAAAGAAGATCAATATTAACTTGACTTCAACATAACATGATGACTCCTCCCATCTTAACCCAATATTGCAAGGACATAGTAGCTATGCTGGGGGGCTGAGGACCAAGCTCTCAGGGGAAATCAAGGCCAACTGTTACAACTAGCATTTTGCTAAGAAAGCCTGCTGCACCCCACAATGGTGAGTGGCAGCTGGGGTCTTAAAAGCTGCCAAGCTGCCATCTGAGGGTATAGCAAATGGTCCCAACTCAGCAGGAACAGATGATCACCAAGGACCAAACCAACATGGGGGAAAGAGAACTCAGACAACAGAGAGACCCATGTGAGTGGGTGACTACATCGACTTGTGACCAGGAGAGTGGTGCCTGGGCACCACTGGTGATAGCTGTGATGGAGCTCACAAAGTTGAGTCTTACTGGCAACACAAGAATAAAAAGGGGTGCACTCTGAGATCTCCACTAAGAGACCACAATTGATGGTCCAGGGGCCTCAGAGCTTCCCTGGGAGCATGGCCCCTGGCCCTGATGCTGCATCTGTCCAAAAATCACAATGGAGGTCAACTTTTCAGACAGGAATGGATTGGACTTGTTGACACAGAGTGACCATATCATATGCGCACTTTATGGTTCTATGCATCTATAGGATGTCGTCCTGCTGACTTCTTACTGGAGGTGGGAGAGAGGGTGGAAAGGGTGGGATAGGAGATTGCTGGGAAGATAAGACATGTATGGAGCAGAGAGGAAAAGTGTGCTGTCACTGGGCAGGGAGAGAGGTGGCAGCTGCATATAGGTGGGCATGCAAATTTATATGTGAATGTACATTTTCATTCAATCAACTTATAAATCAATTTATAAAAATAAATTAAGAAAGAAATAAAAAGAAATACATTGAGAGAAATAGGCCTGTGAGGACACATTCATATCATTATCAAGGATTATCCTAAAAAGTGGGAACGGGAGAACAGGAAACAGTTTACTGGGAGATGCAGGATGGAGTTATGTATTTACTTTTACTTTTCAGTCCATACACTGCTATATTATCAGCATCTTCTGTAACACAGAGACACTTAAAAACAAATAAGTTAATTTTTAAAAAAAATTAATAAATGCCTGGGCTTGCAAACTCAAGGTAGATGCTAACTAGTGAGTGTTGCTTATAAATTGTAAATGATTGGAATTGTTAAGGCCACATTACTTCTATTTTCAGAGGATCAGTGGTAATGAAAGGAGAATACTCTCTCCCTTGGTAAGTATTCTGCAATATAAAAATGACCAATGGGCCTTTCTGAGATTTCCACACAAATATTGCAAATATAATCTTAAAGACATACAGTTTTGCAATCAAAGAGTTCCACAGCAGGCAACAGGAACATTGGGGTGCCTTTCTGTTAACCACTTACCAAAACCAAAAACCAAACCTACTGCCTTCAAGTCGATTCCAACTCATAGCAACCTTATGGGACAGAGTAGAACTGCCCTTAGAGTTTCCAACAAGTGTCTGATGGATTCAAACTGCTGACCTTTTGGTTAGCAGCCATTGCACTTAACCACTATGCTGCCAAAGCTTCCATTAACCAATCAAAACAAAGAACCCAGTGCCATCAAGTCAATTCCAACTCATAGAGATCCTATAGAATAGAGTAGAACTGTTTCCAGGGGATATCTGGTAGACTGGAACTGTTGACCTTTTGGTTAGCACACACTGCATTTAACCACTAAGCCACCAAGGCTTCTGTTAACCAATTAGCCCACCAAATTCATGCTCATGTTTGGGCACAGATGGACACATGATACAGAAAGTAACTGTCTTCAGTGAAAACATACTTGCCACATACACACTCACCCACTCCTTATTCTGGTTTTGGCAAGCCACAGCTGTCCCTTCCATAATGTCTTTTCTTTACCTATATCAAAAACCACTTCCAGAAAGGATGAGAAGCAAATTCACTTGAATGCATAATTGCCAACTCCTTAAATTGTTCTTTCTAACGAGATCTGCTTTTTAAAAGGCTAACAAAGGAACGAAACACTAATGGGGAGATCCCGTTAGCCTATTGGTTGCCTATTGGTTAAGCACTATGGCTGCTAACCAAAAAGCTGGCAGTTGAAATCTGCCAGGCTCTCCCTGCAACCTCCAGGAAGCAGTTCTGCTCTGTCCTATAAGGTCGCTATGAGTCAGAATCGACTCAACACCAGTGGATTTGGTTTGGGTTGGGTTTGCTTAGAATTTGGGGGCCTAGGCAGACACTGATGCTGCTTGTTTGTCCGTCCATGGCATCTTCTGGAGTGGCCTAGGGCATGACAAGGATTTTCAGACTTACAGATGATGGTATATGTCAGGATCCCGCTGGAGTCGGGTCTGGAACCCTATATACAAGTCATCCCAGAGCAGTCCATTCTTCACCACATGTCTGATGACATCCACCCGGCTCCGTATCTGAAACAGATGCAGAGCGACATGCAGGGATGGCCCTGAGAGCAAACAGTACCACCTCCCTCTTGTCCCTGGGAGAAGGCACTGCCCTGGATGGCAGAAGCATGGAGAATCAAGGAAAGGCACCAGACATCACAGACTGCAGGAGAAAGAACACAGTGCAACAGAGATCAAGGGAAGGAAAACAAAAGATGAATAAAGAGCTGGTGGAATGTGGTGACTGAGAATACAGACTGCGGGATCAGACTGCTGGATTCTATTCCACATTCTAGTGTGTGATCTGGGTAACCCTTCTGGGCCTCAGTTTCCTCATCTATAACATGAAGATAATAATACAGCTTTCCTAATAGCACAGTGGGGTTAATTTGCATCAGCTGGCTGATACCCTTAAAGAATCCAATTTCTGATGCTGATACTGTTGAATATGGTGAAGCAGCACAGAATTTGGAGACAAGCGGAGATGATTCTGAGTCCCAGCTCAACTCTTACTACGCAAATTTAAACTTGCTAAGCCTTTGTTTCCTCTATGATAGGAACTAGTGCGAGTTTAAAAATGAGATGATTTATACAAAGAGCATGCAGTGGGATGAAAAGTTTTCCTGAGAACGCATCCAGTTTTAAGAATTCATCAGTAGCAACATTCAAGTTTACCAAGCTCTTCTTCGGTATGGTACCATGTTCTTTAGGTGTTGTTCATTTGTTTTCTGGGAAATACTATGTTAATACTGGTAGTGGTAACTTTTCATAAATGACATGATGTCAAATGAAACAGAATAAATAGATTCACATGTTAGGTGTATCTCCTTTTGCTGCATCATTCCAATGTGGCAATTATATCCATTGCAAACTGACAGTTCAAGCAAAACACAGAGGGTTTAGCCAGCAGAGATTTGGGATCATGAATACACAGCTTGAGAGGCCTGAGAAATGCCCAACTGGTACGTACTCTCAAGACCTGGTCCTGACAGTGACAAGAGATTGACTATCTTGATCTTTCCGTCTGAAGAGGGGAACATGAGAAATATTCGGGGTGCAAAATGTGCAGATCTTGGTAATTGATTAACTTTGGGGATGAGGTCCTGGGAAGAGACAGTGATTATTCCCTTGCTTCTAACTTACCTGACTGAAGGCATAACAGGCTCAAGAACCAGGAGCTGTTTTAGAGAAGGATGAGCTGGATTCGGAACAGACTGAAGCTGAGGTGCCAGGCACTGAATTAGAAACATGACAATGTTGGAGGGAGCCCGGGAGAGGTCTATGCTAGATTTAGGGATCTGGGAATTATTAGCAGAAAAGTAGTCTCAGCAGATGAGTTCACCCAGGAAGAGATATGAGCAGAAGAGTAGACCAGGCACAGAACCCTGAGAGAAACCAAGACAGTTATGCTACGGCTAGAGAGAGAGAGGCCCCTGAAGAACACAGAATAGTCCGGAAGCTAGGAAAAACAGAGACAGTATCACTAAAACCAAGAGGAGACCTCCTGGTTCAAAACAACAGGAAGATCACATGTATAACATGTCTTCTCCAATGCTTGAAGGTCAAATTAAAAAGTTGACAAATCAGTTCTAGAAGAGAAATGCAGCGAGGAAGAGACAATGAGGTGAGTTGGCAGCAGGCAAGAGATTTCAACTAGCTGTGAGAATCAGGAAAGCAGGTGGACAAATTCAAAGCAAAGAGGCAGGGGGGAGGCAGCCGAGTCCCCCTGAGTACATGGAGGAGCACTGGGACATGGAGGGAACAAAGTATCAGAGGACAGCAGGGCAACACAAGCAAAGGCACACACGTGACACAGTTGATCTCTTCGCTAACCCTCTGCACAGCTCCCTGGACAAATGTATTCCCACAGTTCTCTGAGTAAATACCATCAGTTTGGGAGGAGGGAGCGCTACGGGGGCTAGGACAATAGTATCTGTGGGATATCCTAGAACAAGTGGCTCAATATTTTGGCATCTAGAGGTCCCCCAGCCTGATCACTATCTCCCCACCTTCAAAACTTAAAGCATCTGGTGATCCTAAACCAAATACAGACCTTAGATCTGTTTCACATAACCTAAGGTCTTTCTCCATCACCCATATGTCAGCTTAGTGAACTGTGGGGGCTTGCATCTTGCTAAGCTGCTAGAAGTAATGCTATCAGTCTTTTAAATACCAGTAGGTTGACAGGTTTCAGCATGGCTTCCAGACTAAGACTAGGAAGAAAGGTCTGGTGACCTACTTCTGAAAATTAGCCAGTGAAAGCCATATGAATCACAACAGAATACTGTTCAACTCACTGACTTGGAAAGGTCAGCAGTAAGGATCAATTGCTAGAGACAGACATTATGTTTCTTGAGATGTAGAGGGCCAGGGAGGACCCTTGGTGAGATGGATTGGCACACCAGCTACAGCAGTGGACTTGAACATGCTGGCGATGGTGAGGATGGCATGGGGCCAGGCAATACTTCATTCTGCTGTACATCAGGTCTCCCTCAGTCAGAGATGACTTGATGACAGCTAAGAACAACACGATCATTTCTAAAAATTGAACTAGTTTTCAGCATTTATAAACCTGGCTATTACACACAAAAATCTGGATTTCTGAATCATCTGGAAATTTCTGAAAATCAGCTGGAGCTAAGTAGCAACTGCTCCCTTCTAAATTACATCCTCCCTCCCCTGCCCCCTCCAAGATCCACCTATTTATCAGGTCTGCTTTGGGCCAGGCTGAGCATTGAAGCTGTTAACCCTTGCTGTCAAGTAACAGCACAGGCTGACAAACTCTATGCATATATATAGAGCCTTCGATTGGGAATTACAGACTAATCCCTTAATTCTTAGAAATCTACAGAAGAAGCAGCACCCAGAATCAGTATCTTTTGAGCAATGTTGCATGCAATGGGAAGCCAAAGTGTCAATGCTTTCAGGAATCTAAGGGAAAGGATTAGCCACCCAGAATGATATACTCAAACTAGCACGCAACACAAGGCAGGAAAGCAGTCAACGTTTAACTCCCACATCTGTGCTCTGTCTGAGGTAGTTACTTAAGGAGAAAGTCCCACAAAGGAGTAAAGCATGAAAGGGAAGGTATGGGTGGTGCAGTCTAGGAGACAGGAATGGATATCCCAGGTGGCAGATTTGCGGGTGACCTAGAGAGGAGCCTATCCAGACCACAGCAGAAAGATGGTGAGCTACCGGGTGTCTAGACAAGATGCAGAATTGGTATAATAGAAAGGTAAATAATATAAAAAGAAAGAAGGAGGGAAAGAAGGAAGGTACAATGAGCAGGTTCCAGGTAGCAAGAAAAGGAACTCTCCTAAGTGTAGCACAGTCATAGAGAAATCTCATTAAAATCTTAGAGATAAAAACACTCGGGAGACACACCACAGATCACCACGTGCGGCAGGTGGGATAATTTACCCGACAGCATATTTAAATTTGGAATTCCTAGGGGAAACTAATGTGCTTGGTTGCTAACCAAAAAGCTGGAGGGCCAAGTCCAATCAAAGTCACCTTGGAAGGCCTGGCCATCCACTTCATGAAAACCAGCCATTGAAAACCCTCTGATGCACAGTTCTTCTCTGACATACCTGGGGTCACCAAGAGTTGGAACTGACACCAACTGGTTTGGTTGTTTTTGATACTCACATCTACAACAGAGATGCCACTTGCCTCATCCAGCAGATGCATTAAGGAAGGCTATGAATAAGCTATTTTTTCTTTTTTTTTTTCAAATTTAATATTTTAAATGAACTCTGGGAGCTTGTTATTTTAAAAATTCCTAAGATGAATCTCCTTTAAGGCTAACAGACATATGGGACTCCTCTTAATTTATAGGTTTTTAAATTTATATTTGAGAGACAACACAGTGGCTGAAAGCCTACGCTTTGAAACCAGAATTTGTGAGTTCGAACCCCTGTGCCACCATTTACCAGTTGTACAGCCTTGGGCAACTTAGTGAACTTTTTAATATGGCAATTTCATCATCTATGAAATGAGGGCTATATAATTTCCCTTTATAGAGCTGATAAGAGGATTAAATGACTTACAAGTTATAGAGTGTTTAAGCCTTTGCTTAAACTAAAATAAGCTGTGTGCTTGTAAAGTAAAGCAAAAATATAAATGCACTTTTTTCAAATGGGTGTAAATGTGTTTAGCACCTACATGGTTGCTTCTCACAGGATTTACCTACATGTGAAAATCTAGTTTTTTTTAACTTACAAATTAGGCAGTAGGTCATCAGTTTTCCTGAAGTTTCAACATAGAACTCACTTCAATAGCCAATACTTTACTAAACATAGTTATACAAGTCAACTGATAAAAATGTAGTTTAAGAACATACCTCTTATATAAAAGTACATTTTGACTTCTACAAGTTTATGGCATCACACAAGCAATAAGAACGTTAAGGACAGACTTGGTGTCCTCAACATCACTGTGGCAAACGATTAGGTTTGGGGCTCTACAGATTAATTAATTTGTATATAATCCTAACATCTAATTATTTTACATTTATACAGCATTTTAATTATAACACTTGCTCACATATATTATGTCACTTAACTCTCACATCCACCTGACAAAGTAGGAATAAACTCTATAGAAGAGAAAGAAAAAAAAACACTGAGTCTTAATCTGGTAAAAAAAACTTTCTGCAAGACTCAGGATCATTGAGTTGTTGCGCTGGGACACCAATACTGACGTTGTCTCCAAAGACATGGCTCTTTCCATTATGTCATCCAGTTGATGGATTCATTCAAAATTGGAACTCAACAAAGGATGTGTTGACAGCAAAAGATGTATTGATTTATGTTGATGAATTCCTTTTATAGAGATACTCCTCAGGTTCACTTGAGGAAGCAGACATCATTGGAGAAAAAAGAAAGAAAGGTAGAAACCAAAGCTCTCAGGCTTTACAGTAGCTTATGCTGATCAAGTGTTTGAAAGCAAGCAGGTAAAGGAAACCAATCTTCATGAAAGCGTTGAAAAGAAACAAGGATGGACTTCAGTTAATAACAAGCTTGCAATACTGGTCCACTGTTTCTCCTGCTGTTAGGTGCCATTGAGTTGGGTCTGACTCATACTCATCCTATGTTTCACAAAATCAAGTCTGCCTGGCCCTGTGGCATCCTTATAACAGTAGGTATATTTGAGCTCCTTGTTGCAGCCACTGTGTCAGTCCATTTCACTGACAATCTGCTCTTTTGCTGACCCTTTGCTTTACCAAGCATGATGTTCTTCTCTAGGCATTGGTCTTTCCCAATAATATGTCCAGTGTGAGCAAGATGAAGTCTCATCACTCTCATTTCTGAGAATTATTCTGGTTGTACTTCTTCCAAGACAAAATTGTTTGATCTTCTGACCAAAGCCAAAAAGCCAGATCCACTTCTATTGAGTTGATTGTGACCCATAGCAACCCTATAGGACAGAGTATAACTGCCACATAGAGTTTCCAAGGAGTGCGTGATGGATTCAAACTGCTGACTTTTTAGTTAGCAGCTGTAGCACTTAACCACTATGCTACCAGGGTTTCCTGAGCTTTTTTGACAGTCCATGGTATATTCAATATTCTTTGGCAAAACTATAATTCAAGCACATCAGTTTTACTTTTGTTTTCCTTTTTCAATGTTCAGCTTTCACTTGCCTATAAGGCAACTAAAAAGTCCCTTGACCGGGTCGGGGCAACTTAGTCATCAATGTGACATCTTTGCTCTTTAAGATTTTGCAGTGTCTCTGGCCAATGTAATAAATACACTGTTCAATTTTTTGACCACTACTTCTGTGGTCATTGGTTGTGGACCCAAGTAAAATGAAATCCTTGACAACTTCAACTTTTTCTCCATTTATCACAATATTGCTTATTAAACCAATTGTAAGTACTTTTTGTTTTCTTGATGTTGAGTTTGCCACAAATGTGCTATGGTAATGTAAGTTGCTAATGATAGTCTCTGTACTATCTTTGAAACTTTTCTGTAAATCTAAAACTACTCCAAAATAAAAAGTTTATTATAAAAGAAGGAAGGGATAGAGGTAGGAAAAGAGGAAGGAAGGAAGAAACACTTCCACCAGTGTTGCTGCTTACTTCCTCATAGGGATGTTCCCGGCTTGGTCTTGTCCTTGGAAAGGATAAATCTAGAAAGTCAACCAAATAGTCATATCCTCCAGGATAAGGGTTGAAGTCTTCATCTGTCTCAATCATCTGTGCAAAAAACAACATGGTAAAAGGAAGAATCATATCAATCTGGTAGTCAAGGTCTTGAAAATGTCCTAATATACAGTAAGACCCAAAAGCATTTAAAATGATAAGTTGTACTGAATTGGAATTAATATAGAAAAGGTCTCCCCCGTCTTTCCTGAACTGATAACATTTAAATCCTAGTCTTCTACACTACCACAACTGCTTCCTATCATTAACTTCAATCAGATTTATAGAGAAGATTATCATTATCTCAAATACAATTCATTAAGGAGTCATCAAAACCACCATTAAATTTGCAAACTAGGGAATACTATATTTTTACACAAATAATGTACACTTTCTCCATCTGTTTGCCAGCTATACCCTCTGCCATTGAGGGATTCTCACAAGCAGAAGCGTGCCAGTCCTCTTCCACAAGTTGTTGTTAAATAAAAATTAATGTGTTCTTATCTTTAAGTCTAAGATGTGTTTCTTGTAAGCAACATATAGATGGGCCACATATTTTGATCCAGGATATCACTCGCTGTCTCTTACTGGAGGTTCAGTCTATTTACATTCAATGTGATTATTGATAGGTATATGTTTAGTGGTGTCATTGTGATATGTTTATTTTCATGTTGATGATTTCTCTGTTGTTCTTATTAATCTGTTCCGGGACATTCTTCTTTATGAATGGTATGAGTTTTGATTTTATATCTGTTGCTTACAAGAAACACATCTTAGACTTAAAGATAAGAACAGGATGAAAATTAAAGTTTGAAATAATATATATCAAGCTAATAATACACAAAAAAGAGCAGGTATGGCAATATTAATCTCAGATAAAACAGATTTTAATGTAAAATCCACTATTGTAGACAAGGCTGGTCACTATTTATTGCTGAAAGTTTCAATACTCAAGCAAGACCTAACAATATTAACTACTTACACATGCAATACCAAAGCACCTAAATACATTGAACAAGTACTGACAACATTGCAAAATGAGACTGATCATTCCACAATAATAATTGGGGACTTTAACATTCCTCTTTCAGTTAAGGATAGATCATCCAGAAAAAAGCTCAGTAAAGATACAGAAGATCTTATTGCAACAATCAACCAACTTGACCTTATCAACATATACAGGTCTTCTCATCCATCAACAGATAAATACACCTTCTTCTCCAAAGCACATGGGACATTCTCCAGAATAGACCATATGTTAGGTCATAAAACAATTCTCCATAAAATCCCAACCATTGATTTATTGCAAAGTACCTTCTTGGAGCACAGAGCTATAAAAGTTGAAATCAATAACAGAAAATTCATAGGTAAAAATTCCAACTTGTGGAAACTGAACAACACTTTACTCACAAAGCCTTGGGTTATAGAAGAAATTAAAGACAATTAAAGAACTTTATGGATTCAGATGAGAATGAAAACACATCCTACCAGAATTTATGGGATACTGCAAAAGCAGTGCTCAGAAGTCAGTTTATAAATGCACACTTCCGGAAAGAAGAAAGAGCACAAATTAAAGAATTAACCTCACAACTTGAACAAATAGAAAGAGCAACAAAAGAAACCCCTCAGACACCAGAAGGAAACAGAGTATAAAGACTATAGCAGAACTAAATGAATTAGAGAATAGAAAAACAATCAAAAAAATTAACAAAACCAAAAGCTGGTTGTTCAAAAAGATCAACAAAATTGATAAGCCATTGGCTAAACTTACAAAAGAAAAACAACAGAAGATACAAATAACCCAATTAAGAAATGAGTTTGGAGATGTTACAACAGACCCAACTCAAATAAAATATATCATAACAGAATACTATGAAAAGCTACACTCTAACAGGTTTGAAAACCTAGGGGACATGGACAAGTTTCTAGATTCATATGACTCACCAAGACTATCACAAGGAGAAATAGATCAACTTAATAAATCTATCACAAAAGAAGAGATTGAAAAAGTCATCAAAAATCTACCAACCAAAAAAAGTCCTGGCCCAGACAGCTTCACCGGAGAATTCTACCAAACTTTTAGAGAAGAATTAACTCCAGTACTAACGAGGCTATTTCACACTACAGAAAGAGATGAAATACTTCCAAATTCATTCTATGAAGCCAGGATAACCCTGATACCCAAACCAGGGAAAGATCCCACAAAAAGAAAATTAGAAACCAATATCACTCATGAATCTAGATGCAAAAATCTTCAACAAAATTCTAGCCAATAGAATTCAACAGCATATAAAAAAATAATTCATCATGATCAAGTTGGTTTCATTCCAGATACGATTCAACATCAGAAAAATAATTAATGCAATCAACCACATTAATAAGACAAAAATCACCTGATTTTGTCAATTGATGCAGAAAAGGCATTTGACAAAGTTCAGCATCGATTCATGCTTAAAACTCTCAGAAAAATAGGACTAAAGGGAAAATTCCTCAATATATCAGTAGCGTCTATGCAAAGCCAACTGCTTTCATCATCCTGAATGGTGAAAGACAGAAAGAATTCCCTTTGAGAACGGGAACTAGACAAGTATGCCCACTCTCACCACATCTATTCAACACTGTGCTAGAAGTTCTAGCCAGAGCAATTAGACAACTCAAAGAAATAAAAGGCATCCGTATTGGCAATGAAGAAGTAAAGATTTCCCTCTTTGCAGATGATATAATTGTTTATACAGAGAATCCAAAGAAATCCATAAGTAAACTAGTAGAGCTAACAGAAGAACTCAGCAAAGTATCAGGATACAAAGATAAACATAACTAAATCAATAGGATTCCTTTATACTAACAGTGAAATTGTTAAAGAAGAAATCACCAAATCAATTGCATTTACTATAGCCCCCAAGAAGATAAAATACCTAGGAATAAATCTCACTAGAGAAATAAGAGATCTTTACAGAGAAAACTACAAGACCTTACTACAAAAAACTAGGAGAGACTTAACATAAGTGGAGTAATCTGCCCTGCTTATGGATAGGAAGACTCAATATTGTGAAAACGTCTACTTTGCCCAAAGCAATCTACTTATATAATGCAATCCCAATACAAATTCCAGTGACATTTTTTAATGAGATGGAGAAACAAATTATCAGCTTTATGTGGAAAAGGAAGAAACCCCGGATAAGTAAAGCACTACTGAAAAAGAAGAACATACTGGGAGGCCTCTCACTACCTGACTTTAAAACCCGTTACATTGCCACAGTAGACAAAACAGCTTGGTACTGGTACAAAAAGAGACATATAGACCAATGGAACAAAGTAGAGACCCCAGAGATGCTACCATCCTCCTAAGAACAGCTGATATTTGACAAAGGTCCTAAGATTTTGAACTGGGGTAAGAACAGCCTCTTTAACAAATGGTGCTGGCATAATTGGATGTCCATCTGCAAAAAATTGAAACAAGACCCATACCTCACACTTTACACAAAAATCAACTCAAATTGGATAAAAGACCTAAATATAAAAGCTAAAATGATAAAGCTCATCCAAGATAAAATAGGGTCAACAATGGACATTTTCATATGCAATATAGACAGACTACAAAATCTGACAAACAAAACACATTCATCAGAAGACAAATTAGAAAAATGGGAATTAATAAGAATCAAACACTTCTGCTTATCCAAAGACTTCATCAAAAGAATTAAAAGACCACTTACAGAATGGTAAAAAACATTTGGCAACTCTATGTCAGAGCAACACCTTATCTCCATAATCTATAAGGTTCTACAAAATATCAATAAGAAAAAGACAAATCATCCAATTAAGCGATGGGCAAAGGAGGTGGACAGACACTTCTCTAAAGAGGAGATCCAGGCAGCCAAAAACACACGTGGACATGCTCACGATCATTAATTATTAAAGAAATTCACATCAAAATGACAATGAGATACATCTCATCCCAACAAGATTGGCCATGATCCAACAAATGCAAAACACTAAATGTTGGAGAGGCTGTGAAGAGATTGGAACTCTCCTACACTGCTGGTGGGATCACAGAATGGTGCAAACTCTTTGGAAAGCAATTTAGCATTACTTTAAAATAATGGATATAGATATACCACTTGACCCAGTAATTCCTTTGCTTGGAATATATCCTACAGAATCAAGGTCATTCACACCAACTGATACATGCACACGAATGTTCATTGCAGCACAGTCCACGATAGCAAAAAGATGGGGTCCACCCAGATGCCCAACAATAGAAAAACAGATGGGTAAACTTTGGTATATGTACTCAATGGAGTACCATGAAATGATAAAGAACAACAATGATAGCAGCGACATCTTTCAATTTGGTCTCAACTGGAGGACATCATATTGAGTGAAACTAGTCAGCGATGAAAGACAATTATTATATGAAACCCCTACGTTAAAAACTTAAAAGCATACTCATACATAACAGAAAAGACTCTTTGACTACAAGGGTAGGAAGCATGGGAGGGCGGGAGGGCGAGGGGCAAGGGTTTAGATTAGATAGTTGTTAGAAATTTCATTGAGTGAAATTGGTGACAATACACATTAGTAAGAAGATCAATATTAATGAGACTTCAGTACAACTTGTGTACTCCTCCTATCTTAACCCAATATTGTAAGCACAGAGTATGTACACTTTTATTTTTTATTTAATTGAAAAAAAAAGAAAACAATATAGAAAAAAAAGTTAACGTAATGGTTTTAGGTAAGGCCAGCAAACAAATATAGAAGGTGCATTTTATTTGCATGAGAATACCAGTAAATAAAATGAGAAAAGTTTCTCAGCTGTCATAGAGCAGCTATATTAAACTGTTTCATTGAAAACTCCAAAAGCATTCTCTTTCCACAGCAATTATCCAACTAAAATGATCACCCGGATTTGGATTTCAAAGAAAAACTCCTAAAACTTACTGGGGAGCTAAAAAAATTATTTTGCCAAGTGAGGACTCAAAAACAACAGCAGAAAAACAACAAAAAACTCTCTTCTACTACCAGAACTATCTAAATCAAACTCATTATCAGCTTGATTCTGACTCACAGTAACTCTATAGGACAGCATAGAACTGGCCCATGGGGTTTCCAAGACTGTAAATGTTTCTGAAAGCAGACTGCCACATCTTTCTCCTTTTGAGCAGTCGAACACTTAACCACTGCACCACTAGAACCCTCTCACTACCATCTGCTGTCCTTTTATTTTATTAAAAGAAGATTGTTTAAGCTCCTCAAAATAGAAAGGACACGATCTTGGAGTAATAATACTTTATATTAGGAATAGAGAGTTAAAGTCTTTTACAAACATCCATGCCCCTACTCATACTCACCTTGCTACTGACAAACAGAATTCAGACTGGCATTGACCTCAGGTAGGTTTTGGATAGTCACTGCTTTAGAGAATGCGACACCTTTTAGGGACTATTTGATGTTCAGGGGTTGAATGATAAACTTGGAAATAGTGCTCACTGTGGAGATAATGCAACCCTGGTGGAACAATAGTTAAGAACTTGGCTACTAATCAAAAGTTTGGGAGTTCAAATCTACCAACTGCTCCTTTGAAATCCTGTGGAGCAGTCCTATAGGGTCACTATAAGTCAGAATCAACTCTACAGTAATGGTTTTTTTGTTGTCATTGTTGGTGTTTGTTTAAATGGGTTCACACTTTAAAAGTGCGAGTATTGTCCATTTTCTGAGACCAGGCCTGCACTTTGCTCTCTACCCACAGTCTCAGGCACCAAGAACAAACCAGAGGTGACTGGTTACTCAGCAACTTTGTAGTTATTCCTGACCCATTTCTGTCTTCTTCTTTTTCCTCCAACTCATGGCAACTGTGTGTGTCAGAGTAGAACAGTGCTCCAGAGGATGTTCAAAGGCTACAATCTTTCATAAGTTTATTGCCAGGCCTGTCTTCCAAAGGATATCTGAGTGGACTGAACAGCTAACCTTTTAGATAGCAGTCAAGCACATTAACTGTTTGCACCATCTAAGGACTCTTTTGGGTACTATCCAGGTGGCAAAAATGGCTAAACACTTGACTGTTAGCCAAAAGGCTGACAGCAATCTCCTTTTGAAAGATCACAGCCATTGACAAACATAACATAAATAAACACAATTTACTGATGTCTCAGAGATAAGAGTCAATTTTAAATCACTTAAAGAGGCAGATTGTGATATCTTCAAAAACTCCCAAAGCAACAAATCAAATTTTCCAGAGGAAGGGAAGTTCCTGGAATTATCAGAGGTAGAATACACAAGATTTATATGTAGAATTCTTCTAGAGATCAGGAAGGAGATGAGGCAAAAATGCAGCATAGTATAACAACAAACTGAACAGGCTGCAAGAAAGCATACAATGGCAAGAATTAGAAATTCAGAAAATTCATAATAAAATTATAGAATTAGACAGCACAATATAAAGTCAAAGGAGCAGAACTGAGGCAATGGAAGACTGAAATAGTGAGATTGAAGACAGGGTATGTGACATCAAGATATCTAAGGAAAAACCAGATAAAAAGTTTAAAAAATCAGGAAACACTAAAAATTATGTGAGACTCTACTAAGAAGAATACTCTACAAGTGACTGGAATATCAGAATGAAGGGTGGGTGGGAGGATTCACAGAACATACTCAGAGAACTGTCAAAGATTTGTGACAGAAAACTTCCAATATCATGAAAGATATGAAGATCTATCCTAGATGTTCATCAAGCTCCACACATGGTAGATCCTAAAAGAAAAACACCAAGGCATATTATATTCAAGCTTGCCAAAACTAAAGATAAGCCAACTTTAAAACTGGCTAGGAATTCATGAAAAATAACCTACAAAGGAGAATCAATAAGACTAAGCTTGAACTACTTAGCAGAAACCATGCAGGCAAGAAAGCAATGGGATGACAGACACAAAATCATGAAGGAAAAAAATTGCCAGCCAAGAACTATATATCTAGCAAAACCATCTCTCAAATATGATAGTGAAATTAGGATGTTTCCAGATAAACATAAAATAAGGAACTTTTCAAAAGCCAAACCAAAATTACAAGAAATATTGAAGGGAATCCTTTGGTAGGAAAATCAATAATATCACTTTAAAAACCCAAGACTAGAATGTGGAGGAAAGCGATTGGACATCAACTCAAATGGGGGGACCACAAAAATAATTCAAAGGCAAAACAATGAAAATAGGGAAACAGAGATGTCATTATGTAAACCTTATAACAAAAAAGAGATACTTAAAAGAAAATGTAGTCATAGATCTTTCACATGGAGAAGAAGTCAAGCCAATATAAAGAAATTAAAGAGTAGTTTAAATTTAGGGGAAAAATGGATAAATATTAAGGTAAACACAATGGAAACTATCAATCCTAAGCATCAAAGCAAAAAACAAGAAAAATATGAAGTCTCAACAAATACAAAACCAACAACATTAGAAAGATGAAAAGAAAACACAAAGAAAAAAGACTGAGCACAGAAAAATAAACAGAACAAAGGAATTATCTATAACATACAAACAAAAAAGACATCAAAATGACAGCACTAAACTCATACTTACCACTATTCATACTGAATGTAAATGAATTAAACACACCAACAAAGTGGCAGATTAAATTCAAAAAACATTATTCATCTGTAGTCTGTCTACAGGAGACACACCTTAAAGGCATGAACAAACTAAAATTCAAAGGATGGAAAAAATATATCAAGCTAGCAACATTCAAAAAAGAGCAGAAATGACAATATTAATCTCTACTAAAATAGATTTTAAAATCTACCACATTGGATAAGGAAGAAAACTATATAATGCTTAAAGGGTCAATAGTCTAGGTAGACATAACCATATTAAATACCTACACACACAATGACAGGGCTCCAAAATACATAAAACAAACTTTAACTGCACTGAAAACAGAAATAGACAGCTCCACAATAAGAGCGGTAGATGTCAACACACCACTTTCAGTGAAGGACAGAATATCCAGAAAAAAGCTCAGTAAAGACATGGAAGATCTAAGTGCCACAGTCAACCAACTTGACCTCATAGACATATACCGAACACTCCAACCAACAGCAGACAAGTATACTTTCTTTTCCAACACACAAGGAACATTCTCCAGAATTGACTACATAGTAGGCCACAAAGCAATCCTTACAAAATTCAAACTACTAAATATTACAAAGTATCTTTTCAGACCATAAGGCCATAACAGTAGAAATCAATAACAGAAAAAGGAAAAAGATCAAACACATGGAAACTGAACAACACCATGCTCAAAAGCTACTGTGTTACAGAAGAAATCAAGGATGAAATAAAGAAATTCACAGAATCAAAGGAAAATGAAAACACATCCTACCAAAACCTATGAGACACAGCAAAAGCAGCGCTCAATTTATCTCAATAAATGCACACATCCAAAAAGAAGCAAGGGCCCAAATCAAAGAATTAACCCTACAAGCAAAACAAGTAGAAAGAGAACAGTGAAAGAACAGCTTGGGCACCAGAAGAAAACAAATAATAACAACTAGAGCAGAACTAAATGAATTAGTCAAGTGCTGTTGAGTCAAGTAGAGAATAGAAAAATGGTAGAAAGAGATAATAAGACCAGCACTTAGCTTTCTGAAATGAAATCAATTAACTGTTGGCTAAAATGAAAAAACAAAAACAGGAGAGGAAGCAAGTTACTTGAACAAGAAATGAGATGGGCAATATACAAGAGACCCAAACTGGGAAAAAATATATATATATCATAACAGAATACTATGAAAAAATGTACTCTAAAAAATTTGAAAACCTAGAGAAAATGGTTCATCAACATAAACGGCAACTATACACATGGACCCCACCAGACAGAATACAGGAAATGCTGGAGAAGGATACTGAATGTACCATGGACCGCCGAAAAAAAAACAAACACAGATCCGTTCTGGAAGAAGTACAACCAGAGTGCTCCTTGGAAGTAAAGATGGTGAGAGTGCATCTTACATACTTTGGACATGTTGTCAGGAGGGATTATGCTTTAGAGAAGGACAGTGAAAAAGAGGAAGACTCTCAGTGAGATGTACTGACACAGTAGCTGCAACTATGAGTTAAGCATAACAATAATTGTGGACATGGCACAGGACTGTGCAGTGTTTCACTCTGTTGTACAGAGAGTCCTATGAGATGGGACTGACCTGACAGCACATAACAACAACAGAGAAAGTGGAAAAGTTCCTAGAACCACACTGCCTACCTTAACAAACAGAAACAGAATAAAGAAATCCTTTAAAAAAAGAAGAGATTGAAAAGGTAATTCAAAACCCCCAGCCAAAAAAAGCCTTGGTCTTGACAGCTTCACTACAGAAATATACAAAGCCTTCTGAGAAGAGTTAACACAACTATTACTAAAGATATTCCAGAATGTAGAAAAGGATGGAATATTCCCAAACTCATTATACAAAGAAAGCATAACCCTGATACCAAAACCAGGTAAAGACAGTACAAAAAAGAAAATTACAGAATTACCAACCAATATGTCTCATGACATATTCTAGCCAATAGAATTTAACAATACATCATGACATATTCTAGCCAACATAATTTAACAATACATCAAAAAATAATTCACCATGACCAAGTGGGATTCATGCCAGTGATGCATGGATGGTTCAACATTACAGAAACAATCAGTGTAATCAACCACACAAATAAAACAAAAGACGAGAATCATTTGACAAAGTTCAACACTGATTCATGCTCAAAACTCTCAGTAAAATAGAAGAGAAATTTCTTAGCATAATAAAGGACATTTATAGAAAGCCAACGGCCAACACCATCCTAAATGGAAAGATTCTGAAAGCAGACCCCTTGAGAAAGGAAACCAGATAAAGGTGGTTTCTATTGTCACCACTTTTATTCAACATTGTGTTGGATGTTCTAGCCAGAGCAATCAAGAAAGATAAAGAAATAAAAGGCATCCAAATTAGTAAAGAAGGAGTAAAAGTATCTCTATTTGCAGATGATATGATCATATACACAGAAAACTCATAAAAATCAACACCAAAAAAAAAAAAATACTGGAACTAATAGAAGAGTTTGGCAAAATATCAAGCTATAAGACAGACATACAAAAATCAGTTAGATTCCTTTATACCAACAAAGAGACAAATCACAAGTCAATACAATTTACAATAGCCCCCAAGACAATAAAATACTTAGGAATAAATCTAACCAGAGACATAAAGGACCTATATAAAGAAAATTGTAAGACTCTACTGAAAGAAACCAAAAGACCTACATAAGTGGAGAAACCTACCTTGTTCGTGGTTATGAAGATTCAACATCATGAAAATGTCTGCTACTCAAAGCAATCTATAGATACAATGCAATCCCAATACAAATTCCAAAGGCATTTTTTTAATGAGATGGAGAAACAAATCAACAACTTCATATGAAAAGTGAAGAAACTCCAGTTAAGTAAAGCACTACTGAAGATGAACAAGTGGGAGACCTCACAGTACCTGACTTTGGAACTTATTACATTGCCACAATAGTCAAACCAGCCTGGTACTGGCAGAAAAACAGATACAGAGACCAATGGAATGGAATTGAGACACCAGATAGAACATCATCTACCTATGAGCAGCTGATATTTGACAAAGGCGCAAAGTCTGCGAACTGAGGAAAAGACAGTTTCTTTAATAAATAGTCGTGGCATAACTGAATATCCATCTGCAAAAAACAAAAATGAAACAAGACCCATTATCTCATACCATGCACAAAAAATAACTCAAAATGGATCAAAGACCTAAACATAACATCTGAAACAATAAAGATCATGGAAGAAAAACTAGGGACAATGCTGGGAGCCCTAGTGCACGGCACAAACAGACTGCAAAACATTACCAACAATGAACAAACAAGAGAAGAGAAAACAGATACCTAGGAACTCCTAAAAATCACTTATGCTCATCCAAAGACTTCACCAAAAGAGTAAAAAGACAACCTACAGACTTGGAGAAAATTTTTGGCCACCACAAATCACATCAGCACCTAATCTCCATAATCTACAAGATACTGCAAAACCTTAACAAGAAAAACACAACTCAATTAAGAATGGGCAAAGTACATGAATAGGTACTTCACCAAGGAAGACATCCAGTCGCTAACAGATACATGAGGAAATCCTCACAATCATTTGCCATTAGAGAAATTGAAATCAAAACTACAGTGAGATACCACCCCACGACAACAAGCATAGCATTAATCACCAAAACACAAAACAATAAAAGTTGCCGAAGCTGTAGAGAGACTAGAACTTTTCTACACAGCTGGTGGGAATGCAAAATGGTACAGCGTTTTGAAACTGATCTGGCAATTTCCAAAACAGCTAGAAATAGAAATACGATACGATTCAGTAATCCCATTTCTTGTGATATATCCTAGATAAATACAGGCTGTCACACAAATAGATACATGCACACTAATGTTTACTGCAGCACTGTCCACAATAACAAAAAGACAGAATCAACCTAGGTGCCCATCAACAGATGAATGAATGAACTACGGTATATTCACCCAGTGGAATACCATGCCATAATGAAGAACAATGATGATCTTGGAAAATATCTCATAACATGGCAGAATCAGGAAGGCATCATGCTAAGTGAAATTAGTGAGTTTCAAAGGACAAGTATTGTACCAGGCCACTATTACAAGAACTCAAGAAAAGCTTTAAGCACAGAAGAAAGTAGTCTTTGATGGTTACAAGGGTGGGGAGAGAGGCAGAGAGATATTCATAACTGACTCATAGTGACCCTACAGACAAAGTAGAACTGCACCCATAGTTTCTAAGGAGCACCTGGTGGATTTGAACTGCCAGCCTTCTAGTTAGCAGTGGTAGCACTTAACCACTACACCACCGGGGTTTCCATAGATTATATAGCAGATGTGAACGGGGTTAGGTAAAGGAAATGACAGCATGCAATAGAAGGGAGGTCAGTATAGCTAGAGTATACCAAAAGTTAGAAGGTTTCCTAAATATAATTCAACATTTCCAAGGACAGAGGAGCAGGGGCAGGGGTTTGGAAACCATGGTTTCAGGGGACATTTAGATCACCTCGGATAACTAAGATTTTTTTAAGAAAATGGTCTGTGTCTCACTTTGGTGAATGGCATCTGGGGTCTGAAAAGCTAGCAAGTTGCCATCTGACGTAGGGAGAGAAAAATGGGTGTACAGAACTAGAACTCTATTAAAAGATCAGACTTGATGGTCAGGCAGACTGGAGGGTCCCCTGAGGACATGGCCCCAGACTCTCTGTTAGCCCAGAGCTTAAACCAGTCCTGAAGCCAACTCTTCAGACAAAGACCTGGACTTGACTGCAAGAGACAGAGTGATGCTGACAAAGAGCATGCCTCTTGGCTTAAGTGTGTACATGAGGCTGCTTGATCAGCTCCTGGCCAGAGGCAAGATGAGACAGTGGAGGGGGACAGGAGCTAGTTGAATGAACATGGGAAGTACAGGGTGGAAAGGAGTGTGCTGTTGCAGGGTAGAGAGAGCAGCTAGAGTTGCATAACAGTGTGTGTGCAGGGTCTTGTCTGGCAAATTGACTTGGGTTGTAAACTTTCACCTAAAGACAATGAAGTGGAAGAGAAGGAGGGAGGGAAAGAGGGAAGGAAGGGGAAGGAGAAGGAGGGAAAGAGAAAAAAGAGAGAGAGAGAGAAAAAGAGATGAAGGAAGTAAGAAAAGAAGGAAGGAAGGGAGGAAAGAAGGAAGGAGGGAAGGAAAGAAGGAGGAATAGAGGGAAGGAGGGAGGAAGGGAAGAAGGAAGGGAGGAAAGGAGGAAGGGAGGGAGGAACAGAGGGAAGGAGGGAGGAAGGGAGGGAGGATGGAAGAAGGACTAAAAATCACAGTCACCGAAAAACCAGTGGAGCACAGTTTACTCTTATACACATGGTGTCTCCGTAAGCTGGAATCCAACCAGCTGGCAGTGGGTTTTTTTTGTTTGTTTGTTTGTTTTTTCTGTTTTGCACCCTTGTCTCTCAGGATTTACTTTGTTTTTGGATATGCCCCTAGCTTTGGTGACCACATTATAAGGTGAACAGCTTGGCTTGCAGACGTGTATACATTGGAGCTCACTTCCAGCTCTAGGCCGACCCCTTGGTTTGTGCAACACAACTGCATGTGAGAGTTAGCTGCTGCTTTCCTATCCTCTTCCAAGTCACTGTCTCACTGAGTGGATCCCACATTCCAACCCCACAGTTTAAGTAGCTGTCCCCGCCATGCTAAGCAAACAAACAAAAACAGCCCCTGAAACGAAAATAAACAACAAGCACATGTGGATAGGAGGCAATAGAATGCTGCAAAGAGAAACCAAACACTACCTTTTCAACTAAGGAATGGTTTTTCACATTATCAAATCTGTTCACTGCTAGACAATCAGTAGAGCTTAACGAATGCTTATCAAGAAATAGTTTGGATTACTAATAGAATAAATAAATTTCATATATTTCAATACCATAAAAAAGCAAAGATAAATAACACTTCATAGCATACCCTGACCACGAGGTTGTAATCCTTAAATCCAGCCCAAGTGAAATATTCTTTTATCCAGGATGAGTGAAGAAATATTTCATCTCCTATGGCAGCATTCAAGATTTTTAAGTATGGTTCAAAGTCCCAAGAATCTTTGTAAATTTTAGTTCCTTCTGGAGGCTCTGTGATGCCCTTGCTTGAAGACACAAAGGAGAGAGGGTGGTGAAAAAGAGAAATGAATCCCCAAGGCAAGCTTTAGCACTTAAATATCAAAAATTAGCCAGGCTAGTAGCTTTGAGACTGTACAAGTACTAAAGGAACCATTTGGGGGCAGGGCCCACATCCCTGCCTTACTCAGAGAAGTACCTATTCGTTATTTGATATTGATAGATTTCCAAGTCAAATGTCACTTGAAGGAAATTGATGGTTGAAGAACAATGTCTGGAAACCACTGACTTGGACCTTCTTATCCCAAATAAAGAAGCCCTGGTGCTGCAGTGGTTAAAGCACTTGGCTGCTAACTGAAAGGACAGCAGTTTAAATACATTAGCCACTCTGTGCAAGAAAGATGTGGGGTGTCTGCTTCTTCCCTAAAGATTTACAGCCTTGGAAGCTCTATGGGGCTATCATCTGTCCTGTAGCATTGCTATGAGTCAGAATTGACTCAGTGGCAATGGATTTTACTTTTGGTTTTTTCCCAAATAACTAAACTGTGACACTATTAGCTGTCACTTGTTCACACTGACTTTGTGGATGTCTGTATGCCTTCCTGTAACCTGCTCAAAAAATTTAGAATATAAATTTCATGAAACTTGTACCTATGACTGACCAGAATCATAAGATTATCAATAAGTTTTTGTTGAAAGTAGGAATAATTTGAACCTATCTTTGCAATACATCCAGAATTTTGTGCCTCTAACATACAGTCTTATTACTGCACAAATCAAGCAACAGCCAAATGGGCAATTTTATTGTGCAACGCAGCCAGCAATATAGGTAAGTGAATTCTCTGATGTTCCTAGAGCTTGTCCATCCTGTGGGAGGATGGATTATTACACAAAAATGGAATTTTGAGTCCTGGGAATGGAATAGCCTGTATTCTGGATAAGGGAAATAATTCTGCTGTTTAAATTCTGTTTAAAAGTGGAGAACATTTTCTACCCCATAGAGATCTGGCAGGCAGTGGTAGAGGTCTATGTCCTTCTGCCTAAAACAATTTAGTTCATTGCATGCCCAAAGTTATAACTGAACTGGTTTCTATAACAAATTACCTACTAAATCCCGAAGTTTGTAACTTCAGAATATATTTTAAATCTTCTCCAACTCTCAATCTTGTCTCAGTTTAATAAATACATCTACTGCCATCGAGTTGATTCTAATTCATGGCAACACCATGTTCTATAGACTAAAACTGCTCCATAGGATTTTCCTTGGCTATAATCTCTACAAAATTAAAACTACAAAGAGATATCACCTCATCCCAACAAGGCAGGCATTACACAAATGATAAACATTGTAGAGGCTGTGGAGACACTGAAACACGTGTAGACTATTGGTGGGAATGTAAAATGGTACAACCACTTTAGAAATCAATCTTATGCTTTCTTAAAAAGTTTGAAATAGCAATACCATATGATTGAACTATCTCACTTCTTGAAATTTATCCTACTGAAAAAAGACCTGCCAAACAAATACATACATGTACACCAATGTTCATCACAACACTTTTCATGATAGCAAAACAATCAACATAGGTACCCCTCAATAGAAGAACAAACAAAGTACAGTATATTCACACAATAGAGTATTATGCAATAATAAGGAACCATAATGAATTTGGGAAACATCTCAAGAAATGGAAGAATCTGAAAGGCATTATGCTGAGTGAAATTAGTCAACTGCAAAAAGACAAATACTGTATGAGACCATTATTATAAGGATTCAAGGCTTGGTTTAAACACAGAAGAAAATATTCTTTGATGGTTATGAGGAGGTGGGAGGAGAGGGGTAGTCACTAATTAGATAATTGACAAGAATTATTTCAGTTGCAGGGAGAGAACATACAGCAGACAAGAAGTCAGCACAAATGAACTAAACCCAACAATCAGAAGTATTCTAAATGAAACTAAACACTTTCTCAGATAGAGTACCAGGTTCAAATATTCTGCATCCCACTTTGGTGAGTGGTGTCTGGGGTATTAAAAGCCAGTGAGTGGCCATCTAAGAAGCATTCATTGGTCTCAAACCACCTGGAGAAAAAGAGAAAGAAGAACATAAACAACACAAGGAAATCACAGGCCCAAGAAACAGAAAGGACTAAATATACCAGAGACTACATCAACATGAGACCAGAAGAATTAGATGGTGCCCAGCCGCCACCAAAGACTGTCCTTATAGGGAACTCCACAAACAGTCCTTGCTTGAGTGGGAGAAATGTGGGATGAAGAACTCAAACTCTAGTAAAAATACCAGACCTGGTGGTCTAACAGATGGGATCATCCCCAGAAGACATGCCCCCAGACTCTGTTAACCCAGAACTGAAAATATTCTGGAAGCCAATTCTTCAGACAAAGATTGAACTGGTATATAAGACATGAAATGATACTGGTGAAGAATGTGTTTCTTTGGCTTGTGAAGATAAAGGAGACTAAACAGGCAGCTCCTGTTTGGAGGTGAGAGGAAATGACAGAAGGGTACAGGATCTGGTTGACATGGGAAGTATGGCTTGGAGGGGAAGAGTGTTCTGTCACAGCATGGGAACAGTAGTTAGGGTCACATGGCAAAGTGTATGTAAGTTTTAAAATTGACTATAACTGTAAGCATTCACTTAAAACCCAGAAAAATAAAAATTTGTAATAAAAAAGGAAAGAAAATGTAAGGATAATTCTAAATTCATTTTATGACACCAGAAAAAGTCTGATAACAAAACCTGGTAAAGACACCACAAAAAAAAAAAAAAAAAAAAATTATAGCCTAATATGTCTCATGAATACAGACACAAAAATTCTTTTTTTTACAATTAAAAGAATATATTAAGCTTTGTTAAAAAAACTTTGCACATTTTTATTTTGTTGCAGTGTAATCAAAAAGACAAAAACCAAGCAAACCAAAAAACTCAGACTGTTGTAATAATTTAGAGAACTGCCTACCTAAACCACCCCATCATTAAGTAAGACAATTTCCAAATGTGGGGAAATTCTATAGGGATCACAAATTATAAATTCTAGCCAATAGCATTCAGCATCATATATATAAAAAATACAACACAACCAAGTGATATTCATACTAGGTATGTAAAGATGATCTAACATTAGAAAATTGATCAATGTAATCCGTCACATAAATAAAACCAAGTAAAAGAATTACATGGTCATATCAATCAATGCAGAAAAGGCATGTAACAAAGTCCAACACCCATTCTTGTTAAAAAAAAAAAAAAAGAAAAGAAAAAACTCTCAATACAACAGGTACAGAAAAGAAATTCTTCAATATAATAAGGGCATCTATACCATTCTTAACAGAGAGAAGCTGAAAGCATTCTTCCTGAGAAAAGAACAGGACAAGGATACCTTTTATCATCACTTCTATTTAATATTGTACTGGAATTATTAGCTAGAGTAATAAGGCAAGAAAAATAAATACAGGGTGTAAAAACCAGTAAGGAAAAAGTAAAATTGTACCTTCTTGTGGGTGATATGATACTATGGAGAATCCAAAGGACTCCATAAGAAAACTATAGAAAACTAAGAGAAAGATTCAGCAAAGTTGCCCAATACAAGACAACCACACACAAATGGAAAAACATACCACGCTCATGGATAGGGAGACTCAATATGGAGAAAGCATCAATTTTTACTCAGAGCAATCTACTACTACAACACAATCCTAGTCCAAATACTAATAGAATTCTTTAAAGAGATAGAAAAACTAACCAACAAACTTATATGAAAAGGAAAGACAGCCCAAATAAATAAAGTACTATTGAAGAAAAAAGTAAGAGGACTAGCACGTCATGACCTCAGAACCTATCAAACAACTATGGTAGTCAAAACACCCTGGTGCTGGTACAATGACAGATACATTGACCAATGGAACAGAATCAAGAACCCAAATGGAAATCCACCCATCTACAATCACCTGGTCTTTGACAATGGCCCAAATCCATCAAATAGGATAAAAGACAGTCTTTTCAACAAATGGTGCTGACAAAACAAGATGTCTATCAGGAAAAAAAAAATAGAAAGGAAGGAAGAAATAGGACCCATACCTTACAATAAACACAAAATCTAATTCAAAATGGATCAACAACTTAAACATAAAACCAAAAACTATAAATATCATAGAAGAAAAAGTAGGCTTAATGTTAGAGGCCCTAATACACAGCATAAATAGGATATAAACCATATCTAACAACACACAAACATGAGAAGATAAGCTACATAACTGGGATCTTCTGAAAATTAAACACCTATGCTTATCAAAAGACTTCACTAGGAGTTAAAAAGAACTACAGACTGGGAAGAAATTCTGGCTAAGACAAATCTGACAAAGTCTACAGGAAAATCCAGCATCTCTACAACAAATGAAATAATCTAATTAAAAAGTAGGCAAATGATATGGACACATCACCAAAGAAGACATTCAAGCACCTAACAGACATGTGAGGGAATGTTTTCAATCACTAGCCATTAGAGAAATGATAATCAAAACTACAATGAGACACCACCTCACCCTGACATTACTGGCATGAATCAAGAAAATGGAAAATAACAACTGTTAGAGAGGCTGCAGGGATACTGATACTATCATGCACTGCTGGAGGCAATGCAAAATGGTAAAACTATTTTAGAAAACAGTATGATGCTTCCTTAAAAAGTTAGAAATTGAAATACCATACGATCCAGCAATGCCACTCCTGGGACTGTATCTTAGAGAAATCAGAACCATCACACAGATAGACATATACACATCTATGTTCACTGCAGCATTGTTCACAACAGTAAGATGGAAACAAACTAAGTGCCCATCAATAGATGAATGGATAAACAAACTCTGGTACATACAAATGATGGAATACTACTCAATGAAAAAGAACAAGGATGAATCTTCAAAACATGTCACAATGTGGATGAATCTGATGAGTTATGCTGTGCGAAATAAGTCAAGTCAGAAAAGAACAAATAGTGTCTGAGAACACTATTACAAAGACTCATGAAAAAGTTTACACAAAGAAAAAATTTTTGATAGTTACTAGGAATGGGGGAAACCCTGGTGGCATAGTGGTTAAGTGCTATGTCTTGCTAACCAGAAGGTTGGTAGTTCTAATCCACCAATCACTCCTTGGAAACTGTGTGGAGCAGTTCTCTCCTGTCCTATAGGGTCTCTATGAATTAGAATGAACTTTGGAAACTGTGTGGAGCAGTTCTCTCCTGTCCTATAGGGTCTCTATGAATTAGAATGAACTTGACAGCAGTGGGTTTCATTTGGTTTTACTAGGAAAAGGATGGGTTGAAAGAGACAAACACTAACTAGACAATAGATACGAGGTAGCTTTGGTGAAGGGTACAACAGAACACAGTACAGGGGAAGCCAGCACAACATGACCAAGGCAAGGTCACAGAGGCTTCATAGACATATCCAAACTCCTAAAGGATGGAATTACTGGGCTGAGGGCTGGGGACCATAGTCTCCGGGGACATCTAGTTCAATTGGAATAACATAGGTTATGAAGAAAATATTCTACATCCTACTTTGGTAAGTAGTGTCTGGAGTCCTACAAGTGTGAGAGCGGCCATTTAAGATACTCCACTGGGCCATCTGGAGCAAGGGAGAATGAAGAAAACCAAAGACACAAGGGAAGTATTGGTCCAAAGGACTAACGGACCGCAACCACAACAGCCTTTACCAGACTGCATCCAGCATAACTAGATGGCACCATGCTATCACAAGTGTTCTGACAGGGATCACAATAGAAGGTCCTAGACAGAGCTGGAGAAAAACATACGGCAAAGTCCCAACTCACGAAAAAAAGATCAGACTTACTGGTCCAATAGAGACTGGAGAAACCCTGAGAGTGTGGCCCCCAGACATGCTTTTGACTCTGTATTGAAGCCATTCTTGAGGTTCATCTTCCAGCCGCATGTTAGACAGGTCCATAAAACAAAAGGAGACTAAACAGGCACACCAGTCCAAGGGCAAGGAGGAGAAGGCAAGAGGTGACAGGAAAGCTGGTAATAGGGAAGCCGAAGTCAAGTGGAGAGTGTTGACATACTGGTGTCACAAAACCAGATGTGTTTTACTTAATGAGAAACTAATATGCTCTATAAAACTTCATGAAAAGTATAATTAAAAAAAAAAAAAAGAACAGAATAGACAAAGAGGCACACAGAGTGGTGAGACAGATGCCAGGAACTCTAAAAATTGCTGGAAGATACTAGAAGCTGAAACAGAGAAAGATCTCCCTCTGGAGTCATGCCCTGACTTTGGACTTTTTGTTTCCAGAACTGTGAGCTAAAAATTTCTGATCTTTAAAGCCTCTCACTTGGGGCATTTTTGTTATGACAGCATTCGTTGAGTCACTAAGAGAGAATGTTAGTCAACAAAAGCATAATATTGTTACAAAATAGGCAGGAAACCCTGGTAGTGTAGTGGTTAGGAGCTACAACTGCTAACCAAAAGGTTGGTAGTTCAAATCTACCAGGTGCTTCTTGGAAATCATATGGGGCAGTTCTCTGTCCTATAGGGTTGCTACGAGTTGGAATCGTCTCAGCAACAATGGGTTTCATTTGGGTTAGTCTGGCCATAAGGGAGTAAGTGTAGCATTTATTGTCTCATAATACTGAAATACAGTCATAAAGCATTTTTACCCTCTGTAAATATTTAAGCCAAACCTGTCTGTTGGGTCCTTCAGCATCCTACCCAGATCAAGGGTGGCTCCTGGTCGTGGGGTCCATGTTATTACATCAGAGTTTTTCTTGATAAGATTGTTGAGTTCACTGGGGTCATTTTTGATGTTTGTTTCCTTAATGTACCTGAAAAATAAGAACATTCCTCTATAAGAAAGTTTATTCTCAAATAGGCAATCTGATTTGGACAATGACAGAATTTTTTGTTCTCTCTGTATTCAGACTTAATCCCACTCCTCTCACCACCAGAGGACAACAAAGACCACACAGGACTAACCATTACTGTCATGGATTGAATTATATCCCCCAACAATGTGTTCATCAATTTAGCTGGGGCATGAGTCCCAGTATTGTGTGATTGTCCACTGTTTGGTGAGATTTTCCATGTGTTGTAAATTCTATCACTACTATTTAATAAGACGGATTAGCGGTGATGGGGTCTACGAGACTGGACAGTGTCTTAAGCCAATTTCTCTTGAGATGTAAGAGAGACGTGAGCAGAGGGACACGAGGACCTCATACCACCACGAAAGCAGGGCTGGGAGCAGAGTATGTCCTTTGGCCCTGAGGTTTCTGAGCTGAGATATTCCCCCATCAAGGGAAGGCTGATGACAGGGACCTTCCTCCAGTGCCAAGAGAGAGAAAGCCTTTTCCTGGAGTTGGTATCTTGAATTTAGACATGTAGCCTACTGGGCTATGAGAGAGTAAACTCTTTGTTGAAGCCACCCACATGTGGCATTTCTGTTATAGCAGCATTAGATGACTAAGACAGTTCCTTATTAGGGAGAAATCATTAGTCAAAGAAGGTTGGATTTATAATTCTTTGTAAGGTATAATCACATGACAAGTGGCACTGAAGTTGAATGTACTGAGGCTAACTACTGTAAATAGCAAGCAATTGCATGTTCTTGTATTTAATATTAAGTATATTAACCAATTTAATGTTAATATATCATTTGCAGACTTTGTACTAAGTGCTTAACATGAGTAACCCAATTTCATCTTTGTTTTCAAGAGATAGTTACCATTACTATATTCACTTTATAGAGGAAGAGTCCCTGGGTGGTACAAATGATTAATGCACTTGGCTGCTAACTAAAAGCTTTGAGGTTCAAGTCCAGCTAGAGGAGGCTGGGAAGAAAGATCTGGAAAAGTCAGCCACTGAGAACCCTATAGAGAACAGTTCTGCTCTGACACACATGGGGTCAACATGAGTCAGAATCAACCTGATTCTGACAAAAGGCAACTGAAGTTACGAAAGGCCAGATGATTTGCCTGTGGTCACACCACTAGCAGATGTCCCAGCCATTAGTTTCCCACACAGACAGCACAGGGCTACAGCTTTCATAGTAGGGCCCAAATATAGTCCCTTCCTCAAATTTTTACTGAAGTATGAAAAGTCTCTGCATTCAAAACCATTAAAAAAAAAAAAAAAAAAAAAAAACCCATTACCAAAAAAAGCATTCACGTTCTCAGTCGTTACCCATCCTGAGATCTGGTTTCTGATTGTGCTACTGAAAAGATCTAAATATATCCTAAATTGAATTCCAAGCCACGTACAAAAAAATTCATTGCCATCGAGTTGATTCGGACCCATAGTATAGGACAAAGAAGAGCTGCACCGTAGAGTTTCCAATCAGCACCTGGTGGGTGCATTCAAACTGCCAACCTTTTTGGCTAGCAGCCATAGCACTTAACCACCATCCTACCAACAGTGCTTTTCAAAAATCTGTAACTTATTAATTTTGATGTCATATCACAAGGTGATTGTGGTGGTGGTGGAGCAGAAAAGAGGAACTCCAGAAGAAAACAGTTTGTCATTGTGTTCCATCTGACACGGATTATCTAAGCAGACATTGTGTGAAACAAAATTTTACTTTCTTGAGCTACAGCTTGGCTACTTAGGTTTGATGCTCTTTGTGGTCAGATAAATTTTTTTAAAATGTGTAGATACGTTGCATTTCTATAGCACTAAGGCAACTTCTACTGTTTTTGATGAAATCATTCTGCAGATGTCAATGAAGACAGTGTCATTTCACCCAAAAATGTCAGTAGCTTGTTCCTTCCTACATGCATTAATGTCCCTCTGGTGGTGTAGTGGTTAAAACCAACGGCTACTAACCAAAAGACTGGTGGTTCAAATCTACCAAGTGCTCCTTGGAAACTCTGTGGGCAGTTCTAGTCTGTCCTGTAAGGTCACTATGAGTCAGAATCAACTTGATGGCAGTGGTTTGGTTCAGTGGCATAGATCCACTGGAAAGTTTGGAAGGAGTCCCACCCCCTTGGTAGTGGCGCAAGCTAATACGCTCTTAACTTTGAAGTGAAAGGTTGGTGGTTTGAACCCTCTCAGAGGCACCTCAGAAGACAGGCCTGGCAATCCACTTCCAATAAGACACAGCCTTGAAAATCCTATGGAGCAGTTCTACTCAGCACACATGGGGCATCAGGAATTAGACCCAGCTGGACAGCAATGTCAATCTCTTTTGCAGCAGTGTCAAGACCTTTGTGTCATCTTACTATGGCTCGTCTCAAAATGGGTTACTAACTGGTCTACCTGCCTCCAATGTCCCCTTCTTTAAAGTATGTTACTCTCAGATTACTTCTAAAACACAGTGTGGTAGAATTGGAGCTGTGTGGTATTCACAAAATTCTGTAACTTGTTGGCACTTCTTGTCTCTTTCTTTGTAAAATAGTTATAAAATCAATACCTACACGCCACCCTTGAAAGACACTATGCTCCAAATAGTACAAAATTTGCATGTAAAGGGCAATATTTGTCAACTATGTACACAGAGAAGCAGGGCTCTTAATTATTTTAAATCGCAGTACCACAGCAGGGTCGGGAATCACACTGAGTATGTGTCCTATACATAAATACTCACCAATCCAATTCTTTGCCAAGCCCCTCAATTCAGCCTATTTAATATTTCTGAAGTCTGATTTCTTCTCAGTTTCCCCTGTCCCTCTTCATTCCTTCCCGGATTATTGCAACATTTTTCACACTGGTCTCCAGGATCAACATTTCCTTTCCTGTGCCCATCACAAACATACACAGTCCAACCTCCCCAATGCTCATCTGATTGCGTCCCTGTTCCTCATTAGAGTCCTTTGTTGAGCTCCTCATGCATTAAGGATAAAAACCAAACTTATGTAACACGGCACAGAACAAGAGTCTCTGTCAGACTTCCCAGCCTCTCTCCTGGACATCTTGTACAACAACACTAAACCAAACCAGTTGCTTTCAAGTTGATTTTGACTCACGGTGGCCCAGTCGATAAGTGGTTGACTGCTAACTGAAAGGCTAGCAGTTTGAACCCACCTAGAAGCACCTCATGAAAGCAACAGTGGAGAAATCAAGAGACGTTTTGCATGAGGCAATTTTGCTCCAAAAGACCTTGTTAATGTGTTGAAGAGCAAAGATGTTAGCCTGAAGACTAAGGTGTGCCTGACTCAAGCCTAGGTGTTTTTGGTTGCTTCATATGCATGCAAAAGCTGAATGATAAGTAATGCAGATCAAAAAATAATTGACACCTCTGAATTATGGCATTGGTGAAGAATATTGACTATATCATGGACTACCCAAAAAAAAAAAAAAACCCAGAAAAATCTATCTTTTAAGAAGTACAGCTAGCATGCTCCTTAGAAGTATCTCATATACTCGGGCCATGTTATCAGGAGGAACCAGTCCCTGGAGAAGGACATCATGCTTGATAAAGTAAAGGGTCATTGAGAAAGAGGAAGGACTTAGAAGACACAGATTGACACACAGCTGTAGCAATGGGTTTCACCAACAGCGAGGACGGCACAGCACAAGGTAGTATTTCATTCCACTGCGCAGAGGCTCCTTACAAGTTGGAGCTAACTTGATGGCACCTAATAGTGGCACCTCAGAAAAGAGGTGCATCGTTAAACCGATGGGTCACAGCTTGAAAACCCTGTGGAACACAGCTCTACTCTGACATACGCGGGGTCACACTCCTCATACAGGGTCTCTCTGTTCTGAACACCAGCCTCGCATCTTGGCACCTTTTCATCTTTGCTAGTCAAGGTCTACGCATTCTTCAAATCTGAGCTTTCACAGCCCAATCCAGGCAGCATTTTCTGACCTCTGCCAGAATTCCCACTGTCTCCAGAACATACATATACTATATAACACTTCAAAATCCACTTCCATCGAGTCAATTCTGACTCCTAGTGACCCTACAGGACAGAATAGAACTGTCCTCTAGGGTCTCCAAGGGGTGTCTGGCAGATTTGAACTGCCGACCTTTTGGTTAGCAACCATAGCACTTAACCACTGTGCCACCAGGGTTTCCATATGACACTTAGCATTCTATATTATTATTGCTTGTCTTTCTCTTCTGTTGCACCATTAATTTTGAAGACCGTCATTTGATCTCTAGTTGTCCAGTGCCTACCACAGTGCTGCTCAGACAATATAAATGAATGAATAATGAACAGCACTGATCAAAAGAAATTATTTTTGGAATTCACACCAACATTTCTGGCAAATTTTGGAAGTGATGAGATACTAAATAATGTCAACAAGAGGGGTGAAAAGAAAGAAACATCAGAGCAATAGGTCACACTGAGCAATTACACACCTGTATATACAGCAACTGGAAACACTGGTGGTGTCGTGGTCAAGTGCTACGGCTTCTAACCAAAAATGTCAGTGGTTCAAATCTGCCAGGTGCTGCTTCGAAATTCTATGGGTCAGTTCTACTCCGTCTAATAGGGTTGCTATGAATCAGAATTGACTCAATGGTAGCAGGGTTTGGTTTTTTTCCTTTATTTTTAATATATATAGTATCCAAGAACATGGATGAAATTCAAAGTACTAACAGTCATGTTTCAATAATGAGGCAAACGAAGCCCACGGAGATCAGATAATTAGTCCCAACAAGGGAAGTCAGGTCAAAATCCCAAATCCATGGATGCTTTTCCTCTTGCTATACTGTGCTGCTCCTAGTTAATGAGTCATTGCAGGAGTGATTTCATGAAACTTATCTCAGAGACTAGTTTCTTTCATTCCCAACAAATTTATAGATGAGTGGACTCCCAGTGTAGGACGACACATGGTTTCTCTGCCACCAGCACAGGAAAGCCCTGCCCTTGGTGCACAAACTACCATCACTAATTGCCTTATAAAGTGAGTCTTCCTGAAGCAGATGTGCCTGCTCATAAAAACGACACGATAGTTAGGGCCCAGGTCACTGCACATACTTAGGATTAACACATTTTATAAGCAGTCCGCAGAATCTTGTAAAAGCAGAGTTTAAACATCCATAAAACTTTATTAGCCATTTAAAATGATAAACCTATGCTCCAAATAGTATGGAAAGGAAAGACACCATATAAATAGTTTTGTCAAGGGGTTGTAAATTCCACAAAATGTGTTCAGAACACATTGTAGCTCATATATATATACTTAAACAAATAGGATAGCTTTAACTATTTTAGTATGGCATAAAGTGTTAAGAATAGCTGTGTTTCAGAGGGTGGACAGGAGCTGTTTGAATAGACATGGGAAACACCGAGTGGAAAGGAGAAGCGTGCTGTCACAGTGTGGGGAGAACGGCTAGGGTTACACAGCAATGTGTGAGTAATTTTTTGCATGACAAATAAACTTGGATTAAAAACTTTCACTTAAAGCATAATAAAATGTTTTTTTTTAAGAAAAACTGTTTCCTTTCTCAGTTTTAATATTCCAAATTAACATTGATTCAATTTTTCTGACTTTTATTTTTGTGTATATATGCTTAAACATAGCAACAATCATACTAAAGACAGCATAAGACAATGCAGTGTTTCATTCTGTTCCATGTAAGGTCGCCATGAGTTCAAGTTGACTTGATGGCAACTGCCATTGACAGTTCTGACACATGTATAGACTTGTGCAAACACCACCACAATCAGGGGGCTGACCAGTTCCATCATGCCAAAACTCTCCTCTGTTGCCCTTTTGTGGTTCATCCCTAGTCCCTAGCTCCTGTCACCACTGCTGTTTTCCATCCCCACACTTCCATCCTGTCCAGAATGTCACAAATGGAATCACACAGTATGTAACCTTATAACAGGCTTCTTTCACTCAGCATACTGCTTCTGAAATTTATCCATGTTTTGTGTGTACCCCCAAGTTCTTTCTTTTTGATTGCTGAGTAGCGTCTCATTGTATATGACTGCTAACCACAAGGCTGGTGGCTTGAACCCAACCAGCAGCTGAATGGGAGAAAGCTCTTGTGATCTTCTCCTATAAAGACTACAGCTTAGAAAACTCTACGGAGCAGTTTTACTCTGTCAGACAGGATGGCTATGGGTTGAAATCAACTCAGTGGCACTCAACAACAACAAGGGATATACATGATTTGCTTATCCAATCAAAGCAACATTTGTGTTATTTTTGGTGATTATAAATAGAGCTGCTATTAATATTTATGTATAATTTTGGGTGAATAAAAGTTTCCATTTCTCTAAAATAAATACCGAGTTGTAGAATTGCTAGGAAGCATGATAATTGTGGAAAGCTTGGTGGCATGGTGGTTAAGTGCTCCCCCTGCTAAGATCGGCAGTTCAGATCCACCAGTTGCTCCTGGGAAACTCTACCTGGCAGTTCTACTCTGTCCTATGGGGTCACTATGAGTCGTCATCGACTCGACAGCACTGGGTTTATGGTCAGTGTGTGTCTGAAGAAACCACTAAGCTGTTTGCCACAGTGACTGTACCATTTTGCATTCTCAGCAGAAATGTGTGAATTTCTGTGGCTCTGCATCCTTGCCATAACTTGGTTTTGTCAATCTTCCACACTTTTATTAATCCTAATCATTATTTCATTGTGGTTTTAATTTGCATTTCCCTAATGGCTTATGCTACCACTTGTCCATCAGGTGTTGTGCTACGGTGGCTTGCATGTTGCTGTGGTGCTGGAAGCTAGGCCTCTGGTATTTTAAATACCAGCGGGGCACTAATGGTCAAAGGGGATTCAGCAGAGCTTTCAGATGAAGACTAGGAAGAAGGACCTGGCAACCTACTTCCAAAAAAGAAAGAAAGAATGGCCAGTCAAAACCTTGTAGATAGCAAGCATCTTCTCAGGAAGGGCCAGTTCCTGGAGAAGGACACCATATAAAGTGGTAAAGTGGAGTGAAAAAGAGGAAAACCCTCAACAGGACGGACTGACACAGTAGCTGCAACAATGGACTCAAACATAGCCGCAATTGTGAGGGTGGCACAGGACCTGCCAACATCGAGGCCCACTCAGGGACACCCACGAACCACCATGGTTCATGCTGCTGAGCCTCTTTTCTGTGGGCTTATTTGCCACCCACTTGTCTTCTGTGACAGAGTGTCCGTGCAAATCTTTTTTTCCCACTCATTATCAGATTCTTTGTTTTCTTAATGTTGATTTCTGAGAGTTCATTGTATATTCTGGATACAAGTTCTTGGCCAGATATGTGACTTGCGAATATTTTCTTCCAGCCTGTAGTTTGTCTTTTCATTTGGATGAACATCACACCCAATCTATAGATTCATCTGGAGATAATTCAACGTTTAACTATATTGAGACATCCAATATCTGAATACGGTCTGTGTCTCTCCATGTAGCTAATTCGATTGTCTTTGATTTCTTTCATCAGTGTTTTTGCAGTTTTCTCTTTGATTTCTTTCATCAGTGTTTTGCAGTTTTCATGAAACAGACCCTGCACATACAAGTATATATTTTGGTAGGTTTATTAACAAATTTTCTGGAGCAATTATAAATGGTTGTTTGGGGTTTTTTTTCTTTAAACTGCTGGTATTGAGTTGAGGTATGTAGAAATACAACTGATTTTTCATATACTTTGAATCCTATGACTTTTCTAAATTTGCTCACTAGTTCTGGAAATCTTTGCTGTAAATTAAATGGGGTATCTATGTAGATAATCAAGCCATCTGTGAACAGGAACAGTTTTACTGATTCTTTTCCAGTCTGTATCCATTTCTTTTCTTTTTCTTGCCTTAATGCATTAACTAGGACTTCCAGCATGACGTCCAAGGGGTAAGAGTGGTCATCCTTGCCTCATTATTGACCTTAGAGGAAGGTAATCACTGTTTCTCTGTTAAGTATGGCATTAGCTATGGGTTTTTAAAGACATCCTGTAGGAGGTTAAGAAAGTTCTCTTATATTCTTAGTTTGCTAACTAGTAAAAGGATGCAAAAAGACATGCCATACAAACACTAATCCAAAGAAAACCAGACAGGCTGTGTTAATATCAGACAGAGCAGGCTTTAGATAAACAGGCACATTACCTAGCTAGTTCACCAAGATGTAACAAACCTAAATGAACATGTACCTAACCACAGGCTCTCATCTATATAAAGTAACAACTGATAGAGCTGAAAGTTAAGAATAGAATCTACAGTTATACCTGTAGACTTCTTGTTAGGCTGAAACCCAAGCCCCCTCTCCAACCATTCCCCAGCAGCCGGCCACCCGAGTCAAAATGTTTTATCTGCCAGCTATTCCTGAAATCCCATTTAAATGAGACGAGCTGCCCAGGCCCGAATAGCTATCACTCCTGTCCCATAGGCTCAACTCCACTGAAATGAAACCCCTTTGTGTTAATTAAGTAACTTTAATCATCCACAACCCCATAGGCTACTTGACGCGGACACCGTTCTCATCATCACAGAGCGTTTTCAGCGCTGTCCTCAGTAAGGTCCGCCCGCCCCCTTTATAAGTTCCCACCCCCACCCCCACCCCCACCCCCCACCCCCCACCCCCCACCCCCCACCCCCGACTCCCGACCCCCGAGCCAGCGCGCGGGTTTGCAGGCTCCCTCCCTGGAGCTCTGTAAAGCCGCCAAACGTCATAAACCAACCGGATCTAATTGACGTTTGTAAACAATTCCATTCAAAAGCAACAGAACATCAAATATCAAACACTCACTGAGAGAGAACACATCCTAGGTAAACATCCAACACTCACATGGAGAGACCGTATCCTGTATAATTAAACAAACCTTAACAAATATAAAATTGGACTTATACAAAGTATGTTCTTTGATCATAATGGATTAGATTAGAAATAAAGAAAAAGACTACTGAAAAATCTCCAAATACTTTGAAATTAAATAACACTTTTAAATAATTCATGGACCAAAGAAGCCTCATAGGTATGCTATGAAAAATACCAAACATTAGGTAATACTTCAAACTGAAAGAAAAAACTAGAAAAAGAAAAAAAAAAAGCATTTCTGGCATCCACCTAAAGCAGTGCTTAGAGGGAAATCTACACCATCACGTGCTTCAGTTATAAAAGTCAAGATCTCAAGTCAATAATCTAAGTTTTCATTCTGAGAAGCCAAAAAAGAAAAAGAAAATGAACCCAAAGCAAACAAGCAAAATCAAACCTGTTGCTGTCAAGTCCACTTGGACTCAAGGTGACCCTACTGGACAGAGTAGAATTATACCCATAGGGTTTCCAAAGCTATAAAGCTCTACGGAAGTAGACTGCCACATCTATTTCTCATGACGCGGCTGGGGGTTCAAACCACCATTCTTTGGGTGAGTAGAGTTGAGTACTTTTGGTCAGCAGCCCAGGGTGACACCCAGTGTGACACCCAGTGTGACACCCAGTGTGACACCAGGGCTCCTTAAAGCAAACACAAGGATGAAAACAATCAAGTCTGGAAAACAATAAAATTTAAAAGGCAACAAACAAGCAAACAAACAAAAAAACTCAACTCTTTAAAAAAGTTAATGAAACTGAAAAATCTCTAGCCAGAGTGACTAAGAGGAAAAAGAAGGTGGGAAAAAAGGAGAGACAATTGCCAATAACAGGAAGGAGGGAGCTAAAATCAGAGACAGATTCCATCTACAATAAAAGAATAATAATGAGGAAATACTACAAGCAACTCCATGCACATAAATTCAGTAACTTAAATGAAAAGGTCCAATTACTTGAAACCCACAAAACTTACTCAAGAAGAAATACACAATACTGTAGCTTTTAGAAAAACTAAATTTATAATTTAAAATCTTCTAAACATGAAAACTACAGGCGGATATTGTCTCACTAGCAAATTTCACTGAATATTTAATGAAGAAATAACACCAATTTTATACATTAAACACTATCTAACTCATAAGGACAGCATTAATCTGAGAGGCTGACTAGGACTGTACCAAAAAAGAAAACTACATACCAACATCCCTCACAAAGAAGCAAAAATTCTCAATAAAATATTAGCAAAGCAAATCCATCTATATACAAAAGGAATAATATAACATCAGAAACGGGGTTTACTCGAAGAATGAAAGACTGGTTTGATATTCAAAAATCAATCAATCTAATCCATTATATTAACAGACTAAAAAATATATATATGTGATCATATCAATTGATACAGAAGAAGTGCTCACAAAATTCAATATGTATTCATGTTAGAAAAATAAAATAAAAACAGTTTGCACATTAGGAATACAAGAAAACTTTTCTAAACTTGTAACGAGCATTTTTAAAAACCTACAGCTTGCCATACTTTATAAAAAGTGAATAATTTCCTCTAGATTTCTCCTGGTTTATGGGAGATAATTGCTTTGGACATACATATTTTTTAAACTTTACCCTTTCTACAAGAACACATTTCCTCAATTTACATATAGAATTATCCAGCAATTCCAAAAAAAAGTTGTTATACAGGCTACGCTACTTCAAAGTACAAATTTACTTAGGAAGAAAAGTATTTATCCAGAATTTTTTTAAGTTAAAAAATATAACACCTGATATAGCTGCTTTGTAATAAACTACAGTAACAGCTGAAGTCTTGAAATCTGGTGAAATACAGAACATGATTAAGGGATCTGCAGCAAGACGGTGGTGTGAGTAGTTCACACTCCCAGGGCCCTATAAAAATACCAAAACAAACAAACAAAACCCAGCAGATGCAACTTAGTCAGAACACTAGGAACCAGTCAAAGTTCTAACTAAGGCAACACTGAATCAAGAAAAAGGCAACATCTAAACAGTAGAAAGGTTTTGTTTTCTACGTGCAGTACCCCTCAACCTCTCTGATTCAACGCCATCACAAAGCTGTATCAACCCACATTCCTAGAAAACGCAAGCAGTCTGCAGCGCCAGAGGGAGCAGAGCAGACTTCATTTTCAGGTTAAGTTCTGTCCCAGCCTCTCTAGAGGCTGCCTGAAGAAGTGAAGCAAGGTGCTCATCTTGGTTAGGTCTGTCTGAGGGATCACTCAGGGTACAGGAGTGGCGGGCGACCCTTTTGGGGCTTTGCTGTGCTTCTGGAATCTGAAAGTACTAAGTACTTCACTTGCTGTCTCCTTCATCAACTCCACCACTGCTACGCCACCTTCCATCTCTCATAGTTAAATACATATTAATAGAGGCTAGTTGATGCTAATATTGCCTGCATGACCAGAAGCGCCTAAATTCCTCCTTTAGGACTGATTCTTGTGAAACAATTTCCGGGGTTAAAGAATCAATTGAGGCATACAATAAATATTATTATTAATATTAAAATCCCACTAAGTTTATAAATTAATTCAGTATAAATGATGTTTTGTTAGTTAGTCTTAAAAACAGTATGTCTTTCCACTCATATGTCATTCAGTGGGATGTTAAATTTTCTTTATATAAGCTTGCACACTGATATGCCAAGTGCCGTCAAGTCGGATCTGACTCATGGCGACCCTAGTGGCCAGGGTAGAACTGACCCCCAGAGTATTCAAGGAGCGCCTGGTGGATCTGAACTGCACACTGATATATATTAGTTTATTTCTAAACATTTTCCCTTTTTGTTTGGGTTGTTATTGCAAATGGGGTCTTTCCTGTAATTACGTAATCTAACCAGTTATTGTTTCAGTTGTTAAGAATTCATCCTAGAAAAAGTGCTACGTCCCTCATTCTTGAATATCACTACAGTCACCTTTGAATTACCCTCCTTGGGAAGCTATGCGCTGATACTGGCACCTAGTCCACCCCTCAAAGCAATTTTGGAATTCTTTTTCTGGAATGGCCATCAGAGCTTGGTCATCATATTACCCTTGATGTCCTGAACGTCATCAAAATGTATTCCTTTCAATACTGCCTTTATCTCTGAGTAAAGAAAAAAGTCATTGAGGGCCAGATCAGGTGATTAGGACCAGTGTTCCAATGAAGTTAGTTGTTTACTGGCTAAAAACTCCCTCAAAGACAACCATACAATTAAGTTCACAAACTTGCCATGCTGTACAACGGCTTTTTCCAGAAAGAGCTCCAAAATTGCTTTGAAGGGTGGACTAGGCACTGGTGTTGGTGCATAGCTTCCCCAAGGAAGTACTGTGAAGGTGAGCATAGTGATACCCAGCAAAAAGGTATGGAGCTCTTAGAGCAATTAAGACCACAGACTTAAGTGTTGGACTTCATTTGTCTATTCAGGTAATGCCACTTATTCTCTAGGATTTATTCCTGGGATTGGGACTGTTTGATCATATGGTATTTCTGCTTCAAGCTTTCAAAAGATGTATCATTTTCCAAAATGGTTGTATCATTTTACATTCTCATCAGCAGCGCATATGAGTTCCAGTCTCCCTGCGGCTTCTCCAATATTTGTTATTTTCTGGGGTTTGTTTGTGTTTTACTGGTGCCAGTAATGTAGAGATAAGATGGTATCATATTATAACTTTGATTTGTATTTCTCTAATGGCTACTGATCATATTTCCTCATGTGTCTAAAAGAGGTAGAAGTAACAGCAAATCAAAGCAAAAACCAACAACAATAACCAAAAGAAACGTGCTGAAGGATTCTGCCAGGGGGGGTGGCACAGAACCAGGGAAGCCACATGCTAGAGGCTCTCTAGCTGAGCAGTGTGGCACAGCCTATCAAGAACAGACAGAGATGGCACACATGGCTTAGGGGGGCAGCAGAGATAAAAGGAAAGGAGAGAGAGAGAACAAAACAAAAAACTAAAAGGACACGGAGAGAGCCTGCTGGTGGTGTGTTGCAGATCCGGGGCAAGGAAGGTACACCGGACTTGGTGGATGGGAGAAAGGGAAGGAAGGAAGGGAGAGAGAAAACAAAAAGAAAAATAAATAAATAAAATACCCCCCCGCCCAAAAAAAACATGGTGCTGAGGGAACCTGCCACTGGGGTGGCGCAGATGTGTGAAGGCCATATGTTAGCGGTTTTCTCACTAAGTGGTGTGGCACAGCTGCTGAAGAAGGGTGGGGAAGGAACATGTAGCTAGCAGGACAGAAGAAAGGAAGAGAGAGGTAAGAAATAAAAAGAATAAAAAATGGTACTGAGGGTGACAGTGGTACAGACCAGGGAAGCCGTGTGTCAGTGGCTCTCTAGCGTGGTGCAGCCTGTCAAGAAAGGGCAGAGACAGCACACATGGCTTACTGGATAGGAGAAAAAGAGGAAGGAGGGGAGAGATAGATAAGAAACCTAGGGAAAAAATAGCATTGGGGAGCCTGCCAGTGGGATGCCTCAGACTGGGGAAGCTTGTGCTGATGGCTCTGTAGTGAAGTAGTGTGGTACAGACCGTCAAGAAGGGGCAGAGACGGTACACGATGCTAGCTGGGCAAGAGAGGAAAGAAGTCAGACAGAGAGACCCCAAACCAAAAAACCCACTACCAGTGAGTCAATTCTGATTCACAGCAACCCTATAGATAGAGTAGAACTGCCTCGTAGAGTTTCCAAGAAGTGCCTGGTAGATTTGAACTGCTGACCTTCTGGTTAGCAGTCATAGAACTTAACCACTGTCTCCAGGATTTCCAAGGCAAGAGAGAAGACATAAAAATAAGTGACAGAGCTGGCCAGTGTGCATGGGGCAAATCTGGAGGAGCTGCCGTCTCCAGTTGAGTGACCACGCCTATTGGAAAGCAGCATAAGCCAAGTAGTGGGTGAGGGGTGGGACAGCACATGTTCTTGTCTACCAGGTGCTCAGTTTCCTGTTGGGAGCTCTGTGAAGCTGCCTTCTTGTATCCCCTGTCTGCTGTTCCTGGTGACTGAGGTCCAAGGTGGCCAGTTCATGCCTTAGCTGGAAGGGGACCTCCACCACCATAGCCCTTTTGGTTCTCTGTTTCTTATTCCATTCCCTGCTTGGATGAGCTCTTTATTCCTTTATTTGATGCTTAGAGTTTCAGAATTAATACTTTTATGTTTAACTCAGTTTTTCATGTCTTTCCTGTAGAGGGACAGCATAGTATCTCTGCCTATAGCACTAGGTTGAGTTGGCCTCTTTTGAGAAAATGATCTTTTGGGTTGGTTTGTTTGTTTGTTTTAGCACCATTTTTGTCAGATCTTAGTATCATTATTCTATTCATTTCATAAAATAATTTAGAATATATTTTTTCTCATATCACACAATTCATTCAAAACACTACTGACATTTTTAGCCGAGTAACTAGTTTTTGTGGGGGATGTTATTTGCTCTGGCCTCTACTCACTAAATGCCAGTAGATCCCCACAGCTATGGTACTTAAAAGTATCTAGAACCTTGTCAAGTGCCTCTGGGAGACAAAAAGGCCCCCGGTTGACAATGACAGATCGAAAACTAAAGAGGATACCTGCAATTTTTCAATTTTTGGATCAGCTGAGCTTTGATGTAATTAAAAACATCTTGCATGCCACAGGCAACTGTTTGGGGCTTAATTGAAGATGTTTTATGGCCAGAAGGGGCCTAATAATCGAGAGACTGCATCAATGTGAGACTGGATCTGGATGGTGCACCACTACCAACAATGACTGCTCCGACAGAGAATACAACGCAGAGTCCTTCACAGGAGGATTTTTCAGTTCTTTCCTCATAAGTCTGTAATAAATTTCTGTAACTAAAATAATCTCTTTTACCATCTCTTCGACAGCACTTGGCTTGGCTTGGCTTTACCATCTCTATCCTTTTTGTGTTCCACCACAGAGGGATATATCATCCCCTACTGTTGTTGTTAGTTGCTGTTGAGTTGATTCTGACTCACGGTGACCCAAAGTGTGTAGAGTAGAACTGCCCCAAAGGCAGGTCAACTGCCAGGCCTGTCTTTTGAGGTTGCTCTGGGTGTGTTTGACTGCCAGCCTTTGGCTAGAAGTTGAGAGCTTAACTGCACCATTCAGGGACTCCTTAGCTTATTTTTTGAAAGCTTCCAGATCATTTATATCTCACCAAAGTCACCATCACAAAAAGATTATTTGAGATTCTTAATTCTGATTGCAGGTCAGTTAATTTAATCAATTCTTTGCTGACCGTTAGGAGGAAATTTCTTCTCAGTTCCCTATGAAATGTCTCTTAATATTGAAAATGTCTCTTAATAGTGCCAACTTATTTCTTTTCTATTTTTAAATATTTTATTGTGCTTTAAGCAAAAGTTTACAATCCAAGTCAATTTGTCATACAAAATCTTGCACACACACACTGCTATGCAACTCTAGCTGCTCTCCCCACTCTGTGAGAACACTTCTCTTTTCTACCCTGTATTTCCCAGATCCATTCAACCAGTTCCTGCCCCCTCTGCCCCCTCCCCATCTTGCTTCTAGACAGGAGCTAACAGTTAGCCTCAACTATATACTTAAGGCAAGAAGCACACTCTTTGCCAGTGTCATTTTACGTCACGTAGCCTAGTCCAATTTTTGAAGAGTTGGCTCCAGGAATGGTGTCAGTTCTGGGCTAACAGAGAGTCCAGGGGCCATCTTCAGAGGACCTTTCAGTGGGTTGAACCATTGAGTCTTGTCTTCTTAATAGAGTTCTAGTTCTATACACCCATTCTTCTCCTGCCGTGTCAGGACTGTATGCTGTCTTCTCTGTCAGAGCACTCACTGTTGGTGGTGGTGTACCATCTCATTCTTCTAGTCTCATGTTGATGCAGGCTCTGGATTATTAGGCCCCTTTTAGTTTTAAGGCTCATATTTTCCCTATGTCTTTGATGTCTTACATACTCTTCTGTTCCAGGTGGGATGGGACAAATTGATGCTTCTTAGATGGCCATTTGCTAGCTTTTGAGGCCCCAGATGCCACTCACCAAAGCGGGATGTAGAACATCTTCTTCAAAAATTTTTGTTACGCCAGCTGACCTAGATATCCCCTGAAACCATGGTCTCCAAACCCCTGTCCCTCCTACTCTGTCCTTCAAAGTGTTGTTTGTTATATTTAGGAAACCTCTTAGCCTCTGGTTTAGTCCAGCTGTGCTGACTTTCCTTGTACTGCATGCTGTCCCTCCTTTTACCTAACCCAATTCCTATCTAATGTCTAGTCAGTGCATACCTGTCTCTTTCCCTCCCCACCCTGGTAACCATCAAAGACTGCTTTCTGTGTTTAAACCTTTTTCTTAAGTCCTTATAATAATGCTCTCATACAGTATTTGTGCTTTTGCAACTGCCTAATTTCATTCAGCATAATGTCTTCCAGATTGTCATGGGTTGAATTGTGTCCCCCAAAAAACATGTGTAGCCATGTGGCTGGGACATGATTCTCAGTATCTTGTGACTGTCCTCCATTTTGTGGCTTCCCTAAACTGTATGTTAAAGGATTAGAATGGGGCTGTGAATTCCTTCATAGGATCACTTCCCTGCCCTGTGGTAAAGGGAGTTTCCCTGGAGTATGGCTTGCCCCACCCTTAATCCTTTCAGCCTGCAAGAGATAAAAGGAAAGAGAAGCGAGCGGAGAATTGGGAATCTCATACCATCAAGAAAGCAGCACCGGGAGAAGAGCGCGTCCTTCAGACCTGAGGTTCCTGCGCCAAGACGCTTCCTGGACAAAGACTGATGCAATACCAGACTTTCCTCCAGAGCCAACATGGGGGAAAGCTTTCCCCTGGAGCGGTCACCCTGAATATGGACTTGCAACCTACCAGACTGTGTAAGAATAAACCTTTCTTTGTTAAAGCCATCTACTCTGTGGTGTTTCTGTTACAGCAGCCCTAGATGACTGAAACACATATTCTCCCATGTTATGAGATATTTCCCAAGCTCATCGTTCATCTCTAGCAATGCATAGTATTCCATTGTCAGGCTATTCCACAGTTTGTTTATCCACTCATCTGTTGTTGGGCACCTACGTTGATCCAATCTTTTTGCTACTGTGGTCAATGCTGCAATAAACATTGTTGTGCATGTGTCTATTCACATGACAGCCCTTATTTCTCTAAGATGCATTCCGAGAAGTGAAACTGTTAGATCACATATTTCTATTTCCAGCTTTTTAAGAAAGTGCCAAATCAATTTCCAAAGTGGTTATAGCATTTTACATTCTCATCAGCAGTGTAGAAGTGTTCCAGTCTCTCCAAATCCTAACATTGATTATTCTGTTTTTTGGATTAATGCCAGTCTTGGTGGGGTGAGATGGTATCTCACTGCAGTTTTGACTTGGATTTCTCCAACAGCCAATGATCATCAGCCAACTTTATTATTTACAAACAATTTTTTTACACAACAAATTTTTTGCTCTGTTGAAGCAAACTGAAATCATCATTCATCATTAAATTTGCACCAAACCTTTTCTTACAGTCTCTCTTTTCTTTGCTATTCTGGTTGGGATCCCAGTTTTAGTATCTGTACACAATTCTGCATCAATAGATACCTTGATTTTAAATGTAAAAAATCATCCATGTTTTACTTAAACTAGAAAAATATGTGATAGCATAATAAATATTCCAACGTATTTGCCAATTACAATTAAGACAGCCATTGTTGCAATGTGAGCTGTCCATATAAACTACTCAGTTAAACACATTGTGCTTTCTACAAAAATGAAAACCTGTTACCATCCAGTGGATTCTAACTCACAGTGACCCTATAAGACAGAGTAGAACTGTCCTATAGAGTTTTCAAGGTGCAATTATAGATTGAAACTGCTGAACTTTCAGCCAATATCTCCAAACCACTGTGCCAGAAGGACTCCTACAGATGTTAGGGCACAGAGAAATAGTCACTTAAACTCAGTCAATCCATTTACACTAATTGAACAGGGATATGCTTGTGTGTAACACTGTAAATGATGCACACATCCAAAGTGCACAATTACAATACAACAATACTATTTTATGCAATGCAATGATTTAAGTAAGAAACTTAAATCTACTGTTTCTAGAGAAACAATAAAGTTGCATTTACCAGAGAATATTTTACCCTCCTCAGTTTCAAAAGTTGAATTACTGGAAATAAAAAATTCAGTTCTTCATCCATAACAGCCATAATTCAAGTGCTCAAGGGCCACATGTATCTGGTCATTACCATATTGAAAAAGGCAGCTCTAGTAAGTCTCATCAAAAAGACAAGGGACATACATCATCTGGCAAATGTCTTTAGTTCAGTCTTCATAATTCATGGGAAAATTTTGATATTTTCATTTTTTATCACAGGGCCCATGTTTTGTGAGGAAGAAAAGAAAGTATTTCCCCAGGTCAAGTACCTGACAATAAAGTCCTGGAGAAGAACAATTGGCATCTAAAGACACTCATTAAGATTGACTAAACCAAAATTTCTCTAGGTTGAGTTTCCCTGGAGTAGAGATTCGTGTTTAAGAAGCATTGTATTAAAATTAAGTCTAACCCTACAAATGATTGATTATTAGGCATCAAAGTGGCCATACAAAGAACTTTTAAGTGTAGGTAATCACATTTACGAAATCTTATGGCAACATCCACTATTAAGATTGTTATTCATTTGACTATTAAAATGAAAACACAGCATTTAAACACGCAGAAGGAAAATTCATGGACTTCTAAAAATATACTTGGAAAACAAGACCTGGAGGTTACATTGCCATAAAGGAAATCACATTGGATACCCCAAATAGAAGCAGATAACTTCAACTTGATAATGATACATTTCTCTTCTGGGATGCAGTATGGTGTGCAGAGACACAACCAGTGCACTAGACACAACCAGTTTAAAAAAAAAAGAAGATGTCAACAAGTGAAATCTGATTTCCAATAACCCCCAATATTTGAGCACAGAATGATGCTTCACAGGGTTTTTTATGGCTTTCAAGTAGATGGTTTGGTCTTTTGTCCACAAATCCCTGGTAGCACAGTGGCTAAGAGCTCACTTGCTAACCAAAAGGCTGGCAGTTTGAATCTACCAGGCACTCCTTGCAAACCACGTGGAGAAGTTCTACTCTGTTCCATAGGGTTGCTATGAGTCAAGAATGACTCAACGGCAACAGGTTTTTTTCTTCCGCAGTGCTGCTGGGTGGATTTGAACCACTAATCACTCAGTTAGCAGTGTAGAGCAACCATTTGCACCACCCAGGAACCTGAGCTAGCTTTCCAAAAACAACAGCAAAAACCTGTTGCTGTCAAGTTGATTCCTACTCAATGATGCTACCGATCAGAGTAGAGGGTTTCCAAGGCTGTAAATCTTTATGGAAGCAGAATATTACATCTTTCTCCTGCAGAGCACCTGATGGGTTCAAACCGATGACCTTTTAGCTAGCAGCTGAGCACTTAACCACTGTATCACCAGGGCTCCTTAAACCCAAACCAAACCCATTGCCAAAGTTGATTTTAACTCATAACAATTCTATACATGAGGGATGAATTCTTAAACCCAGTGTGTGCAATTATGTCAACTTTAGGCAAATCCTTCAGCCTTGTGAATTTCAGACTCCCTATCTGCAAACAACTCACAATCATACTTACCTCACAGTGTTGTTAGAGGATTGATGTAGATGATTTAGTTAGAAAGCCCCCAAAGTGATTCCTAGCACATACTTAATGCTGATCATTTCCTCTATCCTGGGGAACTAAGTCTGCCTGCCAAGCTTGGCTTTTATTCATGCTCTATTTTCAGGCAACTTGCTGAAATCAGCTCCAAACTCGTATCAGTCACTCTCTCATTCCATGTTGCATTCACAGCCAATTCAGTCATCCTAGCATGCATTTAACTCATGTGTAAGAATGTTGAACAAAATATCTGGCCATACTTGTCTGATGGATGGGATTCCACAAAATATCCAGCAAAGGGACAATAAATTCGGGGTTGCAGGTCCTTCACCAGCCGAGCCTTGTAGTTAAGGAGCTTCTTCCTTTCTGTTTTGATGAACTGGGCTTTCCATGCCTCTGAAATGACAGGATTTGGGTTAGAGTCTCCTCTATTCCGAAATAATAGGAAAACAGAAGTTCCTCTAGATTGGAGCTGTTTCAGGAGATAAAATTGAGAGATGGCTACAGCAGAAATAGAGGAAAGCTCCCTGAATCCTCAGCGCAGGGTCCTACTCTGCCTTATTTTGCTCAGTCTGTTTCCATGCCTTCGAAATCCGTGGGGCAGTTCTACTCTGTCCTATGGTGTCACTATGAGTGGAAATCAACTCAATGACAATAAAATCAGCCAAACCAAACTCAGTGCCATCACGCTGATTCCAACAGAGGGCTTATTTTGCTGGGAGAAGTAACACCAAAAATAATTAATATTTTGGTTGAAAAATAACCAATAGCAACCCAGTTGGTTACCAGAAAAATGTTACCAGACCAGCCAAAACTTCTCTATCACAATTTATTAGGATCCAGGGGAGCACACATAGTTGTACCTTGCATGCATGCATATTTTAAGGGCACTGTAATTCTTGAAATGACTAACTTTTGACTAAAATGGAAATGACTTTGTTACGTTGATGGACTATAATACTGAAGTATGCTCATCATAACTTGGCATTGTACAGTGGTTAAGAGAATGGATGTTAGAGTCACACCTAGGATCAAAATCCAGTTCCACCACTTACTGACTGTATTGTCGTGAGCAAATTATCTCTAATCTTTAAGTATATTTTCTCTTCCATGCTTTGGAATAATGATGCCTACCTTGCAGGGTTTTTCATCTATTCATTTCCTCACTCATTCATGAAACCAATATTTACCTGAACACCTACTATGTGTCAGACATGGCTCTAGGCACTGGAGATATATAGTGGTGAGCAAGACAAAGCAGGTCCCTGTCTCACGGAGTATTCATTCTGTTGAGAGGAGCAAATACTCAAAAAGAAAATAAATAAGGTCATTTTGAAAAGGAATGTGATGCCAAGAAGATACAACAAGGCACTGGACTACAGAGTGGCTGGGTAAGATGGATGGGATAGGGGACATCATTAGACAGGGGATCAGTGAGATGACAATTGAGGGAAAAGAGTCCTCCATGCAATGGAAACAGCAAATGCAAAGACCTGGGCAGGAATGCTTTTGGAATGTTGGGTTTGAAAAACAAAAATCAGGCAAGGCTGCCTAATGGATAGCGAGCAAGGGGGTGGGGGCACACGGCAAAAGAGGCTGGGAGAATAGGCAGGACCCAGGTCACACAGAGCACAGTATTAGAGAGCTGTCATTATTACTATTGCTATGAAAGTCTAATAGATGTTACTAAAATAGTAAGTTATCCATAGCTGAGCCATAACCACTACTAACATTTTGATTAATTCCAGAAGCTTTTATTAAAATCCATGTGCAGGCGCCTATGTCCACACATGCATCCGTTTCGCATGCATATACCACACACATGCTAAAGCTGCTGGTGGTCCAGTTGAGTGAAATTTCTCTGCACCCTACTGCTTCCTTCCAGGTCAAGGGAAGACACTGTCATCACATTTCTGGCTCCTTTCCCTCTCTCTGTCCATTCTGCAGAAACATGGAATGACAGATCTAACTGATCAATTTGGGGACAATTGCTGGCACCCTTAGCTCTGCTCAGCATTACTGCCTTCTAAGAGTTAGCCTGCCCACAGCGATCACGAGTTTTCTTTGGTCCTTCCAAAAGCTGTATGTTTTGAAGATGCTCACCACCACAGGGTGAAGCCCACGTCATTTCAGCACTACCTGATATTGGGCTGATAACTCTGTCCAGTTCTGGGATTCAGATTAGCAGACCCTAGGAACAACACATAAAGCCGCAGACTCCAGTCTGGCCTGAATCAGTAGCGAAAGTAGCATTTTTAACTCCATCTTTACTCTTGGTTTAATTACCAGACTTTTTAGAAGTCAGGTGGGCATCGGTAATAGTTGAATTGTGCCCCTCCCAAAAAATGTGTGTAGCAATTTGGCTAGGCCATGATTCCCGATACAGGGTGGTGTTCCTATATGTTGTAAATCCTGCCTCTGTGATGTTAATGAGGGTGGGCCATACTTGTGTTGGTGGCACAGGACTCAATGTGTAAGATTGTAGTGTGCCTTGAGGAAGTATCTGGGGATATAAGGAAAGGGAAGCAAGCAGAAGGTGGGGGATCTCATACTACCAAGAAGTAGTACTGGGAACAGGGCACATCCTTTAGCAAGCACCTAGGGTCAATACACCCAGCAGCTCCCCGTCCTGGGGAAAATTGACAACAAGGAACTTCCTCCAGAGCCAATATAAAAGCTTTTCCCTGGAGCTGACATTCTGATTTTGGATTCTTAGCCTACTTTACAACAAGGAAATAAATTTCTCTTTTTAAAACCATCCACTTGTGGTATTTCTGTTGCAGCAGCCCTAGATGACTAACAGGCTCCTCAGTGAATACAACACATTATATCTTTACTAAAACTCAAGCTTGGGCAGGGGCGATGAATCTGAAAACAGCAGGATCAAAGGAAAGGAGGTACAGAAGAGGGGATGTAGAAGATGGCGAGTGTATTCTACAGGGGTGGATTATCCAGTAAGCAAGGTAAGCGTAGGCTTACTTGTGCCCATTTACTAACCTGCAGTGAACAATTTCCTGTGGGTTTCACCATGCCACATCAAAGCGCAGATTAGTACACAAGCACAAACAAGCCCTGGTTTACCTTCAGTCACAGACTATTTTGTGTCCCCCAATATGTATGTCAAATTGGCGAGGCCATGATTCCCAGAATTCTGTGATTGTCCTTTATTTTGTGATCTGGTGTGATTAGCGGCACTGGGTAACTAAGACACCTTGCTTGTTGGATAATCTTCCCCTGGTATTTTAGGGGAGTGGATATTCAGGTCAGTGGCTGAAGAAACATGGTATAACTGGGTAATCTGATAGGTCTGTGAGTCTGTAGGAAACCTAGGTGGTGTCGTGGGTTAAGTACTACATCTGTTAACCGAAAAGTCAGCAGTTTAAATCCACCAGGCACTGCTTGGAAACTCTCTAGGGCAGTTCTACTCTGGCCTGGAGGATTGCTGGAAGTCGCACCCAACTCAACGGCAATGGGTTTAGTTTTGGTTTTGGTGAGTCTGCAACTTTCCAATTTTTACTGAAGCAAGGTTTTAAAATTTATTTTAAGGTGAGAATTTGGTTATTTAGGTTCACTGAAGCTAGTTATAACATGTCAAGCGTTCTTTCATTTAACTGTTATCTTCTGTTTACCAAAAACATTTGAGCCCAGATTACCCATCACCTTTCCATCCTGCTCTATAGCATACAGTGTAGATTCACATGACTCTTTTCCTTGACTCCTTCTGCGTTTCTCAGGCTTTCCTTCATGTTTCATTATTATAGTCTGAGCATGATTTTAGTTTGTTATCTGGGACTTACAAGCCAGCTACCAGGGTCCCTACATGGCACAAATGGCTTGCCCTCAGCTGGTAACCAAAAGGTCGGCAGTTTGAACCGACTCAGTGTCACCAAGGAAGAAACAGACCCAGCAATCTGCTTCAGTAAAGATGACAGCCAGGAAGACCCTGTGGAGCCATTCTAGTGGGAACATGTGGCGTCTTCTCAGACACAAACTGACAATAACAATGAAAATAAAATCAACAAGCAAGTCACCTTCTCCTCAGAAGATTCTAAGCTTCTTGGAGGTAGGGACCATGTCTTTTATCTCTGCATTCATTCACACAGCCTTTGGCCAAGTGCCGTCGAGTCGGATCCGTTTAGCAAAGCACTAAGTACAGTGTTGCTCTTTAGAAAGACCGTGGGGTCAATTCAGACTCATGACAACCCTAAGAATATCAGAACAGAGCTGTACTCTGTCAGGTTTCCCAATGACAATTTGTTTTTTTAAGGAGATTGCCAGATCTTTCTTCTGAAGCACATCTGGGTGGACTCAAACCTCCAACCTTTCACTCAGTAGTCAAGCGCATTCATAATTTATGCTAACCACAGACTCCTTGCTTTCTACCGCTCATTATACCCATTGCCATTGAGTCAATTTTTAGTCACAGCAAACCTACAGGGCAGTATAGAAATCCCATAGGGTTTCCAAGGCTGCAAGTCCTTACAGGAGGAGACTGCCACATCTTTCTCCTGTGGAGTAGCTGGTGAGTTCAAGTCACTGGCCTTTTGATTAGTAGTTGAGCACTCCTTTGAGCTCCTTCGGCTTTGTATTAATCTGCTATAAAATAGTACCTGTAAACTTTCCACCACTGAATGTCATTGGAAAGCCAGATGCTCCTCCAGCAAAATCACTCATCATGAGAGAAGTTTTCTCAGGCAGCCTACCCCCATTGGGTCTGGTGCAGTCAACGGTATTGAGTATTTTATGGCCTGTAAAGAAACAAAGTAGCATGTATTTAAGGTGAAATCTCAAACACCATGCCTTGAGTTCCTAAACCTGTACAGATTCTTAACAGTATAATCTGATGGATTTAATTATGGGAGATCTGCTTATGTTGAAGAGAAGACAAAGAGACTAAAATATCAAAAACTAAAGTCTTAAACAGCATATTTTCTGTTTTTAAGTAAGTTTATCCTGTCTAACCTGGTGAGTTCTGGGGGTCCCGTGAGGACAGTTAGTTTAGCTGCACCCCAGGACTATAGACAGACTGAATTCCTAACCTCAGCCAACTGTCTCCAAACACTGAGCCCAAAGGATCTCGGGAAGAGACTGGCTGCATCAGCACAAATTCTTCAAGCTTTTACAAGCTCTGTGCAAAGCTCATATTCAACTGGCTGTTGAGTCAGTCAGGCCACCTCCTCACATGAAGGCAAGACATGTATATAATATTATTATGTGATGTAATATAAATAGTCAATACAGATATGTTTAAATAAATTACTAAAGGTACAACATGAAATATCTGTTGCCTTAGGAAAACTTTGCACATGTCACTACAAGACAACAGTACTGGTAATTTGTTCTCTGTGAAGAGTATCTAAATGATAGCCTATTTTTCTAAGGCAAGAATACCTACTACCTACTACTGTCAAGTGAATTTTGACTCATAGCAAACTTGTAGGACAAAGCAGAACTCTCTTGTGGGGTTTCCATGGAGTGGCTGGTAGATCTGAACTGCAGACCCTTCAGTCAGCAGCCAGGCTCTTAATCACTGCACCACCAGGGCTCCAAAACAAGAATACAATGTACTATATTCCATGAAAATAAATATAAAATAAGAAGATGACCTTAGAATAAAATTTTGGATAGCTATTAATTTCCTTTCTACCAAAGGTGTTTTTCACTTCTCATAGTTGATGAAAGTAAGAAAGTACCTTTGTATTCCACAATAATGCAAGTATCCATCTCTGGATGGACACCATCCATCAATATCATGAATCGAAGATTCTTGTCTACCTGAAATTTAACAATAAAATCAACAACAGTGTATGGCAGTTTGGCTTTTGATTCAAGACTTGGTAAGTCTTCTGGAAAGACTGGTAAATTAGTAACTTATATTTGAAGACACATTCCTCATTCAGAATTAGGTGTATTAACCTGTCCTACAGGTATTCTATTGTTCAATGCAACATCTGAAGCTCAAATAAATGCTGTACTTATACTCTACCAAGTAAAGACATCAGTCACTTCTTCCTTAATCTTAGAGTGACTACCTCACTTAAGATTCACCCAGGAAAGTATAACTGGAAATTGGAAAGATCCACAGAAATCTGACCTGTTGCCACACTCCAAATGGTACAACAATGATGTTTGTCAACTGGACGCCACTCTGATTCAAATTCCAAAATACAGGTCTTTCGGTGTTTCCAACATAAATGGGAATATCCGGTCTTCTGTTAGCAAGCTTTTTCAGTGTGGGATAACTAGGATCAGACATAGGAAGACTGAAAGGTTAAAAACAAAACAAAAAGATTGGATCATCTCATACAAAAAGGCAACTTACTCCTTATACCAACATGTTAACTGAGAAGCAAGAAAATTTTAAAAAAGCTGATTCTTGCCAGAGTCCACAGGAAGAGTTTCTGCTCAAGACTGACTGTAATGGTGAGACAATTTTTCTGGAAGTTTCCTCCTTATCGTTAGGGCACATCAGATGCCATAGCAAGCACATCAACCAAGCATGCAGTTTCACCTTCCACACTAATATTGCTTTGAGTAGGGTTGGTTGTAACAGAAGGTACAAAGAGGAAAAGAAGGTAGGAAGAAGAGATTTTGAGTACATTGTGATCTCTCTTTTTTTCCCGTTCCTCAAGTAGCATCTCCCAGTGGGAGAAAGGACCAGGACATAGCACCGGATGAGGAGAACCCGTGGATCAGAGTTTTTCAGCATTCCAGGTTGACAGCCATACTTTCAAGTCCCACAACCGTCCAGTCGATTCCAACCCACAGCGACCCTATAGGACAGAGTAGGACTGGTCCATAGGGCTTCCAAGGTACACCTGGCAGATTTGAACAGCCAATTTTGGGGTTAGCAGTTGTAGTACTTAACCATTATGCCACCAGAGTATCCATACTTCAAAGGCTAATAGCTACAGAATGTATCTTTTGTCTTTAAGCAGGATCAGAGCTTGCCAGCAAGGCAAGGCAATACAGTGTAGTGGAAAACAACATGGAATGTTTGTATGAGTCCTGGTGTAGTACACAATCAATCATCCAAGTATTTCTGAATACTTGTGGTGTAGTAGTTAAGTGCTATATCTGCTCACCTAAAGTCCGCAGTTCAAATCCGCCAGGCACTCCTTGGAAACTCTATGGGGCAGTTCTACTCTGACCTGTAGGGTTGCTATGAGTCAGATCCAATTCCACAGCAGCAGGTTATACATTAGCTCTCCTTTCATTTTTCAAGCATTCATTTATATAGAAGGTTTGTGTACAACTGTGGTTGTGGTAGAAAAATGAATAACAAACACATCAATGACGGAGGTACTTACTGCATCTCAAACACAGAGCTGGGAAATTTCACTTTTTTTTTTTTAAAATTTGATCCTATCCAAACAACTTAAAAACTCTGAGGTTTTTACTGTTTTCACAGATGAGGAAAAATATTCAGAAGTATACAACAAATGGGAGTTTAATATACGAATTTGGGCTTTTGATTCTTTTTTAAAAATATTTTATTGTGATTAAGTGGAAGTTTACAATCCAAGTCAGTGTGCCATACAAAAGCCCATACACACACTTCCATGCAACCTGAGCTTCTCTCCCAACCCTGTGACAGCACACTCCTCCTTTCCACTCAGTACTTCTCATATTAATTCAGCTAACTCCTGTCCCCTCCTCTCCACCTTCCTATCTTGTTTCTATGGGGGAGCTGCTCCAACAGCCTTGTACCTTACAGTCCAGTCCAGGTTTTGTCTGAAGAGTTGTTTTGAGCACTGGTTTCAGTTCTGGGTTAGCAGCAAGTTCAGGGTCCATATTCTTGGGGCAACCTCGAGGGTGCTGGACCCTGATGTCTGGTCTTTTAATAGAATTCTAGATCTGAACTTCCATTTTTCCACTACATCAGGGAGTCTACAATTTATTGCCTGTCAATGCCATCACTGGTGGTGGCCAGGCACCACCTAGTTCTTTGGGTCTCATGCTAGTGTGGTCTCTGGATCATCTGGCCCCTTCTGTCTCCTGGGCTCTTATTTTCCTCCTGTCTTTGACGTCCTTTGTTCTCCTTTGCTCCAAGTGGATTGGGATCAATTGATGGTACTTGGATGGCAGCTTGCTAGCTTTTAAGACCCCAGATGCCACTTACCAAAATGGGATACAGAACATTTTTTTAAAGAGTTGTGCCTATTGACCCAGATGTCCCCCAAAAGCATGGTCCCCAGATCCCTGCCCCTGCTACTCTGATCTTGGAAATGTTGTGTTGTATTTAGGAAACCTCTTAGTTCTTAGTCCAGCAGTGTTGATCTCCCTTCTACTGTATGCTGTCACTTCCTTCACTTAAAGCAGTTCCTATCAAATATCAGATCTCAATACTCACCTCCCTCCTTCCCCTCCCTGGTGACCAACAGAGATTATTTTCTTCTGTGTTTAGTCCATCTCTTGACACCTCATAATAATGGTCTCATACAGTATTTGTCCTTTTGCAACTAACTAGTGTCTCTTAACTGTCTCCCAGATGACTCCATGTTATCAGATGTCCCCCAAGATCATCCTTGTTCTTGATCATTCCATAGCATTCCATAGCATTCCACTGTGTGAGCATACCAGTTTGTTTACCTATTGATCTGCTGATGGACATCAAAGTTGATTCCATCTTTTTACTCTTGTGGATAGTGCGGCAATAAACACCGGTGTCCATGTATCTATTTGAGTGACAGCCCTTATTTCTCTAGCATATATTTCAGGCAGTGGGACTGCTGCATCATATGGTATTTGAAGTTCTAACTTTTCCAAAAAACATCAATTTCCTGAGTGACTGTACCATTTTACATTCCCAACAGCAGTGTAGAAAGGTTCTAGTCTCTCCACAGCCTCTCTAACATTTGTCGTCTTATGTTATTTGGATTAATGCCAGCTTTGTTGGGGGGAGAAGGTATCTCATTATAGTTTTGACTTGGATTTCTCTGATGGCTAATGACTGTATTTTCTCATGTAGCTGTGAGCTGCTTACATGTTTTCTTTGGTGACATGCCTGTTCACATCCTTTGCCCATTTTTTGATCGGGCTATTAGGCTTTTTCTTGCTGAAGTTTTGAAGTACCATGTAGGTTATGGAGATTAGATGCTGATCAGATTCTTGGTTGCCCCAAACCCTGATAGCATAGTGGTTAAGTGCTACATGTGTTAACCAGAAGTAGGCAGTTCAAATCTGTCGGGCACTCCTTGGAAACTCTATGGAGCAATTCTAACTTATAGGGTTGCTATGAGTCAGAACTGACTTGATGGGACTGGGTTTTTAGGTAAACATTTTACTCTCTTGATGAAGTCTTTGGATGAGCATAAGTGTTTGATTTTTAGAAACTCCCATTTCTCTATTTTCTCTTCTAGTGTTTGTGAACTGTTTGTAATATTTTGTAGTCTGTTTATGCCATGTATTAGGGCTCCCAATGTTGTCTCTATTTTTTCTTCCAAGATCCTTATTGTTTTATATTTTATATTTAGGCTTTTGATCCACTTCAATTTAGTTTTTATGATGGTGTAAGACATTGGTCTTGTTTCGATTTTTTGCAGAGAGATACCTAGTTTTTCTAACACCATTTGTTGAAGAGACTATTTTTTCGCCATTGCATAGACTTTAGGCCAAATATCAGCTGCTCATAGGTGGATGGAATTATATTTGGGTTCTCTATTCTGTTTCATTGATCTATGTATCTATTTTTGTACCAGTACCAGGCTGGTTTGACTACCATAGCCATGCAATAGATTGTAAAATCAGGTAATGTGAGGCCTCCCACTTTGCTGTTCTTCTTCAGCAATGCTTTACTTATCTGGGGCTTCTTTTCTTTCCATAAGAAGCCAGTGATGTGTTTCTCCACCTCGCTAAAAAATGACGTTGCAATTTGTGTTGGGATTACATTGTATATAGGCTTTCTGATTCTAAATCAAGTGTTCATTCTACTGTAAGACATTTCCCAATTTTAGTCAGTGTAATAATTGGTAGAAGAATCAGACCTGTACATAGATTATAATTTCAGACAAAATAACACAAGAAAAATATAAATAAACTTGTTTATCAGCACTTAACTATAACAATAGTCAAGTTCCAGCACTTTGTTAATAGTAGAAGGGGAGGCGGGAGGGACTGGTAGCTCCTCCCCCACCCCCAAAAGAACAGATTCAAAAAACGAAGAGTTGTTTCCCTGTGCCTTCAATATCGGGGTTCAGCAATCAAATTTCGTGCCTTAAAAGGTTATGAGAGTTATGCCAAAGTACTCTAAAATGGCTATGTATAATTTTGTGATTTATTCAACGGCTCATAATTCATACTGGTATCTATTAATAACATTTTAAAATAAACTTTATATTTACATTAAAATCATAACTTTTTTAAAAAAAAATAAAGACTACTTAGTAAAGCACTTTAACCTTTTCCCTTGTCTTTCTCAATCTCGGAGGTTTTATTCAGTAAATAAAGGTCAAAAGGGAGAAAACAGTCTCACTGCCCAAAGGGGGGAAAAAAGGCATGTTTATGAGTCAACTAAGAGTCTCTTAAGGAGACATGCCCCAAGGAGTAAAAATTACAAAACTACCCAGCATTAAGTTATTTGCAAAGCAGTGAACAGCAATGCACTGTGATTATTACCGTTGAGAACAGGTGTTCTAACGTGTGGCAGACCTCAGCCCACACAAACCCCTGAAACTAAAACTAAATTTGTCTTTAGGCCAGTGGTTGGAAGATAGGTGACATGAAAATTATTTTACCAGTTGCCATCAAGTAGCCACCAACTCAGAGTGATGTTGTGTGAGTCAAAACAGAACTGTACTCCACAGAGTTTTCAAGGATGGATTGTCAAACAGTTTGCCAGACCTATCTTCTGAGGGACCTCTGGTTAGACTCAAGCCTGTACCCCTTCAGTTAGCAGTCAAGCACATCAATTTTTGGCAACACCCAGGGACTAAAATCTTTCCCTTCTTAAAATGAAGCATCTTGCTGTATTCCTATAGACGTTCTCTCTTTAGGACTTTAGGTGACTGCATCTTAGAACAGACACTATAGTTACCTCATTTACAGGATATTTTTGTCCCCATGGAAGTTATAACAAATTGTCACCACACATTACTGTAATTACACAACACAGGAACCCAAGGTTCTCATCTTTCTGAAATTGTTCAAATTTAGTTTCAGGAGCTTGACTGGGACAAAGAGATCACACAGTTAACAAGCAATTTTTCATCACAGCACCCCAATATTCTAGCAGATTGTAATCAATAACGAGGTATGCTACAGCTAATTTGTTGCTAAAACAGCTCATGATTTATTTGTAAATTATTTCTTTTAAAGAACAAATTAGAGCATATACTCATCATATAGAGTATATATTTCTATGTTCTTTGCAATAGGAAATCCAAGAAAACAATATATCATTCCTAATTTTGGCTATTTCTATCAAAGGACACACTAGGTGTGAAATTTGCTTGTCACACGGGCTCACAGAAGAAAAAAAGAATTTGAAACTGCTTCATTAGAACACTGTGGGCACCGCCCTGTGTGGCAGTAAGTCATCAGAAAGGATATGACCCTGTAAATAGCAAAACACGGTGGGAAAATGATCCTTCCACTGCCCAAAACTCAGCTCTTTGTAAATATACTTGGTTTCTTAAGTGGAATTTGTTCTTTCTTGTTCCTTTTTGATTGCTGGATTATGAAGTTTCAGTTTCTATCACAATTTTGCTCTGGTTTCTATCAGGTGTTGAATGAGGCTAAAAACACTGGGAGCTCCGTGTTATTGCTGTTGATTATTGCCCAGCTGACTGTGACTGGTGACCCCACGTGTGCAGAGCAGGACTGCCCCACAGGATTTTCAAATCTGTGACCTTTCAAAAGCAGGTCACCAAACCTGTCTTCCAAGGCACCCCCGGGCGGGTTAAGTCCATCCTCTTTTCAACTGGTAATGAAGCACTTAATAGTGTGGGCCACTCAGGGGCTTCAGCTAAGTGTTGGGATTCTCTAAATAAGATTATTGGCAAACTACAACACCAGTGCCATATCTATCCTGCTGCCATACTCATACAACCTATGAGCTCAGAATAGCTTTTCTTTTCAGTGTTCATTAAAAAGAAAAAGAAAAATATTTTTGTGATACATGAAATTATTTGATATTCAGATTTCACTGTCCATAAACAAATTTCATTGGAATGCAATTACAGTGTGATGGGTCACTTTAATGTGCCTTTTTTTTGCCATGGTCCTGTAACTCCTACCAAATACTGAGGTTGGACTATGCAAATAAGGTGCTTGTGGCCCAGCAATGTGATTTGATGGTTTGCTAACAATGTAAATAAGGTGTGTGCCACCCTTGTGGGGGTGGAAGCATGCAAATAAGGTGTATAGAACCTTACAGAGGGGATTGGTCAGTTTTCTCATCTTACTAGATTTAAAACGAGCCATCCCAGAGGCAAGAAGGCAGGATCTCAACATCACCAACAAAGAGTCAGGAGTACAGCATATCCTGAGAAGATGTAACATGAAAGACAGCAAGAGAGCAACGAGAGATGGCAGGAAACAAGAACTGTTGTGAGACAACTGCTGTAGGGCTTCCCAGGCCACAGAGTGAGAAAGATGAGCATATTTGGGTACTAGGCTTCCTGGAAGAATGGGGTGTCTCATAGCACTTATCAAAAGAGCTTTGTAACACTTGTCCCAGCAGAGCAGAAGCTGAGGGCCAGAAAGAGACCTGCCTGTGGCAGGGCTGAGACTATCCTGATGGAAAAACTGTACCCTGAGTGTTCCTGAACCTGTTACTTTCCTAATAAACCGCATAATCATGTGTACATAATCATAGGTCCGGTGAGTCCTATGTAGCCATGCAATGAATTACTGAACCCTGCACGGAAGTACAGAACGCCATGGGAGGAACAACTGATGTCAGAACTGGCAAAAAAGGGAGAGGGAGAAGGCATGCCTGAGCTCTGCCTCACAGGAATAGGCCTGTTGATTTGGATTCCCTTTCCCCCTTGTGAAGTTAGAGAAGGTCAGATGCCATCCCGTCAGGCTGTTTTTATAACAGTTGCGCTCATTCACTAAAACACTGTCTATGGCTGTGAGTTGAGTAGTGCACTAAGTACAGCTTGTAAAGTCTGTAATATTTACCTTCCAGCTCTTTATAGAAAAATTTATTGATCGTTGCTATCAACATAGAACTGTAAGAGGAAGTCAACTATCATAAGCCTTAAGTCTAAACTTTTGACACGTGGCTGGATAGCTGGAAGTGAAAGTTTGGAGACAGTTGTCAACTCTTGTTCTTCTCCCTGGAATCAGGGCTGGCTGAAGGCATGTGAAGACCTATGTCCTGATGCCCCCTCCTCTACTTATTCATGCAGTCAAATAGGATATGTGAATTACATATATATGTGTGTGTGTATGTGCGTGTGTGTACATATCATGTATGTGTGTCTCAGCTATGCATGATGTAACTTCTTTTAAAATGCAACTACAACATCAGCAATTGAGTGCAGAAGTAGTATATGCCATTTTAGTGGAATGAGTTGAAGTGGATTATACAATTTTTAGTGGGGAAATGTAGCAAGAGTTGGATTGACAGCCTATTCCCACCTTTTGTTTATTAGAAAGAAATAGTATACTCCCAAGAGATCTACTGAGACAAGGAGCTTCAATTACATGGGAGAGAACCATAGTAGACAGGTATCAACAAAGGTGTTGAAGTCGTAGGAGCCCATAGCTTAAAACACCTTGTGCAAAGGCACCCTTGTGACCCTGCAGGAACTGTATCTCTAGCCAGCACATTTTCAGGCACTGGAGCTGGTATCAGCTTCATTGAGTGCTCTGCCAGTTCGTTTCCATTGTGGTGCTCGCATTTCCTTGTGTCCTGTCTGCTTGACACCTACAGGTCTTTGCTGTGGACAGCTGGTGCTCCTCTTTGGCTGACGCCTTAAGCACATGATTACCTTGCTTATTGGGTCATCTGTCCCTAGCCACAATAGCTCCTTCTTTCTCATTCCCAGTAATATAAAATGTGAAAACCCTTTTACAAGCATAAAATTGCTACAAAAATTTACTATTTTCTTTATTAGTCTTCCTTTCTCACTATTTTCTTTATTAGTCTTCCTTTCTTCTGTTCCAGATGAACCCACTGCAAAGAAAGCAGTGATAGCGAAAGAGTCTTAATAAAACCTGAACCAAACCCACTGCCACTGAATCAATTCTGACTCATAATGACCCCGCAGAACTGAGAACAACTACCAAATAGAGTTTCCAAGACTGTAATCTTTTTGGAAGCTGGCCTCATCTGGCACCCTCTTGGACTTGTGCCTGGTACAAATGCCCCCCTTTAACCCCTGCTTACTATGCCTCTGGAGTTCCTAACCACTGACCTTTCAGTTAGCAGCCAAGTACTTAACCACTGTGCCACACAGCTCCTTTATAACAGACACTATAAAAACAGACATCATAAGGCAGTAAAACTGAAAACATGCCATCTCTTTACTGCAGCCTGCTCTTACGAGTGGAGTACTCAGACTTCATTACCTCAGGTGGTCCGAGTGCATGTGACTGATGTAGATGAGGTCAGCTTGGCACAGCCTCTCCAGCCAATCAGAGGGAGGCTCGTGGAGCAACCACCATCCTCGTGCAAAAGCAGGACCGATCAACCAAGGGTCGAACACTATCCTTTTATCTCCTAGTTTGAGGTCCATGCAGGCGTGAGTGAGATATGTTACCTGTTGGAAGAATGGGAGATTCGTATCATCAAATAGCAACGATGAACTAGTTAACTGATAAAATCGTGAGAACTCTCCCCTAACCAAGGTAAGACAAAAACATAGAACTCAAGTGGAACTCAGCAGGAAGCTTTGTATAGAGCACAACTCTCAACAACAACAAAAAAAAGCCAGTTGCTGTGAAGTTAATTTCAACTCAAGGCAATCTCATGCGTGTTTGAGTAGAACAGGGCTCCACGGGGTTTTCAGTGACTGGGATCTTTCTGAACTAGATCACCAAGCTTTTCTTTTGGGGTAGGTAGTCTTGAACCTTCAACCTTTCTGTTAGCAGCTGAGCACATTAGCTGTATGTATGGCCAAGGGACTCCTAAGGCATCAAACCAACTGATTTATCCTGTTCCTCTCCATCACCCATCTGTCAGTTTGTCATGCTGTGCTGGTTTACATCTCACTGTAATGCTGAAAACTATGCCACGGGTGGTTTGAACACCAGCAGGGTCACCTGTGGACAGGTTTCTTCAGAGCTTCCACACTAAGACAGACTAGGAGAAAATGGCCTGTGGATCTACTTCTGAACATTAGCCACTGAAGGCCCTATGGATCGCAACAGAATGTTGCACAATAGAGTACTGGAAGATGAGCCCTCCAGGTTAGAAGGTACTCAAAACACACAGTGGCCACAATGGGCTCCAACATATCAATGACCAAGAAGATGACAATGTTTCATTCTGTCATACACTGGGTTGTCGTGAGTCAGAGAGGACTTAATAACCACTAACAAAGTATTTAGATTAGCTTCTACACAGCTACAGTCTGCACTACAGAATATCTGTTGGGACCAGTAGCTTCACATCATCAAAAAAAAAAAAAAAACCACTGCCTTCGAGTCGGTTCTGACTCACAGCAACCTGAGAGGTCAGAGCAGAACTGCCCTGTGGTGTTTTCAAAGGGCACCCAGAGGATTTGAACTGCCAACCATAGCACTTAACCCACTACACCACTAGGGTTTCCTGCCTTGATATCGTAGTTTGCAATGAAAGGCAGTAGAAAAGTGATCACAGGCTCCTGAAGATGGAAATACCTGAGTGGCTGTGAATAAGAGCACAAAGGAACGGTTCTCTGTAAGTTTGGGCAGAGTGGACTGGCAACTGGCTAACCAAGCTTGGGAGCCATTCTCTTCCAAATGATCTGCTAATTCAGGAAGTCAGGGACTTCAGAGAAAGACCACAAACAAAGGTTTTAAGAAAGGTGTTGGGGAGGATTCCAAATCAATTCCTCATTTCCCTTCCAAGGTCAGTCACACCTGTAGGAAACAGAGATAACAGAAACTCTTGTACGGACCGCCAAAAATATGGGTCTTGGGTCATTATGAGAATTTGATGGCAGGGTGTTATTTTATGCTGCGTACAGGACTCTCTGGTGGCGCAGACGGGTAGATGCTCCCCTGCTAGCAGGAAGGTTGGGGATTTGAACCCACCCAGAGATACCTTCAGAAGTTTGAGTCTACCAGGTGCTCCTTGAAAACTCTAGGGAGCAGGTTTACTCTGTCCTATAGGGTCACTATGAGTCATAATCAACACAGCAGTAGTGGGTTTAGCTTTGGCTAGAGATACCTTGGAATGAAGGCCTGGCAATCGCCTTCCAAAGCATCATAGCTTTGAAAATGTTACAGAACACAGCTTCACTCTGATACGCTTGGAACCCCCGCGAGTCAGAACCAACTTGGCAACAACTGTATTTTCTTTTCATTCTGGGTACACTCCCATTTGTTTCCTCAAAAAAGTAACTGTTGTTTTCACAAGCTTCCCAAATATCAAGAAAAAATGAATTTTTCTTACATCATCCTGCTGACCTGTGGCTGGAGGAAGGGGAGTGGGTGGAGAGGAGGGAAAAGGAGGCTGCTGGGAGGATGAGACATGTATGGAGCAGAGAGGAATAGTGTGCTGTCACCGGGCAGGGAGAGCAGTGGGAGCTGCCTATAGCTGAGCATGAGAATTTATATGGGAATGCACATTTTCATTCAATCACAATAAAAAAAAAGAAAAGGAAAGGAAAAAAATGAATTTTTCTTGCTTACCTCTTCCAAACTACCACAGTGTTTCTTGGGGAGGGATGCGGGGGGGTCAGGTGGGAGAGTTATGTCTGCTAAAGCCAGAATGCACAACGTGGTCTGTGAAAGATCTCAGGAGCAATCTGTATGCAACTAATTCTGCACTAGTTATCTAGTGCTGCTACACTGGAAATACCACAAGCACATGGCTTTAACAAATAGGAAACTATTGTCTCACAGTCTAGTAAGTTAGAAGTCCACACTCAGGGTGTCAGCTAGCCCCAGGGGAAGGCTTCCTGTCTCTCTTGGCTCTGGAGAAAGGTCCTTGTCAGCTGTCTTCCCCAGAATGAGGGGCTTCTCCCCTCAGGAACTCCTGATCCAGAGGACACACACTGCTACAGGAACTGCTGTCTTGGTGCTGTGAGGTCCCCTACTCTCTGCTCACTTCTCTTTTATTTCCTATAAGATATCAATTGGTCAGACAGTGATCTGGTGTCAACAGTAATTTCTAAACTGCCTTCATTAGTTTTTTGTAACTCCCTGTTGGAGGTTTCCTCTAAAGTTTTTTCCTGACTAGACTCCCTTGCCATCCTTCTCAAGCTTGGGGACTCTCTAAAAGAAACTTGCTCAAGAGAGTTATTTCATTATACGCCCTTCTTAATTAGCCACCTCAAAGAGTATTCACAGTAAAAAAAAAAAAAAAAAAAAAAAACTTGTTGCCAATGAGTCAATTCCAACTCATAGCTTCCTTATAGGACACAATAGATCTGCTCTACAGACTTTCCAATGAGTGCCTGGTGGATTCAAACTGCCAATCTTTTGATTAGCAGCTGTAGCTCTTAACCACTACACCACCATCATAATGGAGGGTATAAAATAAATCCATAACTATAATGAATGAATATCTTATTTTCATTGTTAAGATTATAATTTTATTGATGTATTTATTTTTACCTGTACTTCTCCAAAAGCCAAATCTTCAGGAGTTCTAGGATCTGAATCCCAGGGGTTTGGAGGACTGAGTTCTAACAGTGAAAGTCCATTTTTTTCATCCATTTCAACAACTAGAACCAAAGGGAAACAAATATGGATTAACAATAAAAATGACATTTTGGGAGCATCACTGAAATATAAATGCATGATCCAGACACACAGGAGTGCAAAATCCAAGGAAAATCAAAGCGAAATGCAACACTCACTTGGGCCAAGCAACACCTGCTGAAATGAAGGATTAAGACCACTACCAATTTATTTCCTCATTCAGATTACCCTAGGGAACTCATAAGATCCCAGTCACACCAGAAACACTGTCACGGATTGAACTGCGTCCCCCCAAAATATCTGTCAACTTGGTTGGTCTGTGATTCCCATTATTGTGTGGTTGTCTTCCATTCTGTGACTGACGTAATTTTCATATGTATTATAAATCCTTATCTCTGCAGGTGGCTAATGGGGCCAGATTAGATTACGTTAAAGCAGATTGAGGTGGGAGGTACTACCTGTAAGTCACATCTCTGATCAACTATAATGGGGGTTTCCCTGGTGTGAGTCCTGCACCACTTTGTATCTTACAAGAGAGAAAAGAGAAGTGAGCGGAGAACAGGGGACCTCACATCACCAAGACAACAGCTTTTGCAGCAGCTTTTGGGCCAGGAGTTTCTGAGGGGAGAAGCCCCTAACTCTGGGGAAGACAGCTGACAAGGACCTTCCTCCAGAGCCAAGAGACAGAAAGCCTTCCCCTGGAGCTAGATGACACCCTGAGTATGGACTTCTAAGCTACTAGACTATGAGAGAATCATCTCCTGTTTGTGAAAGCCATGTTTTTGTGGTATTTCCAGTATAGAAGCACTAGATTAACTTAGACAGAATCAGACACATACAACTTTACTACAATTAAACGTATGGTATAGAGATGAGTTGAACATGCCTGTGGAGAGGTCAGCCACTAGAGGAAGACACATCGTGTTTGCTGAAGTCGAGGGTCAGTGAAGGCACGGAAGAGTCTTTCTGAGATGAATTGGCATGGCATCCACAACAACACATGGGAACACGCAAGGCATCCTGAGGAAGAGGCCAGACCAGAGCACATTTTGTTCTCTTGTACATAGGTCATTGTGAGTCACAGTCAGACTGACGTGGGTAACAACACAGGACGATGCAGGAAAGAGCATGTGCTCAGCTTCCAAGAGTCACCACTGATATCAAATAGGATGTAACCCTGAGCCAGAGTGGAAAGATTAAGTATTTGCCAGGAAACAGAAAAAAAATATGATTTACAAGGCAATGAAAGAATAGTGTATGCAAAGGTGTGGACACACGAGACAACATGGTATCCACAAAGTGCCTACAATTTATTACTGAGGAAATTGGGTGTGTTTGAGTCAGGGAGGAAAGATAAGAGGCCAGAGGAATTCACAATGGACCTTAGGTACCATTGCTAAAGAGTTTAGATTTTCCCTTGTGGTAATGACAGGACACTGAAGAATTTTAAGAAAGTGTGATAGACACTGGTGGCCTAAACAAATCCCATTCTGTCCTCCTTTCTAGTTTCATCTTAATTTCAATAACATGGTGATATGCCTATTTAATGGCTACGATTTCCCAGGATCCCCTCCAGTTATAAGTGTCCACAGACACTTGAAACCTGACAGTTAAGTTTGCAGACTAATTGTTCTCAGTGATACATACCCCGTTGCTAAATATCACTGTGGTCACCTTCAAAGTACTTCCCTTGGGAAGCTATGCACCAATGCCAGGGCCTAGTCCACCCTTCAAAGCAGTGTTGGAACTATTTCTGGAACAGCCATTGCACACAGTGGCAAGGAGACAAGTACATGAACTTAATCGTATGGTTGTCTGTAAGGGGGTTTGTAGCCAGTAAACAAATAACTGTACTGGAATATCTTCCCTACTCACCTTATCTGGCCCCCAATAACTTTTTTCTTTACCCGAAGATAAAGGAAATATTGAAAGTAAGACATTTGGGTGACACTGAGGACATCAAGGATCACACAACAGCTCTAACAGCCATTCCAGAAAAAGAGTTCCAAAATTGCTTTGAAGAGTAGACTAGGAGCTGGCATTGGTGCATAGCTTCCCAAAGGAAGTACTTCAAAGGCGACCACAGTAACACTGAGCAAAGAGGCAGGTAGCACTTTTTCTGGGATGAATTCTCAAACTTAATTGGCTGTCCTCATAGCTGTTACACATAGCACGTGTAGTTCCAGCCCATAAGATGTGAACAGAAACCTATTGGTGGGACTTCTAGGAACACTTATTTTCCTGTTAAATAGGGACAGATTCAAAGAACCTGAATCATTTGCCTTTTGGCTGCCCGCCTCTTGTTGGGAATTTGCCATACCTGCAGGAGCCACCTTGAAACCCTGAGGACAACAGCCACATACTAAGGATTTCAGAGCAAGAGGACAGAAGGAACAGGAGTCTGTAATAAACCATGGAATGGCTACCTGTGTACCAACCAAGACCACCTGCCTTCCACCTTTTTGTTTTGTGAAGAAATAGCCCCTGTCTGTTGAATGCACCATCATTTGGGTCTTCTGTTAAATGTAGCTGCAGGCAATACCTAGCTGCTAGAGCAAGGGAGTAATGAAGTCAGAGTTTCATTTTAGAAAGATCATCTTAAAAGCCCATGGGGAAGATCAACTGGAGGGAGAAAGCTGATATTCTAGAGCTCTCGCCATAGCATTGGAAAGCCACTAGCAAAGTGGTGACGGATGAGCCTGGAAGTCAGATGGCCTGACCGGAAACCTTTGCTTTCCCCTTGAACCACTGGCTGACCTTGGCCATGGTACTTAATGCCTTCTTCCCTCTTCTCCTCTTTAATCTTAGCTACCTCCACGGACAGTCAATCCCAGCAACTACCAGCCATTCCTGCTAATTGCTAGAAGAAAGGAAATTAGTTCTCAACCCAAGGCAGTCCATGCGGAGAGGACATCAATACCTGGCTCTCGAAGCCATTCACTTCCCAGTTTCTTTGAAGTTCATGAAAAAGGCTTTACCTCATTTAGAGCAATAACACACACTCTATTAAAAAATTAACCCAAAATGGATCAGTCCCAAAATATGAGTTAAGAAACACAAATTTTTATAAAACTTTGTTTTTCAAAATGGAATCTTAGTGACAACACCAAAAACATAACAATAAACGACAAAATATGTAAATTATGTTAATTTAAAGGTGCGGTTTTCCTTTTGTGCATATATACAAAACCTAACCAAACCCAGTGCTGTCGAGACGATTCTGACTCATAACGGCCGTATAGGGCAGAGTAGAACTGCCCCATAGACTTTCCAAGAAGCACCTGGCAGATCTGAACTGCCAACCTTTTGGTTAGCAGTCACAGCAATTAACCACTATGCCACCAGGGCTTTCATAAATACACATAGTTTTATTCTGTGTGACGTGGGGCTGCCGTGAGTTGGGACTGGCTTGATTGCAATGAGTTTTTTAAATGTTTATTCTTTATTATTGTTAATTAACAATGAAACATCAGTATATACGTTTTATTGATCACAATTACATACCTCTTTCCAACTCCCAGAGGTAATCATTCTTCTAAACTTGGAGTTTAAGGATAGTTACTCTTTATTCATATCAGATCATGCAGGAAGTATCAAAAGAAGATGAAAACAACATACAGAACATCTGGCATTCTACCAGTGTGGGAGGTGCCATATGATGAAGAATGAGTGGCAGTGAAGGGAAAGTTCCAGGCTGTCCTAAAGACACTGGTGGAAAAACAATGCTCCAGGAACTGCCGGTACAATTCAGTGGCAATGGGTTTGGTTTTTTGGCTTACACATACAACCAGAATGCTCCTTAAAAGTGAAGATGATGACTTTGACTTGCCTGCTTAGAATATGTCATGAGGAAAGACCAATAAATAAAAAGGACATCGCGTCTGGTCAAGTGGTGAGTTGGCGAAGGCAAGGGAGGCTCCCAGTGAGATGGACTGACACAGTGGCTTAAACGATGGACTCAAATAGCAAGGAGAGTAAAGGTGGCACCACGTTCAGTTCTGTCATATGTAAGGTTGCTGTGAGTAGGAGTCGATCTCAAAGCAGCATATACATACAGTGGAATATTATTCAGGCATAAAAAGGAATGAAGTACTGATTTATGCTACAACATAGATGAGCCTTAAAAATGTCACACTGAAAGAAGCCTGATGCAGGACACATATTGTATGATCCTATTTACATAAAATGTCCACAATAAGCAAATTCATAGACAGAAAGTAGATCAGTGGTTGCCAGGGGCTGGGGACCCAGGTGGAAAGTGACACCTCATGCTTACAGGCTTTCTGGGATGATAAAAAACGTTCTGGAATTACATGGCATTGGTGGTTGTACAGTATTGTGAATGTACTAAAATACACTGAGTTATACTTCAAAAGGGTGAATTTTATGACATGTGAACTACATCTCAATTTAACAAACAAACAAAAATAACTAAAAGGATATATACCAAAAAGATAGCTGTCTTTAGGTAGTGCAAGTGTAGTTAAGATTTGTCTGCCTTCTATTTTTCTGTTTTCTGAATTTTTTTTATTATGGTCATTATTAAATTTTTATGATTGAATGAAAATGTACATTCCCATATAAATTTGCATGCCCACCTATATGTAGCTCTCACTGCTCTCCCTGCCCAATGACAGCACACTCTTCCTCTCTACTCCATACATGTCCTATCCTCCCAACAGTCTCCTATCTCCTCCTCTCCACCCACTCCCCTTCCTCCAGTATGAGGTCAGCAGGACGACATCCTATAGATGCATAGAACCATAAAGTGCCCACAAAATATGGTCACTCTGCAACACCAAGTTCAATCCACTGCTATCTGAAGAGCTGAACTTCATTATGATTTATGGACAGGGTCGGCATCAGTGCCAGGGGCCATGTTCCCAAGGGAACCCCAAAGCTCCTGGAGCATCAACTGTGGCCTTTTAGTGGCGATCTCAGGGTACACCCAAATTTACTCTTGTGTTGCCAGTGAGACTCAATTTTGTGAGCTCCATCGTGGCTATCACTGGTGGTGTCCGGGCTCCATCTGGCTCTTCTGGTCACAAGTTGATGTAGACACGTGAGTGGGTCTCTCTCTCTTCTGGGTTCTCTTTCCCCCATGTCGTTATGGACCTCGGTGATCATCTGTTCCTGCTGAGTTGGGACCATTTGCTGTACCCTCAGATGGCAGCTTGGAAGCTTTTAAGATCCCAGAGGCCACTCACCAATATGGGGTGCAGAGAGTCCTCATTAGCAAAATGCTAGCTGTGCCGGTTGGCCTCGATTTTCCCTGAGAGCACGGTCCTCGGGCCCCCACCCCATGACTATTATTCTTATTATATTTATTATCATTTTACTATGTTGAGTTGACTCTGACTCATAGTGATCCTACAGGACAAAGTACAACTGCCCCATAAAGGTTTCAGTGAGTTCGTGGTGGATTTAAACCACCAGCGTTTTGGTTAGCAGCCACAGCACTTAACCACTACACCACCAGGGTTTCCATAATAATAATAAAGCCAAATAATCACAGCTTATAACCTATCTCAGAGTGAGATCAAGCCTTCCTTTTCATTCTTGTGCCTTCCTTTTCATTCTTGGGATGAGGCAGGAAATCACTATAGTGATTTCAATACTGTGATCACCTACACTGATTGGTAGCATTGGACTAAAAAGAAGATTGTGTTAATAAAAAATCTCCATCCTCACAGTGTGGGCATAGGCTGAATTTCACCAGGCTTTGTTATTTCAAGACAACCCACTGACTCTGCTACCACCTCTGGTGCATTTCCTTCATTCACCATGGCAGGAACCTCAGCCCTCTGCATCAATTTCTGTACAGTGCCCTTCTGTATTTCAGCTGGCCCAAACCTGTGGGGAAAGGTAATCTCTCCTTCCTGCCTCTGTGATCCCACTCTCAGGGGATGTGGGTAGATTACTGGAGATATACAAGGTCTGACAGTTCTCAGAGTACTTAATCGTTCTAAGTGCCACATACCTCATTACTGAATATTACTACAGTCACCTTCCAAGTACTCCCTTTGGGAAGCTAAGCATTGAAGCTAGCTCCTAACCCACCCTTTAAAGCAATTGTGGAACTCTTTCTGAAATGGCCATTGCACATGGTGGCACAGTGGCAAGTTCACAAACTTAATTGTACAGTTCTCCTTGAGGGAGTTTTCAGCCAGTAAACAGATAACGGTATTGGGACACCTTCCCTACTCAGCTGATCTGATGCCCAGTGACTTTTTTCTTTACCTGAAGCTAAAGGAAATACTGAAAGACATTTTGATGACATTCAGGATATCAGGGGTAATGACGCCAGTTCTGATAGCCATTCCAAGCTGGCATTGGTGCATAGCTTCCCAAGGGGGGGGTACATTGAAAATGACCATAGTGATACGCAGCAGTGAGGTGGGCAGCACTTTTCCTAGGACAAGTTTGTGAACTTAATTGGCAGTCCTTGTAGATCTCACTGGCTAAAATTCTGAAGTTGATAAAGCTATTAATAAAGCTCTAGAGGAGAATTTGTTGATAAAGCTTTTGATAAAACTCTAGGGAAGAATTTGTTTCCTTGCTTTTTCTAGTTTCTAGAGGCCCCCCGCCCTTGCTCCATTTCCAAAGCCGCCTCTGCCTTTCGTTCATAGTCTTATCTCCATCTCCATCTCACTCTTCTCTTTGCCTCTCTTGCCCACTTTTAAGGACTTTTGTGATCTCACTGGACCCACATGGATAATCTATTTTATGGTCAGCTCATTAGCAATTTAATTTCATCTGCAATGTTACTTCTTCTTTGCCACGTAACCTACTATACTCATGTGTCCCAGGGATTAGGACCTGGACGCCTTGGGTGCTGTTATTTTGTCTGTCACGCTATCCTGATTTTTAATCCATCACGGTAACTGCATCTTCCCACTCTGCTTTTCTGACTCATGTCTTTCTAGGCTGCTGACTATTAGAATACCTTTGCAGTCAATCCTAATTAAACTCTCTTCATATTCTTTTCCTAAATGATCACATCTAACCCCACATCTTTAGATACAATTTTTACTCAAATGATTTAAATAAATTTTGCTTTCAGCTTTGGCCAAATCCCAGAGCATTAGACTTCGATATCCAACTCCTACTCAAACTGTCATTGTGGATTTCTAATAGGCATTGTGTATATATGGACAAAACAGAACTCCTCCCCCTTCCCTGTCTCTGTAAGTGGTACTATATCCACTCAACTGACCAAGTTCCAAGTCAGGAAGGCATCCTTGAGTCTTCTTCCTTAACCCTCATATCCAAGCCTATAACAAATCCCATTGCTCTTACACCAAAATACGTGCTGACTTTACCTTTACTTCTCCATTTTCATCTCCTGTATTTGAGTTTGAAAATCCTGGTGGCATAGTGGTTAAGTGCTACATCTGCTGACCAAAAAAGGTCGGCTTGTTCAAATCCACCAGGCACTCCTTGGAAACTCTATGGGGCAGTTCTACTCTGACCTCAAGGGTAACTATGAATCAGGCCTGACTCAAGTCAAAGCCAAGTGCCGTCGAGTCGAATCCGACAAAGGCAATGGTTTTAGGGTCACTATGAGCTGGAATTGACTGGATGGCAGTGGGTTTGGTTGTTGGTTTATCTGAGTTTAGGAAATCCTGGTTGCATAGTGATTAAGCGCTACAGCTGCTAACCAAAAGGTCAACAATTAGAATACACCGGAGCTCCTTGGAAACTTTATGGGGCAGTTCTGCTCTGTTGGAATCGACTTGACAACAGTGGATTTTTTTTAAATCTGAGTGTAAGTTACCATCAGCTTTTGGGTAGACGACTGGTCTCCTTACTTCTGTATTTGCCTACCAGAGCCCATCCTGCTTACAACAATTGGTTTTCTCTCTAACAAACATGAATAATGAAGGCACCGAGGCCTAAGAGCCCAGGTAGAGTTCAGGTTATTACTAGGACACTGAAGTGAATTTGGGCAAGTTATTTAATTTCTTTGTGACTTAGTTTTCTTGACGGTAAAACAGAAATAATATTAATTCCTATCTTACTGGGTTGTTACATGAATTTTAAAGTTAACAAATGTGAAATCCTCAGAACTTGGTACACAGAGCATAATGACTTGTTTGTATATATGTGACATGACTGCCAATTAAGTCTGCGACTTATCCTAGAAAAAGTATCACATACCTCTTTGCTGAATATCACTGTGGTCACCTTTGAAGTACTCCCCTTGGGAAGCTCTTCACTGATGCAAGCACCTAGTCCACCCTTCAAAGCAATTTTGGAACTCTTTTTTTTTTTTTGCTGATGGCCATCACACCAACTGCTACATGCACATGAATGTTCATTGCAGCACAGTCCACAATAGCAAAAAGTTGGAATCAACCCAGATGCTCAACAACAGAAGAATGGATGGGTAAACTTTAGTATATGTACTCCATGGAGTACTATGCAATGATAAAGAACAACTATGACAGCAGGAAACATCTCTCAATTTGGTCTCAACTGGAGGACATCATGTTGAGTGAAACTAGTCAGTGACATAAGGACAATTATTATATGAGACACCTACGATAAAGACTTAAAAGTGTACTCATACATAATAGAAAAGACTCTGAGCGCTACAAGGGTGGGGAAGGTGGAAGGGAGGGAAGGCAAGGGGCGAGGGTTTTGATTAGATAATTGTTAGAAATTTGGTTGGGTGAAATTGGTGACAATACACATTAGTAAGAAGATCAATATTAATGGGACTTTGACACAACTTGTGTACTCCTCCTCTCTTAACCCAGAATTGTAAGCACAAAGTATGTACACTTTTCATTTTTTTTATTTAATTAAAAAAAACAAGGCATTGGGGGCCAGATCAGGTGAGTAGAGAGGGCGGTCCAATACAGTTATTTGTTTACTGGCTAAAAATTCCCTCACTGACAACTATACAGTCAAGTTTGCAAACTTGCTACCTTGCCACCATGTGTGATGGCCATTCCAGAAAGAGTTCCAAAACTGAAGGGTGGACAAGGCACTGGAATCAGTGCAGAGCTTCCCAAAGGGCATACTGCAAAGGTCGTGATTTTCAGCAATGAGGTATGTAGCACTTAGAATAACTGAACTCGCATATTTAATTGTCAGACCACGTATATTGGACATCTCACTGACAGAACTGTAGGATAATAAACTGATCTGATTGTTAGCCTCTCAGTTTGTAGTAATTAGCTACGGCAGCAAATAGGGAACAAATATAGAGTATGTAGGGTTTCTAGAGTATGGCTTCTCAGCAGCCAAGAAGTCAAAATTCATCAGGAAAGCACAATGGATCACTGCTGCGGATGCGAGTATCCCTGCAAGTTTGAGTAAGAACGTGGATGAGTGACCACTGAGTTTAGTAGCATGAAGATAACTGGTGATCTTGACAAGAGTATAGAGAACGGGAGGAAAAATTTGATGATTCGGGAGAGAAAAAGACAATTGTAAGAACAAAGTGCTTGAGTCGATGTAAGGTGATGGGATCCAGTGTATGAGCAACAAGGTTGGCCTTAGGAGCAGGGATAGTTCTTCCACTGTAACAGGAAGCAAGGAAGATAGATAAAATAACAAAAAAGGTGAGAAAATGATTCCCTATCACTGACTACCCATTATCACACTGTAGGGTCAGGGTGAGGACAAAATTCAATGATTCACATAAAATACCTATCACACATCAAGTACCTAGGACACACTTAAACTATTAATTTGGACTTAAGTCTTCCAACTCACATTCAAGATCCTCCTTGCAATGTACCTTTGAAGTCTTACACTCTGGCTCTTCAGAAGAACCAGATGCAACTCACCGCTCCTGCCACTGTGTCAGACTGGAACAGGGTGGATTCAAACCAGCAACATTTTGGATAATAGCCAAGCCAGCTAACTGTTTGTGCCACCCAGGTATTCCCAAGGAGCTATAAATGGTTAAGTGCTTGGTGACTAAATGAATAGTCGACAGTTTGAACCCACCAAGCAGCAAAAAAAAAAGAAAAAAAAAAATCCCCTGAAGAGTAAAGCCCAGAGAACTCCACAAGGCAGTTCTACTTTGTCAAATGGGATTGCTAGGAGTTGGAGTCAACGCAACAGCCCAAGGACTCTGCTTAGGACTTCACATACCCTACACAGTCCTCCAGCTAAGGAGCCCTGGTGGTGCTTGGCTGCTCATTGAAAACTCAGCCATTTGAACCCATCAGTAGCTCCATGAGAGAATGATGTGGCGATCTGCTTCCATAAAGATTTTACAGCCTTGGAAACCTAATGGAGCAGTTCTACTCTGCCCTATAGGGTCACTAGGAGTCAGAATGGACTCGACAGTAACGGGTCCAGTATACTCTGGCCAACTAAATTATACATCAGTTCTCAGATATGCTAAAGTCGTCAAGTTGCTCCCCCTACCAGGAATGCCTTTCTTTCTGTTGAATTCCCTTCTGCCTGTTCAAATTATACTCACTCTCCAGACCCAGGACACAGCTGTCTCTGACGTCAAGATTTCTGTGATTGCTCTGGTCAAATCAAACCTATTTTTGTTTCCTCTAGCTGCCATGAGTCGGATCCGACTCGACGGCACTTGGCTTGGCTTGGCTAGCTGCCATCTGTAACATAATGTGTCTAACACGCTAGTAAGGGGCCTCTGTAAAGGATGGTCACGACAAACAGTTTCTGCTGATAAAACACGACTCTGATAAACTGGAACAGAGACAAAGTTATCCAGATGACCAAGTTCTTATATTTCTATAGACTTTTTTTTTTTTTTTTTGGTAAGAGGAAACAAACAAAACATTAGAAGTGGAGGCAGTACACCAAAGAACTCTAACCTCTATCTATGCCAGCTATCTGATTTGCATGACCCATTTCCTAATCGAGATTTTAAAGTTGCATCACAATTATTAAGAGCACTACACATGAACATCATGTATGTATCTTATGTGTCTTCACAAATAAAATATTCATATCCACCCAGTTCCAGTCTGACACAGTGGCAGGAGCAATGAGTCGCACCTGGTTCTCCTGAAGAGCCAGGGTATAAGACTTCAAAGATACATTGCAAACAGGGTCTTGAATGTGAGCTGGAAGATTTAAGTCCAAATTAACAGTTTTAAGTATGTGCTAGGTACTTTATGTGCAATAGGTATTTTATGTGAATCATTTAATGCTATCATAGCATTCCAGATCTTAGTTGTTTACAGACTTGTAATCTCATTTATGCTAAGGACTATTTCATCCATCTTTATATCTACAAGTATTAATAACCAGCACTGTGTTTACATGGAGGAAACCCTGGTGCTAACCAAATGGTTGGCACTTGAAATCTTCCAGGCACTCTCAGAAAACTCTGTCCTATTGGGTCGCTATCAGTCAGCGTCGAGTCAATGGCACTGGATTTAGTTTTTTCTTATTGTTGCTTTATGATTACATGGAACCCTGGTAACACAGCGGTTAAGAGCTCAGCTGCTGATCAAAAGGTCGGCAGTTCATATCCACCTGACGCGCCTTGGGAAGGCGTTCCCCTCTGTCCTATGGGGTCACTACAAGTTGGAATTGACTCAATGGCAACATGTTTGGTTTTCGTCTTATGTTTCCACAGGTAAGATCTCAAGGAATAATTGCTGAACACATGAATAAATGAAGGGATCTTTTAGAGACACCTTCTGTTTAAATTTTAAGTGTTGGCAATGTTAAAAAGGAAGAAAACTTATGTCCACAGATTAAAATCAGAATGTACCCAGAGCTTCAAGTGAGATTGCAAACAAATTGAGAAGAAGGACCCTGATGACCACAGCAACAGAATGTACTTATCAACAAGAATGGTATTTACCCAGTTCATCTTGGCAGAAGCTTCCTGGAGGATTGATATATTTCATGGTGCTCACATCTAACTTCCAGTTGTGCTTTGTGCATCTAACAGACCTGGAGGAAAAATTGTACTTCGGTTTATTAAACGATGAAAATGAAAATTTGTCTTCATTAGGCTTATACATATCGTTTTTGCGATGAGAAATTAATTTAGTGGAATGAATAAGAAATGTATAAAAGGAAAGCTCCTAGGAGCTAATGTCCAAACACTAAAAAAAAAAAAAATAGACTTATTATTAACAAGAAGCGATTTGAAAAATGATAGAAAACTCTGTGTCACAAAATGACACGCTAGAGAGCCAGCAAATAAAGCAGCCTTCTGGAATGGTTCTCTTATAAAAGCTAAGCTAGTGGAGATTCAGTTGAGGCCAATACAAAGAAGGAATAGAACAGAGAACACATGTCTATGATTTGCAATCACTGTTGCCCGTGTTGACGTCAGGTGTCCCTTAGTCAGCTCCAGCTCACAGGGACCCAGTGTACAACAGGAGGAAACACTGCCTGGCGCTATCTATGCCATCCTTACAATCACTGTTCCGCTTGAGCCCACTGTAGGCAGCCAGTGTGTCAATCCTTCTCATTCAGGGTCTTCCTCTTTTTTTGCTGACTCTCGCCTTTAACCCTTGACCCCTGATAAAGCACAGTGTTGGACTGAAGCTGTCCTTTTCCAAAGAGAAAAGCTACTCTTGCAGTTTAAGGTTTCTGAGCAGGGCTGTCAGTTAAAAAGACAGACAACGAATAAGGTTCAATATGTGTGTGCCATACATTATCTGTGATATACTTATACTGAAAAGCTACTTCTTGTTTATCTAGAATTCACATTTAACTGAGTGGCCAGTATTATTATGTGCTAAACCTGGTAAGGTTAATGCAGAGTTAGCATTAGACTTAAACAAAACAGGATGCTTAGTATTTTTTGACAGTAGAACGTAGAGTATAAAATTTCCATTCCTTTGTTCTGGTAGGAGTTTCTGGTGAGGTTTTTTAGAGTTAAAAATAACTCTTTCTGAGCTGTATAGAGAAATATGTCTCCAACCACAAACATCACGTTTTTTAACTAAAAGTTCTCCTCTAACATGCAGGTGACTCATAACTTTCCCAAACTTCGTTGCGCTCAGAATTTTTTAAAAAAAGTTTTTCTCTAGTTGTAAGGCAAAACACATACTCCATACTTCAAGTTGTGGAGGATTATTTTGTGGCACCTCCCTTCTGACTGATGAGTAGCCAACAGCTGGCTTTCAGCATTCCAGGGAATGAAAAGGGCAATCATGGCAGGACCATATGTTCACAGGTAGTAAGCAGACAGGAGGAAGGTATGAGTTTCGCCAGCAGTTGATCTTAAAAAAAAAACATTAAAACTTAAAACCTGAGAACCACACCCTATGAGACTTGCTGATCTTGATTATTTGCCAAAAGCCAAATGACTTAGGTGGGTAGGCCATAAAAGATAGATCTTTGTTCTTGATGGTATCGTGGAAAAGATAAGTTGTTCACGTGAACATCAGGCATAAAAACTGGGAGAAACTGTTGCCTCCTGCCTGGGAGAACTGAGAGTACTCTGGCCAGGTTAGCCTGGCATCACAACAGGGTGAAACCAGGATCAATCACCACCAAAATTTTGGGTTAAGCAGAGAAAGGCCAGTCTGTAGTAGAACAATCAGCACCTTAAGGTGAGCAAATTAGATTACCAAAAACAAACAAAAATATCTTGAGTTCCTTTAAATAAGCCACAGGTACCTACGTGGCACAAGAAGCTCCTAGCACAACAGCAGTAAAAGTAATCCAGATATGACAGATACTTTCATAAGCACCTTATGGGTTTGAAATTATTTTATTCTCTCAGCACTCTTACTAAGTAGGTAATATTATCATGTTCGTCTTATAGATGATAAGACCAAGACTCAGGAAGGTTGAGAAACTTGCCCAAGATTACTGGCTACTGGGAGACAGCCCACAGAGAGAATGGAAGGAAATCAAAAGAGAGCTATCAGCAAATTACCTAGTCTCTAAGAGTGGCCATATTTACACTAAACATATATGTAATTTATTTATTTATACTGAAGATATATATAAATAACAAAAATCTGTTGCCACTGAGTTGATTTGAACTCAGAGTGACCCTATAGGACAGAGTAGAACTGCTCCCTAGTTTCCAAGGAGCACCTAGTGGATTTGAACTACTGATCTTTTGGATAGCAGACATAACATTTAACCACTGTGCCACCAGGGTTTCTAAAGACATATATAGGTATATATATAAAAATATCTGTCTATCTATCTATATTATTAGAGAGAGAGAGTCATTATTTATCTGAAACTCAAATTTCACCAGGCACATTGAATTTTTTTTGGCCAAATCTGGCAATCCTATCTAAGGAGCCAAACCAGCAGCAGGTGCAATGTTTAAAAATCTAGTTGATAGGTGGGATTGGGCCCTGAAACTAAGTAAGCAGTACAACTAACCTGGGTGCAGGTGTGAGAATATTCCAGACTTGGGTGACTGAATGCTCTATAATTATAGCAGGAAACTCCTGGACAACCACCCAGCTCCTTCCAAGTACAGTAGCCCTACACTGCCTGCAAATGACCTGAAGAGCAAGATTGCATTACTTTGGAAGAAGAAAACACAACAGCAGCATGACTAAATAGGACAAGACAGGCTGAAGTGAAAGGTTCCACCAACCACTCACACGCTGCTGGTGCTGAGAACCAGACGCTCAAAGGCCCAGCCCTGCCTCCAACAGCCTCCTGCTATCTCCTGGGCAGTTGCAAAGCAGAAGAAAATGATCTTGTTCTGATATTGTTCTAGCACTTATCAGCCCTAGTGGAGGTGATATATATGCAAATGTCAGCTTCTGACAAGCAGAAGAAGCACAATACCAGCTCTTGCAAGAAATGATAGAGTAACTGTCAAGGCTGGGACTGCTGGGGCTGGGCCATTTCTGGTATTTGGGGGTTTTATTGGTTGTTTTGTTTTTGTTTTTCGTTTCCAGTTACAACTAGCCAGCTAGGAATAAAGCACCTGCTCCCTGGGAGTGTTTGGAAAAGAACTCCCTATGACTCCGTTCCTCCACAAAGACTCTTCTGGAGAAAGGAGAAAGAAGACCTGAAACTCAGATTCTGAATACAAAACCAGGCAAATGTCTGCCCTCCCCAAGCACATGGCATCTATACTCTCACTCTCTCAAGCATACTCTAGAAGCTTCACTGTTCAGCAAGCTAGGAATAAATTCTAAATGAGAATTCTTATGACAAGGTTATGAAACTTTGAGAGCATAGAAATGCCCTAAATAAGCAAGAATAAAAATTAAGAAACTTAGGAGAGGAAGAATGCTTATTGACTGACTTCATTTAAATTTTCTGAATGAGCACATTGGCTGCCAAGTCTAATTACAAAGGGTCACCAGTGAGAAAGAAAAGGACTTTGGGGTACCTTCCATCTAAGTCTTCGATGTCTTTTATGAAGAGGCCCCCTTGATGCTTGCACAGATTCTTGCATGCCTTCAGGCGGCTTTTATTCTTGTATAAGATGTAGCCTTTGCCAGTGCTTTTATTTTGCACAAAATTGATTCCTTCCTTGAGATTGTCAACTTCAGCAGGTGACAGGCATAAAAGGATCTCAGTCCTCTGTTCGATGCTGCTGAAAGGCAAACATTTTGAGGTAAGCATTAGTAAGGCTAGGTATCAAGAGATAATCATTTGAAAATGACAGCTCAAATATTTTTCATTAAAATACTTAAGTAGCTTCCCTCCAGTTACTGAAGGCGGCACAATCTATGTTCGACTACTGACCTAAAGGTTGGTGGTTTGACCCCCACCCCCACCCAGCAGGGACCCGAAAGAAAGTCCTGGCCGTCTCCTTCCATAAAGATGACATTCGGGAAAACCCTGTAGAGCTGTTCTACTCTGAAACACATAAGATTGCCATGAGTCAGAATGAACATGATGGCAACAGGTTTGTTTTTTTGTTTAACCGAACAAAACTTGTCAACAACATTTTTAAGAACCTGTTTTTTAAGTGAGCTTTTAATAAAGCACATACAAAGATGCGCCCAGCTTTCCTCTGGCCTCAGACTCTGGGGTCACTATGATTTGGAATTGACTCCACAGCAGTGGGTTTGGTTTTGGCTTGTTGCACAGGAAACCCTGGTGGTGTAGTGGTTAAGTGCTACAGCTACTAACCAAAAAGTCGGCAGTTCAAATCCCCTAGGCACTCCTTGGAAACTTTATGGGGCAGTTCTACTGTGACCTATAGGGATGCTATGAGTCAGAATCAAGTCGGCAACAGTGGCTTACTTTCAGGTACAAATAAATATTTAAAGTAATACGAGTTTTAATATACCTATTTTTCTATTTTTGAGGGTTTTTTCCAGGTATTTTAATACTCTGGACAAAATGAACAGTTAAGGAGTATATAAAAGCATGCATACAAGGTTGTATGCTTTTCCCTTTGCCTCAGGTTAGGTGGCTCAGTATGGCGCTACATTGTCCTCTGTTTAAAATTTTGATATTATCTTCAATTTTTCACATAAATTTTGTTTTTTTAATGTTGCGGTAAGGCATTTATCTTTTTTTGTTGGCATTTAGGGAGCCCTAGGGTGCACTGGTTAAGAGTCTGGTTGCTAAGGAAAAAGCTCACAGTTGGAATCTACCAGCAGTTCCTTGGAAACCCTATGAGGCAGCTCTACTGTGTCCTACAGGGTGGCTATGAACCCGAAAAGACTGGACAGCCACAGGAGTGGTTTTTGGTTTGGCTATTTTCAATTTTTAGCATCCCCTTACATTTCACACCTGAAGCCTGAAGCAACTGTCTCACTTTCCTCACCCTAATCCTGGCCCTGGGGTTTTACGATGCTTAATTATTACCTGAGGTCCCTGGGTAGTGCAAACAGTTTGTGCTCAAGTAGTACCCCAAAAGTTGGTGGTTTCAACCTACCTGGTGGAGATGCGTAAGAAAGACCTGGCCACCTGCTTCCATGAAAATCACAGCCAAGAATACCTTATTCAGCTTAGTCCTACTCTGAAACTCATAGAGTCACCAAAGTTGGGAGCAACTTGATGGTAACACGTTTATTTATCGTCTACACTAGAAGCTAACTGGAGGTCAGCACTGAAAGTGATTCATATATATCACCCTGATTTTCTGCCTAATAATTCTTCATCCTGGTCTCCTTCTGGAGATTAGTAGGAACACAGCAAGTATCTAATAAATGATTTTGAAACTATAATTCACTAGAGATCACAAGGAAATAACTATATTAATACCAAAAAAAAAAAACCCCACTATTATTGACTTATTATTTTGATGGTGTATAGCATAAAGAGTGATATTTTGGAAATTTATTTTGAAAATTGAAAATCTGGACTCCAAAAAAGAAGGGGTTGGATAGAGCTCTTTGAGGTAAGAATTTCATTCAGGCTCTGTTGCTTCCTCAAACCATGGGAATCTTCAGAGATCAGGGCTTCCAAGTTCAGAGTTGAAGGAGAGGTCCACATAGGAATGTGAACCAAACTTTGGGATCAAGCAGGTCAGGGAGCCTGAATTAAGGCCACCCTCACAAAGTAAAGCCAGGAATCCAGAATGCTTAAGCTCCAAGAAAACAGGGCTAATGAAGAAAAGATAATACACTCAGAATTGTCGGTCTTAAAAAAAAGAAACCGCCAGTCTATAAACACTACCTACAGTTTCTTAACTTGATTACTTTGATTTTTGTATTTAAATGGGAAGATGCTCAGCATTTTTTTCACAAGAATATAAACTCACAAAGACGAAGACTTACAGTGCCTGTCACATGGTAGGGACTCATTGAAAACCAGTGAACAAAGGAAATGCCATCTCAAGAATAAAAAGTACATTCCATGATCAAAGAGGGAAAATTCCATTACTGCACCCACGAAAGTCAATGTGGAGTTCACTTTATCACATGGAAAGATACCTCGAAACTGCTTCCAAAGTTTACAGATGCATGGGTGGGCTAGGGGAGTGGGCTCAAAGAAGTGCCACTGCTGTCGTTGATACTGTTAGGTGCTGTCCCATCAGCTCTGACTTATAGTACCATTATGTACAACACAACAAAATGCTGCCCAGTCCTGGCCTGTGTCCACAATCATTTTTATGCTTAAGCCCACTGTTGCAGTCACTGCGTCAATCCATCTTGTGGAGGGTCTTCTTCTTTTCTGCTGACCCTCCACTCTACCAAACATGATGTCCTTGCCAGGAACTGAGACTTCCTGACAACATGTTCAAAGTATGTAAGACTCAGTCTCACCATCTCTGCTTCCAAGGAGCATTCTGGTTGTACTTCTTCCAGAACAAGTCTGTTGGGTTTTTTTGGTGTCCATAGTACGTTCAGTATTCTTCTCCAACATCATAATTCAAAGGCATCAATTCTTCTTCTGTCTTTCTTATTCACTGTCCAGCTTTCACAAGCATATGATGCAACTGAAAATATCATGCCTTGGGTCAGGCACACTTGAGTCTTCAAAATGACACCTTTGCTTTTCAATACTTTAAAGAAGTATTGCAGGAGAACCTTTTGCAGCAGATTTTCTGAATGCAATGTGTCTTTTGATTTCTTAACTGTTGCTTCCATGGTCACTGATTGTGGACCCAAGTAAAGTGAAATCCTTGACCTGATTGTGGACCCAAGTAAAGTGAAATCCTTGACAACCTCAATCCTTTCTCCACTTATGATGATGTTGCTTACTGATCCAGTTGTGAGGATTTTTGTTTTCTTGATGTTGAGGTGCAATCCACACGGAAGGCTGTGGTCTTTGATCTTTGTCACTAAGTGTTTCAAATCTTCTTCACTTCCAGCAAGTCAAATGGTGGTGCCTGTGTAATGCAGGTAGTTAATGAGTTGTCCTCCAATCCTGATGCCTCATCCTTCTTCAGATAATCCAGCTTCTTGGATTATTTATTCCACACACACACACCCTCGTGGCATAGTGATTAAGTGCTATGTCTGCTATCCAAACGGCTGGCAGTTCAAATCTGCCAGGCACTTCCTGGAAATTCTATGGAGCAGTTCTGCTCTGTACTACAGAGTTGCTACAAGTTAGAAGCGATTTGACAGCAGTGGGTTTTTGGGGGGTCAGGGAGTATACGTGGTGTGATGAGTTAGAGACTGCAGACCAGGGCCAAGTCTATGCTTGACCCATGAATTTGGGACCTGCCAGTCTCCACAACTCTATGAGCCATTTCTTTTATAGGGTTCATGATTTCTGTGAGACACTGCAGCAAATTAGGGAACCCAAAGACAGGAGGAACTGTGCTGAGGGGAGAGGCAGTAGTTGATGTCACAGATGATGGAGCTGTACTGCAACTTGGAAAAGTTGGAGATTTGGGAGATCTTTGACCTCCATCTCGCGGAAACCAGCTTTGTGGTTATCCTTATAAAATAAGGTATTCATTTTATATAATGCACACACGCATATGTAGCATACACTACACAGTACCCAAACCAAACCCATCGCCATCGAGTCAGTTCTGCCTCACAGTGGCCCTACAAGACACAACAAAACTGCCCGTAGGGTTTCCAAGGAGCAGCTGGTGAGTTTGAACTGCTGTCCCTCCATTTAGCAGCCAAATTTTCAACCACTGTGCCACCAGGGCTCTGATAATATAACCATAAACATAGATAGTTCACTGGCTTTGCTTTCCTGAGAACCCAGCCTAAGACAGGCATTCCATAAATATTTGTTGAAAGAATAAATGAACGTTAAAATAGCTCGCAATGGTGATTCTTAAAAAATTGTGTTTATAAACCTAAGATTTAAACATGTTACCATTCCTAGTATATCTTGAGAACGGCTCCATGTTTCTGTGAGAACCAGTACACAACAAAATGTCACATTTACAATTTAAAAATTATGTCTACTACAATAGTATCTCAATTAATGATTAATGAGTCATTTAAAGATTTATTGTTACCACAGTTGTCATCTACCCATGGAAACTAGCTGCAGATGGTGATTAAATCCTAACCCAGCTCAGAAAAATCTTATTTTTTCCACTAAACAGTCAACACTGTAATGACAGGAACATTAAGACTGATCAGACGTTTACGCCAGAAATTCAGAGTACCTATTAGACCAAAACACCTCTCCACTCCAATCCCTGGTCCCTGAAGTACTTTTCAGTCTTCAGTTTTGTTCTTAAAGCTTTCTGAGCCCTGAGTGAAACAATAAAATAATGTATTCCCACAAGGAACGTTCCATAAACAAGAAAATGAGTCAATCTGTTGACCACAAGGAAAAACAAAATAAGGGAAAGCTTCAGAAGAGACAGTGCCACTGATGATGGGGTTCAGTGAAGAGGAAAAGGGTGCAGAGAGGACCCAGACAGACAGAATCTCACAGGCAGCATATGTGGAAGGCAACCTGTCTACCCACGTAAGTGGGTTAGTTGCACATCAGATGTTCTTAAGATGGGAAGGTAACTACTATATATTCTAAAATGGTTTTTAAACCAGGAACCTCACCCCCATTCCCCACCAAAAACTCTTAGTTCTAGTACTTTGTCATTAGAAGTGAAGATAAATGACCAAAAATAACAATACTAAATTCAATAGGAAAAACAACAACAACAAAAAAGGCTTTTTAGAAACATACCTTTGTTCCATTCTAGGTTGAAAGTGGCCGAACAGCTCCTTAAAGAAAGTAGAAACACAGTCAGGTTGGAATCTTCTTTGAAAAGATAGGATGAGAACTTCAAGAATGATGGAAGCCTGGAAATTTCAAATTGCTTGTTAACAAATTGAATTTGGCTTTGACGGGGCTCAAAACCTTTTCAAAAGCTATTATGAGAGCAGAGAATGAGATCTTTGGTATCAGGAACATTCAGCCAGCTATCTAAAGTGTCATTGCCTTCACATGTCTGCCAATATTACCCTCCTAGCTCCACCCAGTGAATAGGCTAAGATAAACATTCAGTGCCCTACCAACGCCCAGGATGTGAAGTGTGTGTACGTGTGTGTTTTAGGTTGGGTTCTTTAGAGAAGAAAATCAGTGAAGTGCATATAAAGAGAGGCAGGCAGGTTATTCTCCAGGAAGTGGCTCATGTAAAGTAGAGGCTGACAAGCCCCAAGGCCTCACTCCTATAGGGCCTGAGTCAGGCATCCGGCCGTGACTCTCCACTCTGGTAGTTTAAATTAGACTGCCATCTGGGTTGACTCCAACTTTTTGCTATTGTGGACTGTACTGCAACAAACATTCGTGCATATATGTCTGTTCGGGTGACAACCTTTGTTTCTGAAGGATACATTTCGAGCAGTGGAATTACAGGATCAAATGGTGTATCTATCTCCAGCTTTTTAAGGAAGCACCAGACTGTCTTCCAAAGAGGGTGTGCCATTTTGCAATCCCACCAGCAGTGCAGGAGAGTTCCAATCAACCCTGATGCCTATCAACAGATGAATGGATAAGCAAACTATAGCACATATATTCAATGGAACGCTATGCTATGATAAAAAAAATCCCAATTTTAGAAAACACCACATAACATGGTCTCATTTGGAAGAGATCATACTGAGTGAAATCAATCAGTGTCAAAAGCACAAATTTTGTATGAGATCCCTGTTATAAGGACTTAACAAGAGAATTATCCACAGAAGAAAATGACTGTGTTGGCTACATGGGGGGGGGGGGGGGCAGTGCTGAAGATTTATCATAGATGAGATAATTGATAGACGTTAGAAATTTTATTCTTTTACTATAATTAATGAAAAATAAAAAAGTGGAAAAAAATTAGACTACCCTTCACTTCTGCTTGTACAGAGCAAGTAAATATTTAGTAGATCTCCCAATGCTGAAATCCTCATGAGTTTACACTGTTCTGATCACTGTTTAGACTCTCCTGTCCATCACAGTAAATAAATTATTAGATACCTTCCTAACCTCTTGAGTTGAAACATTGACTGAAAAAAATCTATACTTAGTGGGCCCATAGCAATAAACTCAGACTGATCCAGTTTTGCATTCCTTGCACATTATCCCACACTTTTAGTAGCCACTCCTACACATATTTCCCAGATTTCTCTTTATACATGCTGGGAAGTTTAAGTAGTCATTTTAGAGTGTGGCATACCTCCTCCTAGGTCATACTTTGTGCTTCACTGGGCTCACTGGGACTTAAGTCTAGTTATAGGTCTATAAGACATCTACACCAGGCAATGCCCTAGACACTGCCTCAGTCATCATCCCTGGTGATATCTCAGACACAGCTAGGATAATCTCATCAGATGAGGATGGAGGAGCTAATGGTTTTACTGGGAATGGTAATCTGACAGACAAAACCCACTGCTGTTTTGCTGATTCCAACTCGGCTGAGTGCTATGGTTAATTCGAACGGGGTAAGTGCTATGGTTGGTAACCAAAAGACTGGCAATTTGAATCCACCAGGCACTCCTGTAGAAGCTCCAGGGGGCATTCTATCCTGTCCCGTAGCGTTGTTATGAGTTAGCAGACAAAGATGGAGTAATCGCTTCTGATGGGAGGAAGGGCTAGTTCTGCTGGCAAGAGTAATTCAACAGAATTTAGAGGCTCCATTTCCCCAGCCTCCTGATTTTCTAGCTATAAGTACCCATCCCAAGTTTCAAGATGCCATTTTTTCTCTATCAATGCCCTCACTTTAACTTCAGACAACATTCAAGGTTAGGAATATAATTCGTATGGCGATTCAGACACTCTTACAACAAGCCTCTCGGTTTGGTTTTGATCAGTATCAGCTCTGTTTCTACAAGGAGTAAGGCTTTCTTTCAGACCACAAATGGCAAATTTGAAGTCCTTTATGCAGCACTTAACTGTGATTCTGAAGCCCTCAGTTCATCTGTTTCTATCGCCATTTTCTTTCACCACTTTGTATAACAAAAGGAGAACTAACCAACTAGCCTCCTATGCTTCTCATTTGGGCAAAATTGCAGAAAAGTATGAAACATGCAATCACCCACAGCTTCACTTCTTACCAATAGTTAATCTATTGTGGTGATGTTTTGCATGTTAATATTACTACCCTACACCACGGATTAGCAGTACCCTCTCCACTACCGGAGGCAGAGTTATCAGCAACTTCAAGACCAATGAGACTTGAGAACCAATTTAGAAATCTCATTCTTACTATTTTTTTTTTTTCTTTCCTCTAGAACCATTCCTGGTATCAAATGTCTTTGATTGGGTTCTCTAGAAGAGAAAAAACAGTGAAGCATATGTATATACATAGAGAGAGAGAGAGAGATTCCTCTCACGGAAATAGTTCATGCTGTTGTATAGGCCAGCAAGGCCCAAATCCATGGGTCAGACATCAAGTTGGAGGCTTTTCCTCACTCATAGAGCTGCAGAGACTGGTTTCCCCAGTCTCTTTCAGACCATAAGTCTGGTCTTTTTTGTGTAAGTTAAAATTTTTCTACAGCTCTGTCCAGGGTCCTCTATAAGTAGTGGTAGTTGGGCACCATATAATTATGCTGGTCTCAGTCTGGTAAAAGCTGTAGTAGTTGTGGACCATTAATCCTCTGGACTAACCTTTCCCTTCTATCTTTGGTATTCCTCATTGTCTTTTGCTCTAAACAGCGTAGGACCAGTAGATGTATCTTTAATAGCTACCACTCACAAGATTTTAAGACCTCAGACACTACCCACCAAAGTAGGCTGTAGAACGTCTTTATAAACTATGTTATGCTAGTTGAGCTAGATGTTCCCTGGGATCGTGGTTTCCAGCCCTTAGCCCAGTAACTCAATCTCTCAGGGAGTTTGGATGTGTCTATGAAGCTTCTATGACTCTGCATTGGTCCAACTGTGCTGACCTTCCCAGTATTGTGTGCTGTTTTACCCTTCACCAAATTGCCACCTGTCTATGGTCTAGCTAATGTTTTTCCCTCTCCACTCCTCTCTTTCCTTGTAACTGTCAAAGATTATTTCCTTCTGTGTGTTAACCTTTTCGCGAGTTTTTGTAACAGTGTTCTCATACAATATTTGTTCTTTTGTGATTGATTTATTTCATTCAGCATAATGCCCTCTAGATTCATCCCTTTTGTGAGATATTTTGCAGAATCATCACTGTTCCTTTTTGTTGCATAGTATTCCATTGGGTATATGTACCATAGTTTGTTTAGCCATTCATTTGTTGATGGGACCTAGGTCGTTTCCTTCTTTTTGCTATTGTGAATAATGCTATAACGAATGTAGGCATGCATGTGTCTGCTCATGTGACAGCTCTTATTTCTCTAGGATATACCCCTAAGAGAGGGATTGCTGGATCCTATGGTACTTCTATTTCTGCTTTTTAAGGAAGCATTATATTGTTTTCCAAAAATGGTTGGACCATTTTGCATTTCTACCAGCAGTGCATAAGAGTTCCGGGAACTCTACAGGGAGATTGCCCTGTAGCCTCTCCAATCTTTGTTATTTTCAGTTTTGTTCTGTTTGATTAGCTATTTGGCAAATACATTGTGTTTTAACTATTCACTTTATTTCTACACTAACAAGAAGGTTTAAACAAGCATAAGTACCACTTGACTTTTTGTCCGCCTTCAATCTGTAAAACCTCGCCTCAGTCAATTTTTCTACTTCTCACCAACTTCTCCTTCTCCTGAATTCCTGGAAAATTCTGTACTTCACAGCTTGCACTTTAAAACAAAGAAGATAATAATAGTACAAAGTTCTCCAAATATTTTATTTATGTGAGTCTTGTCTGTTGAATTATATTGCAAGCTTCCGGAACACAAGGAATGTGCCTTTGGACTTGTATTCATTTCCCACAGTGCTCAGAACAGCATGCAGGAAACAGCTCAGTAAAGTAGCATGAGGATAGCCTTGATGACAGCTGTTCTAGTTGGAGGCATAGCTGTTAGCAGGATGAGTTCTACATAAGGCAAATCTACGTAACAGCTGCCCCCAGAAAGTATTCTCTGCCTTCCTGAATTTCTGACCCATTTGCTATCAAGTCCCATGGTGACTTCATGTGTGTCAGAGTAGAGCTGGGCTCCATAGGGTTTCCGATGGCTGACTTTCCAGAGAGCTAGGTCCAGCCTTTCTTCCATTGTTCTTCTGGGTAGACTGAAGCCCCCAACCTTTCGGTTAGCAGCTGAGAGCATTAACTTCCTGAAATCATGAAGTTCTCTCAGGTCATTTCGTCTCTAGTTCTGGAGGACATCAGAGGGTACTTTCTAAATCAACATGTAACTTTTGTTATATGTCAGCTCTCTGATCTGTAGCATAGGTATCAGGCCCCTTGGTGGCACCAACCGTGACCACTGGACTATTAAAGACTGACGACTCTAGCCCACCCAGCAGCATCACAGAAGAAAGGCCTGGTGATCTGCTCCCATATAGGTGACAACCGAGAAAACTCCATAGAGTAGTTCTACTCTAACACATGGGGTCACCATGAATCAGCAACAGGTTTGGTCTTGGGTTTTGGTTTCTATCCATTTACCATCACCCACATCAAGCTCTGGAAGATTTCCAGTACTCCAGCAGACTCCCTCTTTTCTTCTCCCAGTCAATGTCCACTCAAATGGTAATGACTTCTAACCTCAATCACCAAAGCTTAGCTGTTCCTACTGTTGAATTTTACATAAGTTTAATCATGGCGTTACATACTATTTTAGTTATTTAATGCTGCTGCAACAGAAACACCACATGTGGTGGCTTTAACAAACAGAAATTTACTCTCGCGTAGTTTGGGCATCTAGAAGTCCAAAGTGAAAACACCAGCTCTAAGAGAAGACTTTCTCTCTGTTGCCTCTGGAAGGAATACACTTGCCTCTTTCAGTTTCTATTTCTTACATATCTTCATGTGGCTTGTCATGTATCTTCCCCTTATCTCTGCTTGCATCATCTGCTCCTTTCATGTCCCAAAGAGCTTAACTCAAGACAAATCTACACTGTCTCATTAACATAAAAAACTCATTCCCAAATACAATTATAACCACACAGATGTTTTATTTGCCATCAAGTCAAGTCTGACTTATATTGATCCAATAGGACAGAGTGGAACTGCCCCAAAGAGTTTCCAAGGTTGTAAATCTTTAAGGAGGTAGACTGCCATATATTTCTCGCTTGGAGTGGCTGGTGGGATTGAAGTGCTGAACTCTCTTAGTTACTGCACCACCAGGGCTCCTTAGCCACAGACATAGGAGTTAGAATTTACAACACATATTTCTGGGGACATAGCTGAATCTATAACACATTCTGTCTTGTATCTGATCTCTTTCTCCCAACGTAATATGGGATATACCTGCATATCATTACACGTAGTAGCGGTGGTTTGTTCCTTTTTATTTCTGTGTGATATTTTGTTGTGACTACACTACTTTTTTTTTTTAATATGTTCTACTACTAACAGATATTTGGGTTGTTTAGGGCTACTATGATTAAAAACACTGTGAGCACTTGTGTACATAACTTTTTTTTTTTTTAACATGACTGAGTGAAAATGTACATTCCTGTATAAATTTACATGCCCACCTATATGCAGCTCCCACTGCTCACCCTGTCCGGTGACAGCACACTATTCCTCTCTGCTCCGTACATGTCTCACCCTCCCAACAGCCTCCTTTCCCCTCCTCTCCATCCACTCCCCTTCCTCCAGCCAGAGGTCAGCAGGATGATATCCTATAGACGTGTAGAACCATAAAGTGCATCCAATATATGGTCCCTCTCCATTGCCAAGTCCAATCCATTCCTGTCCAAAGAGTGGACCTTCGTTATAATTTATGGGTAAGGGCAGCATCAGGGCCAGGGGCCATGCTCTCAGGGGAACCCCGAAACCACCAGACCATCAAATGAGGTCTTTTAGTGGAGATCTCATGATGCACCCCTTCTTATTCTTGTGTTGCCAGTGAGACTCAACCTAGTGAGCTCCATCGCGGCTATCACTGGTGGTGGCCGGGCACCATCCAGTTCTTCTGGTTCCAAGTCGATGTAGGCACCCACTCTTGTGGGTCTCTCTGTCTTACAGGTTGTCTTTACCGCATGTCATTTTGGTCCTCAGTGAGCATCCATTCCTGCTGAGTTGGGACCATTTGCTGTGTCCTCGGATGGCAGCTTGGCAGCTTTGAAGACCGTAGACATCACTCACCAATGTGGGGTGCAGGGAGCTCTCTTAGCAAAACATTGGTTGTGCCAATTGGCCTTGATTGTGCCTAAGAGCATGGTCCCCTGCCCCCTGCCCCAGCTACTCTATCCTTGCAATATTGGGTTAAGATGGAAGGAGTACTCAAGTTATGCTGAAGTCCACTTAATGTTGTTCTTGTTTCTAATGTGTGCTATCACCACTTTCTCCCAACCAGATTTCTAGCAACTATCTAAACTAAACCCTCCCCCCCTCAGCCTCCCTCCCTCCCCTCCCTTGCAGCTGTCAAAGAGTCTTTTCTTCTATACACAAGTCTGTTTTTGAGATCTTACCGTAGAGGTCTCATACAATATTTGTCCTTTTGTCGCTGACTACTTTCACTCAACATGATATCTTCCAGTTGAAACCAGGTTAGGAGATGTTTCCTGGAATCATCGTTATTCTTTATCATTGCATAGTGCTCCATTGAGTATATGTACCATAGTTTACCTATCCATTCTTCTGTTGTTGGGCATCTGGGTCGATTCCATCTTTTTGCTATCATGGACTGTGCTGCGATAAACATTCTGGTACATGTGTCCGTTGGTGTGAAAGGCCTTGATTCTGTAGGATATATTCCAAGTAGTGGAATTACTGGGTCAAATGGTATATCTATATCCATTTTTTTAAGGAAGCGCCAGATTGCTTTCCAAAGAGACTGGACCATTTTGCAACCCCACCAACAGTGTAGGAGGGTTCCACTTTCTCCACAGCCTCTCCAGCATTTGTTGTTTTGTGTTTTCTGGATCATGGCCAATCTTGTTGGGGTCAGATGGTATCTCATTGTTGTCTGGATTTGAATTTCTTTAATAACTAGAGGTCGTGAATGTGTCCACATGTGTTTTTTGGCTGCCTGGATCTCCTCTTTAGTGAAATGTCTGTCCATCTCCTTTGCCCATCGCTTAATTGGATAGTTTATCTTCCTCTTATTGATATTTTGTAGTATCTTATAGATTATGGAGATCAGGCATCGGTCTGACATAGAGTTGCCAAATATTTTTTCCCATTCTGTGGGTGTTCTTTTAATTCTATTGATAAAGTCTTCGGATGAGCAAAAGTGTTTGATTCTTAATAGTTCCCATTTATCTATTTTCTCTTCTGTTGATGGAGGTTTCTTTGACAGATTTTGGAGTCTGTCCTCATTGTGTATTAAAACTTCCATTGTTGTTCCTACCTTTTCTTGGATGAGCTTTATCATTTTAAGTTTGATATTTAGGTCTTTTGTCCAGTTGGAGTTGGTATGGATCTTGATTCAGTTTATTGCAGACGGATAATGAATTTTGCCAGCACCATTTGTTGAAGATACTGTTTTTACCCCAGTTTAATGTCTTAGGGCCTTTGTCGAATATCAACTGTTCATAGGCAGATGGTGTCATCTCTGGGGTCTCAACTCTGTTCCATTGATCGATCTGTCTGTTCTTGTACCAGTACCAGGCTGTTTTGACCACTGTAGCAGTGTAGTATGTTCTAAGGTCGGGTAATGAGAGGCCTCCCAGTGTGTTCTTCTTCTTTAGTAGTATCTTGCTTATCTGGGGCTTCTTCTTTTTCCAAACGAAATTGGTGATTTTAAAAATGACACTGGAACTTGTATTGGGATTGCACTATATAAATAAATTGCTTTGGGTAAAATAGACATTTTCACAATGTTAAGTCTTCCTATCCATGAACAGGGTAGGTTTTTCCATTTATCTAAGTCTCTCTTAGTTTCTTGTAGTAAGCGCTTGCAGTTCTCTTTGTAAAGGTCTGTTATTTCTCTGGTTAGATTAATTTCTAGGTACTTTATCTTCTTAGAGGCTATCATAAATGATATTGATTTGATAATTTCTTCCTTAACAGTCTCATTGTTGTTATCATGTACATAACTTTTGGTGGATGCAGAGGTCCGCCATCAGCCTTGTGGACAAAGTCACGAGCTCCTGCAAATGACGGGCTGAAGCATCTCACCTGTGACATGTTTTTTAGCCTACTGCCCTTGATATTAATTGGCTTCCTAATTAAATTTTCTTCAAAAAGATACCCCCTCCTCTCCTGGCACAAGGATCAGGGGAGATGCCTTCTGAGAGGGGCCCTTTACTACCCCCTTGGTTTATGAAATAATATTGGGAAAACCTGTACAGGAATTTCTGGGGAAAAGAGTTCAGAGGAATGATTTCTAACACAGCCAGCTTGAGAGCAGCAAGGCCGGCCTAACCTCTGCTGACTTCTCCCAGCTGCTCACCCCTCCCTTCACATGAGATAAGCAAGCTTGCAAGAAGGCCCTGAAGGGCTTTCCAGAGACAACTCCCCTTACTCTCTTTCTCAGCTCTTAGATAGCAAACATCTTACTTCAGGAAAATAACTAGATTCCCAAGTTTATTACATTTGGTATTGGCAAACAGACAAATACAAAAGAAATGCCTTTCTTAGAGTAGTTTAAGAGAAACTTAGAATAAGGAACGGTGGACACCCATTGTCCTTACAGGAAGAGATAAGGAAGAGCAGAGAAGGAACAAATAGAGACTGTATAACCTTTAAGATGAGTTTGTCCTCTCTTCCTGCTTAGGTAAAGTTAATAGAAGTCTAAGATTAGTTTTGCTCCAGCTGTTAATTACAAATCACAAATATGCCTGTCTCAGATCATTCTTTAGAGGATCCTAATGGTTAACAGGAATGACAAAGTGTTTACTCTTTACTAACTAACAGAGAAGACCCTAATAATCAACAAGAGAAGAAGACCACTGTCTCTAACCATTGTTTAAAGATCTTAATAGCTAACATGAAAAGAGACACTAGTCTCAGGCCATTATTTAGAAAACTCCAGTGATTGACATGAAGAGACCACGAGGTACCTGCTTCTTGCCTAGCCAATCACCGACGTGGTCAAAGTACTACTGCCTTACCAACTATAAAAAGATAACAATAAACTAAGACGACCCTTCTCTCTTGCTCTCTGGGTCGGGCTGCCATAAACCAGAAAAGTCTTTCCTGTCTCCTTGATTCATTTCCCGCCGCGCCTCTCCCTCCCTCCGTGCGGGACCCTACAAAGTGTTGGGACCGGCTCCCGGCAGGTGGACCAGAACACTCATTTCTCTAGGGAGCAAACCCAGGAATGATATTTTTGGGTTTATTTGGAATCTCTACATTTAACTTCAGTAGGTACTGTCAGCCAGTTTTCCAAAGGGGTACTACCAATTCACATTCCCACCAGCAAAAATAAAAGAGTTCCAAGTGCGATGGCATCAAATTTTTTTGTATCAGGCATTTTTGCAGATATTTTAGTGTACAGTTGGTCAACTGCACATTGACCAGTTATACATGAAAAAACTACGAGTTTTTGTAATTGGGCTGAATATATCAGCCCAATTGGATTTGCAAAAGCAAATCCAAATCAGGCAACTAAAGAGAACAAATAATAGCAGGTCTGTTAACCAAAAGATTGGTAGTTCACCTCTACCAGGCATTCCTTAGAAACTCTATGGTCAGTTCTTTTCTGTCTACAGGGTCACCATGAGTCAGAATTGACTCGACAGCAGTTTGTTTGTTTTTGGTTTTAACTACTCATGGCTAAGGGAGAAAAGCCTGGTGACCTACTTCCAAAAATTAGCCAGTGAAAACCTATCGATCACAATGGTCCAATCTGTAAGTGATTATAAGGATGGCAATGACAGGGCTGCATTTGGTTGATTGTGCAGGGCGTCACCATGACTCAGGGGGTGTAACAACAGCAGCAAGAGTGATGCAAGTATCTGAGACAGGAAGACTAGTTAGTTCATACTAAAACAATGCTCTCTCAACTCCATGTTGTGGCATTGGAGGCTGCCTCTTTATTACACGTTTAATAAACTCTACATACAGCTCACGTAGGGAAGGAGAGAGGAAGCCAACAGAAGGAACTGAATCCTGAAACGCACAATTGCTAATGGAGCAAACATCAACTGCTGATATTTATGAATCTAGTTCTTGGTCTAGAGATAAGAGAAATTATGAGTGGGAGGAAAAGAAAGACAGGGAGCACAGTTGATGAAAACTAGCTACCAGAAATAATAGCAAAACTGGGAGGAGGAGTCAACATGTTCGTAAAGACAGAAGCGCCAGCCTGTCCCTCTGCAACAAAGTAAGCACAATACAGGCAAACATCAGTCTTGGAATCCTAAGTGTCAAATGTAGGGAGTAAAATAAGAAACTGACAGAGACATTTCCAGATAAACGGCAATTAAAGAATATGCAAAAAACAAACCAGACTACAAGAATTATTAAAGAGAGTCTTTGAGTTAGAGAACCAACAGCATCAGGTAACAGCCTGAATCTAAGATGCAAGACCACGTCAGCCAGATACCAATCTAGGTAGTAAACTCTCAAGGGTAAAACAAAACTAAACTAGTTACAACAAGGAACTAGAGAGGTTAATCGATAAATGACAACAGTGTCTGAACAAAAGGAAAGGGAGTGAGTGGTATAGGTATAGAACTTTCAAATACAGAAGAAGTCAAAGTGAAACAAGTAATAAAAGACTGGTTCAAACTTACGAAGGTAAGGATAAATTTCAAGGTAACTGCAAAGAAAGTTAATAAATCTACTCACCAAAATAAAGAAGAAAAATTTAAAGTCGCAGTGAAAACAAAACAAGCAAACAAAATCCACAACCAAAAGGGATTCAGCATGGGACGTTAGCCACAAGCAGAGATTAGGATGTATGTTGTTGTTGCTAGGTGCCGTCAAGTCAATTCCGACTCATAGCAACCCTATGAACAACAGAATGAAACACAGCCACACTTCCTTAGCAAGGGTGTTGCAGTCCCACCCTAATCCTCTTTTAACATAATCACCCTGTCTATTAACCACAGGCTGAGATTAGAATGTATAGCCTAGGAAAATCAAAATACTGGGAATGATGGCCCAGCCAAATGGCTACCCACATTTTGGCAGGGGAGGGACATAATTCAATCCATGACAACAATCAAAAAAGTCGGCAGTGTGAATCTACCAGCTGTTCCTTGGGAACCCTACAGAGCAGTTCAACTCTATCCTACAGAGTTTCTGTGAGTCAGAAGCATCTCAACAGCAATGGGTATTAACGTGTAAGGTACTAAAACTGTCATTTTAGCAGCAGGAACTGGAGTTCTTCTAAGGTAAGAACAGGTTTGGCAATAACTGTTGGACTTGTTTGAAGTGTTGGCAGAGGAACAAAGCAGGCTTTAAAATTCAGATAAAAGGAGCTGCAGGTATGACAACAAGAAGGACGGAATTTAAGAAGAAAGGTCAACAAGAAAGAAAGGGACCCTGTTACAGGACAAGGGAGAAGTCCTACTGGAAAAGGTAAGTCACTGACTAAGTCCTGGTGACAGGAGGCGAAGGATTTAAACACGTGTATACTCTAGAGGACAGCGATGTCACCCCCTTAACTATCTCACACTTTCAGCAAAGTGTGTACTACCACACAAGGATGGTGTACATGGACAGTGTTTGGGGAGCCCAAGGGAAACAATGTGTTTGTTCCTCCTTTGGGCCTGAATGGTCACTGGCCAATGAAAACGGGGCCTATTGTTGTTAGTCGCTGTTAAGTTGATTCCAGCTCATGACAACCCTGTAGCTACAGAGTAGAACTGCTTCACAGGCTTGTCCAGGCTGCAAATATTCAGAAGCCGATCACCAGGCCTAGCTTCCAGGATGCCTCCAGGTGGATTTCAACTGCCAACTTTCTGGCTACTACTCGAGCATGTAACTGTTTGTGGCACTTAGCAACTCCTTAAATTAAGCTTAGAGGAGATTACACATACAAGGACTTTAGGAATTAAAAAGGAAAGAAAAAATAAGGCGAGGGAAGACATTAAAGTTTTCATCAGTTATGGATTTAAAGCTAGACATTTTAACTTAAATCACAAAGAACAGGGTGACCTTCAGGAAAAAAATATACTAGTTGCTGTCAAATCAACTTTGACTCATGGTAACCCCGTATACGTCAGAGCAGAGCTGGGCTCTACAGGGTTTTCAATGCTGATTTTTCCAAAGTAGATCACCAGGTCCTTCTTCCTCCAACCTTCAGGCTAGCAGCCAAGCACATTAATCTTTTGTACTACCCTGGGTCTCCCAGATATTGCATAACCCAAATAACAAATCTACTGCAGTCAAGTTGATTCTAACTCATGATGACCCTACAGGACAATGTGGAACTACCCCATAGAGTTTCCAAGGAGTACCTGGTGGATTCGAACTGGCAACTTTTTGGTTAGCATCCATAGCACTTAACCACTACACCACCAGGGTTTCCAGATACTGTATAGTTCAGACAAAAGTTACAAATAGGGGCAATGAGAGAACAAGAAAGTTTTAGCAAATAAAACCATGAGTAAGAAAACAATGAAAAAAGCCAGTAGAGGCCCTACATAACAGAATGGTATGCCAAAAACTGAATCCAGAATCTGTGAAATAGGAAACCTATTAAGGAATCATCCAGAAAGCAGAGGGAAAAAGAACAAGACAGACGGGGATGTGGGAAATTATGAAAGAAAAATAATAGGAAGAATGATATATAATAATGAATTTCTATGTACAGTCAAGAATTTCAGCAGGAGAAAGGGAAACAAATGAAGAAGAAATTATCAAGGAAGGAAATTTTCTCAGCTGAAGAAACACTTGACTTCATATGAAAAGGAAATAATGGCTGCTGGGTAGTAATACTGAAAAAAGACATCCTGCGGAAAATCTAGGGCAACCCTGACGGTGTAATGATTAAGTGCTAAGGCTGCCAGCCAAAAGGTTGGCAGTTCAGATTCAACCTTTTGGTGCTCCTTAGAAACTCTACTGGGTAGTTCTACTCTAACTATAGGGTCATTACGACTCAGAATTGACTTGACAGCAGTGAGGTTTGGATAACCTGGTGTTCGTGGCTTCATGGGCAACAAAGAGTTGACAGGTTAGCTGCTAACCAAAAGGTTGGAGGTTCAAGTTCACCCAGAGGCCCCTTACAAGAAAGACCCAGCCATTTACATCCAAACAACCAACCACAGAAAACCCTGGGGGGCGCAGTGATATTCTGACACACACGGGGTCACCATGAATTGGAGTCAACTTAACGATTACTGTCTTTTTATAGATAGCTTGATGAAAATTATAAGCAATAACCATAAAATAGAATTCCAGAACACTCCCTCACCCCACTCTCCAAAACAAGTACAGATAGTCCCCAACTTAAGACAGGGTTCTGTTTCAATGACTTGGTTGTAAATTACTTCTGATGTAAAATTTAATGGCTCTTTTTCGGTTTGCTTTTCATTATTATTGGTTTTTATTATCAGTATCTTTACCAGTCTGACCTTTGCATATCTGTGAGTAAACACCTAGTGAGAACATCAGCAAATTAAACACTGCAACACTATTATGAATTACATGTTGTCAACAACAAGATGCAACAGAACAAAAACAGGTGGTCATAAATGTGGTTCATCTGAAGTTAGGGGCTTCCTGTAGCTGGCAAGAAACAAAACAAGCTGACATTGGTCCTTTTGTCTGCAAACTAAAAATCAGAAGACAACAACGGAAGAATGCTTACAGAATTCTGAAGGAGATGTCTTCCAATCCTAGAATTCTAAAGTCAAACAGCCATTAAAGCTTTGCGGTAAAATAAAGACCGTCTTCTACTTGCAAAGGCTCAAAATATACATTCCAACTGGGTCCTCAGGATATCAGTTCCATGTATCCTAATCCTCTCAGCCTCAAACTCTTTGGAGAAAGTTCCCACTAACAGAAAGCTCCAGCTTCCACAGAAGCCCTCCAGCCTTCTCTGGGGAAAGATTTTTCTTTTTTAAAATGGTCTGCAGACTTGTTGTCTATTCTGTTGACACCGTTCTGTGGTAGTCTGACTTCTGCTCCACTGATTCACTGTCACTGCCTTCACAAATACAGGACCTCTGTGTCAGAATTCACGGCATTTGTCAGTCCTTATCTTATTGGCTCCTCATGCTCCATGTTACACTCAGGACTGTTGCCTCCCTTTTTCAGGATACTGTCTGTTGTTCTTAACTGCTGTCAAGTTGGCCCTGGACTCACAGGGACCCCACAAGTAACAGGATGAAACGTTGCCCAGTCCTCACCATCCACATGATCCGTTTTGGATCAGACAATGTTCTGTTGTAACCTACAGAGTTTTCATGGGCTGATTTTCACAAGCAGATCACCGGCCTTTCTTCCTAGACCATCTTCAGCTGGAAACTACTTTTATAGCAACACAGCTGGGAATCAAACCTAGGTCTCCCACATAGAAGGCAAGAATTCTGCCACTGAACCACCAGTGCCCATTGAAAACTCTCTAACCTGCTGTCATTGAGTCACCTCTGAATCAGTGACCCTAAAGGGCAGAGCAGAACTGCCGCTCAGGGCTTCCAAGGCTGTAATGTTGACAGAACTGGACTGCCACATCTTTCTCCCATGGAGCAGCTGGTAGGCTGAACCTCGGTTAGCAGCTGAGCATTTAACCATTATACTACCAGAAATCCTTCTGGAAACTCTCTGTAACCTAGGATTCTGAGATACATTCTTTCCTGGTTCTTCAAAGCTCTTGCTCTCTCCCTCTGTCTCCTGCCTGAATACGAACACTACAGGTGCCTAGATTTCCTTGTTCCACCACTCTTCTCTTATCATAGGAGCATTGGGGGAGGCAGAAACCACTAACATGAAGGGCTAGACTCTGACATTCACAGGGCCAAGCACATGAATGGGCAGGCTCATCAAAGTGCCAAATGGTGCCACCCGCTTCTACTCTGTATTCCACCCAGGAGTGGGTGAAGGGGGCAGGTCTCGTGGTCTTTTTCATCCTACTGATTGAGTAGGTGGACTCAGAATCCGCTCTCCAAGTCTGATCATATCTCTTGCAGGCACACTGTGCCATACAATTTCAGAAACAGAAATCCAGGATGGGAGGCAGAGCATTCCACTTTAGTCTTCATCCTAAATCCTTTTCTGGCTTTTATCAAAGAATCCCAGACTGGGACTGTGTACAGTACCGTACTGATTCATAAAATCAGTATTTCAACCCATTTACAACTTGATCCTTAGTTATCTAGTGCTACTGTGACAAAAATACAGTCCCTGGGTTACAAATGTTGAACTTACACACAACCTGTAGTTACAAATCTTGGACTTACACACAACCTATAGTTACAAACTCTTAAAGGATAGTATATTAAAATTTGAAGTACATACAATTGTTCATAACAACAGACACTACTTTGTGACACGCTTCAAAACATTGTTATTATGTCTTATTGTGTGAAAGATGTTTTAGAGTATCTAGAAGTGGTTCTTTTAAACTCTATGCATAGGAGGGTACACTATACATACACTGTATACTGAGACAGAAATTTGACTAACTGATGCTAGACATAAACCGTACCTAACTGTTCCATCTTACACACAAAATCAACTTAAAGACAGATTTGCAGTAGAACAAAATTCAAATTCAAAACACAGACCAAACTTACTGGTCTCTTAGAGACTGGCAGAACCCTGAGATTATGGCCTCCGGATACCCATCTCATTCTGAACTGGAGCCACTCCCGTAATTTACCTTTCGGCCAAAGATTAGACAAGTTTATAAATCAAACAACATACGGGAAGAACACACTTCCTAGTTCGGTCAAGTATATGAGACCAAACGGGCATCACCTGCCCAGAAGTAAAGAGCTGGTGAAGTCAGAGAGCGATAGAAACCTGGATGAGTGGACTTGGGAATGGAGGGTGGAGAGGAGAACACGGACACATTGTGGCAGCTGCAACTAATGTCACGAAACAATTTATATGAAAAAATGTTAATTATGTACTCACTTGGGCTGTAAACTTGTACCTCAAGCACAATAAAGAAAAGAAAATTCTTTATTACCTAGGATTCTAAGATATAATCTTTCCTGCTTCTCCATAGTGCTTTCTCTCCCTCTCTCTCCCTCTTTCTCTCCCCACCCCCCAGCCTGAATTTAAACATTACAGGTGCCCAGATTTCCTTCTTTCTCTGTGCTTTTATCTCAGGGACTTTCTCTGTCTTGTCTGTTATCAAAAATCAAAACCTTATCAAGTAAAAAGGGGGATTTTCTTGAAAGATCCAGAAATATCTTTTTAAAACACAGGATAGGATCCTTAGATTGGCTGGCCGAATGCTGGGCTGCAACCTATGGCTGTCATGTCAAGATGAGGGAGAATCACTTACCCTGCCCTTCTGTGTTCCCTGGAGCACTGGGGGAGGCAGAAACCACTAATCTGAAGAGCTAGGGGGCGGGGGGAACCACTGCCATTGAGTCAGGTCCAAATCACAGAGACTCTGTAGGGTAGAGCAGAACTGCCCCATAGAGTTTCCGAGGATCGCCTGGCGGATTTGAACTGCTGATCTTGTGGTTAGCAGACATAGCACTTAATCCACTGTGACACCTGACAGGCTAGACACTGGTATTCACAGGGCCAAGTACATGAGTGGGCAGGGTCATCACGGTGCCAAATGACATCATCCACCTCTACTCTGTATTCCACCCAGGAGTGGGTGAAGGGGGCACGTCAAGAGGTCTTTTTCATCCTATGCATTGGGTAAGTGGACTCAGAGTGCCCTCTCCAAGTCCGATCATATGTCTTGCAGGCACACTGGAATGTATAATTTCAAAAACAGAAATCCAGGATGGGAGGCGGAGGACTCCACTGTAGCCTCCATCCTAAATTCTCTTCTAGCTTTTATCAAAGAATCCCAGACTGGACTGTGTACCGTACTGTACCATTCATAAAATCATTATTTTGACCCATTGACACCAGGGTCCTGCCTTAGTTACCCAGTGCTACCGTGACAACAATACAGGTAGTCCCTGGGTCACAAATGTCAGACTTACATACAACATGCAGTGACAAACCCTTAAAGGCTATCACGTTTAAAATTTGATAATCATGATAAAAAAGAATTGAAGTACGTACAATTGTACATAATAACAAACAGACACTACTTCGTGACACACTTCAAAACACTTATTATGTCTTACTGTGTGAAAGATGTTTTAGAGTATCTAGAAGTGGTTCTTTTAAACTTTGTATGCATAGGAGGGTACACTATACATACACTGCATACTGAGACAGACATTTGACTAAACGATGCTAAACATAAACCATATCTAACTGGTCCATCTTACATACAAAAGCAACTTAAAGACAGATTTATAGTAGAACAAAGTTCAAATTCAAAACACAGACCAAACTTACTGGTCTCTTAGAGACGGGCAGAACCCTGAGTCTATGGCCTCTGGATACCCTTCCCACTCAGAACTGGAACCACTCCCATAATTCACCTTTCAGCCAAGGATTAGTCAAGTTTATAAATCAAACAACATACGGGAAGAACACACTTCCTAGTTCGGTCAAGTATATGAGACCAAACGGGCATCACCTGCCCAGAAGTAAAGAGCTGGTGAAGTCAGAGAGCGATAGAAACCTGGATGAGTGGACTTGGGAATGGAGGGTGGAGAGGAGAACACGGACACATTGTGGCAGCTGCAACCAATGTCATGAAACAATTTACATGAAAAAATGTTAATTATGTACTAACTTAGGCTGTACCTAAAGCACAATAAAGAACAAATGAACCTAACAAGTGAACACTACCGCTCTGGGACCTGGAAATAAACACCTTCTACGGAAAAAGAAAAAAGGAAAAAAAAGGCATGGGAAAGTAACTCATTTGTAATCTGGAACCTGCCTGTATCGCAAGTGGGTAGCTTTAAGGCACAAATGTGTTTTCTCACAATTTAGGAGGTTCACATCCTAACTCGGTGGGTTGGCTCTAGGGGAAAGTTTTTTCTCTCTGCAGGCTCGGGAGGAAAGTCCTTGTCTCTTCGTCTTCTAGGGCTCTTGAGTGAGTTTTATGTGGCCTGGTGTCAAATCCGTGCAACTCTGTGTAGCACTTTAGCTAGGCCTTATTTCCTGGCATTGTGTGATATCCTCCACGCTGTAAATTCTGCCCCTATGACGTTAACGAGGGAGGATGGGCAACAGCTGTGTTGGTAGGGCAGGGCTCAAGGCATAAGATTCTTTTGTCCCTTGAGGCAGTCCCTGGAGATATAAAGGAAAGAAGGTAGCAGAGAGACTGGGGGACCTCACACCACCAAGAACTGTACCAGAATCCGAGCACATCCTTTGCAAAGGTCCCAGGCACCCTTGTACCTCAGAAGTTTCCAGTCCATCAGAATGCAGACAACAAAGATTGTCCTCCAGAGCCAGCAAAGAAAGCTTTCGCCCCTGGAGACGACCCCCTGAATTTGGACTTTTAACTTACCGGCCTGTGACAAAATAAAGTTTCTCCCTGTAAAGCCATCAACTTCTGGTATTTCTGTTAAAACAGCACTAGCTGACCAAGATACCTGGCATCTATCTTCCCCCATCTCCACTGGCTTAGTCTGCTCCTTTTAGATCAAGACGTATCCTATACTAATAGTGGCTCATTAATAGAACCAAGAAACCTCAGTCCCAAATAGGAGTATAACCACATGTATAAACCAAAACCAAACCCACAGTGATCGAGTCAATTCTGACTCATAGTGACCCTATAGGTCAGAGTAGAACTGCTCCATAGAGTTTCCTAGGAGTGCCTGGCGGATTCAAACTGCTGACCTTTGGGGTAACAGATGTAGCACTTAACCACTACATTACTAGGGTTTCCAACCACAAGTAGAGGGTTTAGAATTCACAACACATATTTGGTGGGGACACAGTTTAGAACTGGCCCTTAAGTTCTGCCCTATTTGATAGAACATCGAAAAACTGTCTCTCTAAGTAACATTACTAAAACTTGAATTTGGTGTATGACTATTGTATACTATGAGCTTCAGAAGACAATCACTGTGCTGTCTTCTTTTTCTTGTTACCCACACCTGCCAAATGGAAACCCTGGTGGCATAGTGGTTAAGTGCTATGTCTGCTAACCAAAAGGTTGGCAGTTTGAATCCGCCAGGCATACTGAAACCAGGGGCCTGAAAAGCAGTCTTCAAACATCAGGGGGGATTCAAGTGGGTAGTCAAGACTAGTTCTTTACTTGTTTCCCAGGACTAATTATTTATTTGTTTTTCTTAAAGCATGTGGCTTCTTAACACTCCCTGGCTCAGGCAGGAAATCACACTTTAGCTTACGGGAGTAAGAGATAAAAGCTTTGCAACCTCCTTCTTAGGATCATCAAACAAGTAGAGGTGCCAGTTTGGTGACCTGCTCAGCTGACAACCAAGAGCCTCCCAGTTCTGATGTGTATTTCACCTGGATCCCAGAGGCCTGCCCCTGGACAGAAGCCCTCCCCAATCGCCCACATTGTTTCTTCCCTGACACCTGCCCCTGGACCTGCATGTAGCCTCTCCCTTTAAAAACCCTGACCTTGCCTGACAAACGCAGACAGACTCTGAGGACAAGAATGCCGAGTGTCTCTTTGCAATGCCAGCTTGCAAATAAAAACCTTTGATTACTTTATGCAACCTCCTGTCTCAGAGATTGCCTTCACAGCAGGTGGCAGGAACTGAGAGTTTGTCTGGTAACATCACCCCGGAAATTCTATGGAGCAGTTCTACTCTGTCCCATAGGGCCACTGTGAGTCAGAATGAACTTGACTGCACTGGTTTATTTATTTATTTATTTCTGGTATACCTGGCAAAGAGCCTGGCCTAGGAGGGATGCAGTGAATGTTTCATAAATACTTGTTCAACAAACGGATCCTTAAGCATGCTCTATGGATCCTTAAAAGCATGCACTTTCCGTAGAACCATTATCTAGTTTGTGGCTATAACGAAATAACACAGTCCTTTTAATCCTGTTTCCATTTCCCATTTTCCATTTCTCCTTCAGTTCAAATCCACCAGGCGCTCCTTGAATACTCTGGGGGTCAGTTCTACCCTGGCCCCTAGGGTCGGCATGAGTCGGATCCGACCGATGGCACTTGGCTTGGCTGGCTTCCCATAAACACCAAAAGACCACTCCAGTCTCCTTTTCCCATTCCTGGAAGAAGCTCAGATAAATAACAAACCAATCTGAAGCATTTTGGAATGTCAGGAAAACAAAACAAACATCAGACAGTTGGTGCCCAATATTAATGGCATCCTTGGCCAGCACACAAGAAAAATCTTAACTTAATATAGTTGTTTCATTAAATCAATTTAATTTCCATTTCTGCTCTAGCTTTAAGAGCAATTGGCTGGGGAAGGGCCAGATGTAAGCTCTGTCATTTTATTAAAGGTTTTTATGCAAATGTGTTGCATCATATCTGACTCCAGATAGGAACTCCAAAGGCCTGAGCTTTGTTCTTCGCTGGACATAGGAGAAAGCCAAGAATAAAGGAAGTGGCTTTTAAGTAGCTTTTAGCTTGTATGTATTAGGTTGATCCTTATTTCCACTGTGACTAATTTCAACTTAGACCTTCCTATCACAGTTTCTAGCCTAAGATAAGTAAGCACAATGTTCAAGGCAGTCTATTCTGAGGAGAAAACTTCTGCTTAAGTCTTCTGCAATAAACAACATATGGCTTCACCTAAACATACACAGGCAACCTGCATGCTAGGTCCTATTTAAGTGCTAGGAATATAAAATCAGATAAGATACAGTCCAGGTGGGGAAGCAGACATCTAGTCACAAAATATCAGGAAAATGGAATATGTGATCAACACCTCCCTCCACTTTGGCTTTTTAAGTCTTCCTTGGAACCCTGGTAATATAGTGGTTAAGAGCTATAGCTGCTAACCAAAACATCTGAGGTTTAAATCTACCAGGCGCTCTTCGGAAACTCTAGGGAGCAGTTCCACTGTAGCCTATAGGGTCACTATGAGTCAGAATTGGCTCAGTGGCAATAGGCTTTTTGGTTTCAGCTGTCTGAAGAAATTTGGGCTGTTGTACTTTTCTCTCAATTCTTGGGTCTCTTCCCTACCTGATCCTTCTCTTTAACACGTAAATATGCTCAAGCTTATCCTGTTTTGAAAACTATAGTTCCTTCCTAACTCACCATTACTATTCTCAAGCAATAATCCTTCCTCTTCACTTTCACAACTAGCTGTCTGGGAAGAGCTGTGTCCACTTACTGTTTGTCTTTGCTGTCTGTCTGTCTCTCTGCCTGTTTCAACTCTTTCACTCTGGGAAGATTTGAGTCCATGTGTTCTCTCTCTCTTTCTCCCTCATTGAACTTGCACTCATTCCTGAATCCAACCAATATAGATTTTGCCATCATTGCCCCTCCAAAAGGGTTGTCCCTAAGGTCAGAAATAACTACCACCCCCCAAAATACCCATTGCCATCAAGTCAATTCTGACTCATAGCAACCCTATAGGACAGAGTACAACTAACCCATAGAGTTTCCAAGAAGTGTCTACTCAATTCGAACTGCTGATCTTTTGGTTAATAGCCATGGCACTTAACTTCCTTTAAATCCAAACAATGCATTCCAGCCTACACCTTACTCTCTGTTTGCCACAGTACATAATGTTCTTCTTTTTTGAAGAACTCATCCCTTTTGGCCCTTACGGAACCATCCTTGACTTTTCATCCTCCCTCAATACCCCAGTATTGTACAAACATTCAACTGCCAGGACTATGTGAATTCATAGCCCACATCTAAGTCTCTTGTCCTGTCTATGGATAAACCACACCAGCATCTTTTGTTTTTCCATTGCTGTAAATATGAGGATTGACAATTAAGTTCGTGAACTCACCCTACAAAAAGTGCTACATACCTCTTCACTGAATATCACTATTATCACCTTTGAAGTACTCCTCTTGAGAAGCTAAGCACTGATGCCAGCACCTATTCTACCCTGCAAAGCAGTTTTGGAACTCTTCCAGGATGGCCATCAGAGCTGTGATGGTATTACCCTTGATGTCCTGAATGTCATCAAAATGTCTTCCTTTCATTATTTCCTGTACCTTCAGGTAAAGAAAAAAGTCACTGGAGGCCAAATCAGGTGAGTAGGGAGGGTGTTCCAATATATTTATTTGTTTACTGGCTAAAAATTCCCTCACAGACAACTAGAGAATTCAGTTTATGAACTTGCCACCATGCCACCATGTACAACAGCCATTTCAGAAAGAGTTCCAAAACTGCTCTGAAGGCTGGACCAGGCACTGGTGTCAGTGCACAGCTTCCCAAAGGGTATACTTCGAAAGTGACTGCAGTGATAGTCATCAGTGAGGTACATAGCACTTAGAACAATTAAGCTCACAGACTTAGCTGTCGGACCTCATAGAGCTAACACATTTGCCAGTGCACCGTTTCCACCCATACAATTTGATGAAGGTGGTTACAACAATCTTGTTGTGCAGCCATCACCAACATCCATTGCTATGTTTTCCATTTCCACAAACAGAAACTCAATATGAGCTAAATACAGATTTCCCTTTCCCATGCCCTCTCATATCTGATAACCACTGTTAGACTCCACTTCACAGCAGGAACATCTTCATTAGCCTTCTGCAAAGATAACAACCAGCATCAACATAACTCAAAATCCCACTGTTTCATTTCTCTTTTCAGTTCTGACGCCACCTGCATAGGCAGGACTTTTTTCTCTGACCCTGACCACCAGGAATAGGTCACCTCTCGCAACTGCAAAGGACACCATGCTTTGGAATGCCAAATAGACCCAAGACCTAGACACCAGCTGCAAGCTTGGGAGTCTACACAACACCCTTTCTTGCGACCTGCTGGCTACAAATTCAGAGTTTCCCTCTACCCCTCAGACTTCTCCAGACCCCTCACTTCTGACCTGCTTTCTCCCACTACCATCTCAGGTTTGATAAATCACTGGGATGACTCACAGGACTCATGGAAAGTGCTCTCTTTATGATCACAGCTTTATTACAGGAAAAAGAATACAGATGGAGAGGTGCAGACAGTGAGAGCTACAAGAGTTCTCAAAGTCCTGGCTTCATCAGCACAAACTCTCAGATGTGGCCAGGAAGCCTTTTAGATAACAGACACTTCAATCACTGGGGCAAGTGCAAGCTTTTAGAGGTTACCTCTCATGAAAACAAGAGGGAAAATATGTACTCTGGATAAACTTAAAATTTTTGGCTTCACGTCTTCCTACCTCTCCTTTTGCCACACTTCCACCAACTCAATCACCTCATTGTAGCCAAAATGATCTCTTAAAAAGTCAGATTTGATCATATTTCTTCTCTGCTTTAATCTGTCAATGATTTGTAATTTTGATGAGGACAATGTCCAAAATTTTTAACACAACCTGTAATATGCTTCTTGATTTGACTTGTGTCTATCTCTCCAGCCTCATCTCACACCTTTTGCCCAGCCCTCCCTCCATTCTGACCAATGTGACCTTCCTATGGACTTTCTCTTTTCAGCTGTTCCCTCTGCTTGGAATGGTCTCTCTCCCTATCTTAGCCAGGCTAAGCACTTAAATGTCATTTCATCTAGAAATCTCTGAGCCCTAAGGACTTTGTTAAATCCCAATATAAGTTCCTATACCTACCCACTGCCATGAAGTTGATTCTGACTCACAGCAGTCCCATAGGGTTCCCAAGGCTACAAATCTCTGTGGAAGCAGACTGCCACTTCTTTTTCCCAGGGAGCCACTGGTGGTTTCAAACTGCCTACATTTTGTTAGGGGTCTTTTGCTTTAAATGCTGTACCACCAGGTCTCCTTTAAGATCCTATAAACCAAAGCCAAAGTCATTGCTGTCTAGTCAATTCTGACTCATCATGACTTTATAGATCAGAGTAGAATGGCCTTGTGGAGTTTCCAAGGAGTACCTGGTGGATCTGAACTGCTGATCTTTTGTTAACAGATACAGCAATAAACCACTATGCCACTAGAGTTTATTAAGATAGTATACAGGGGGGCGGAGTCCAGATGGCGGACTAAGCCCACGTCTCCTTATATCCCTCTGGAAACCAAGACCTGAACTGACAATCAAACAGAGCCTTCTGATCACCTACTCAGCCTCAGGACACAGCACAGAGCTGTTAATTGGGACCTCATACCACTCAGCAAAAAACCTCCTCTCTTTCGCTGACTCCCGCTCCTGGCTAGCCCCGGCTCTCACGGACGGAAGGTAAATGCACCACTTTGACTTTTTTTTTCCTCGGTCTCGGCTGGCGGGCGGAGCTGGGCCTGGCCTGGCGGCTGGACTCAGACGCGCTGCTGGGGGGATAGGCAGGCGAAATTCCCACATTCTGAGAGCCAGGCTCAGGACTCTGTTAATCTAGCCACTTTGAGCCTTTTGTTTTGTAGCTGCCTCAGTGGGGTTTGTGCGGAACTCCGTGGTCAGGGTGCGGGACGCCATGTTGGTATTGAGATTTTAGCGGGACCTCGTTCTTAGCCTGGGAGCCAGTGCCTGCAAACGGGACAGCGCTTCTCCAACAGAAAAGTAGTGATTTTGCACAGTGCTGCCTACGGTGGGGGCCCTGCAACAGAAGCAGAGGAATCACTACCTCTCAGCACCTTTAGCCCCTCTGTCTGCTGCCTGTGTGGAGGACGCCATCTTGGATACGGTGGCCACAGCTGGACCCAATTCTTAGCTTGGGAGCCTGCCCACAGGACAGCGCTTTTCTATCACAAAAACAGTACTCAACGCAGTGTTGTCTAAGGCTAGGCCCTGTCAGCAGAGGCCAACAGTGCAGTAGCAGTGCTGTATTCTGAACTAGTTTGTTATCATCAGGGGTTGGATATAGTGGTGCTTACTTTGTCAGATGAGAAGAGGGACCTCTACACTTGAAAACCTAACTGACTTGTGAACTGGTCAGATACCTTTTGCTTTACATTTGAAGACAGCCTAGAGAAACATTTGCAATCCACCCTCACAGTACCTCTTCCAGCCTCTATATACTCACATGGGACCCAAAAAGCAACAGACAATTGTGGCATACAAGCAATCACTCATGGCTTCAGAAGGCTCCCAAACAAAGCAACCAAGGAGTTTTCCAGATGAAGAAACTTTTATGAAAGCATCAGGAAGTGAATACAAATTGATTATATACAGAGCCCTTCTAGACCTTATACAAAATGAGCAGAACAAAATGAAAAATTAAGCAAGTTGTTCAATCTGATGGAACACCAGTACTCTGAAATCCAACAGATCAAGAAGAAAATCAAAGACATAGAAACTTCCATGCAAAGCCAAGAAAACAGAATGGAACAAATGGAAAAAAGAATCTCTGACTTGGAAGACAGAGCTACTGATGCCAGTGTCTATGAGCAGAAATCAGAAAAAAGAAACAAGAAAAATGAAGAACCATTAAGAAGCATGTGGGATTCTACTAAGAGGAACAACCTTCGATTAATTGGAGTCCCTGAACAGGGTGAGACATCTGAGAACACAGAGAGTATTGTTGCAGAGCTGCTGAAAGAAAACTTCCCAGAAATAATGAAGAGAATATAGACATCTCAGATGCATATCGTATGCCACCCAATATAGATCTCAAAAGAAAGACTCCAAGACATATTACAATCAAGCTTAACAAAATGAAACATAAGCAGCAACTCTTAAAGGCAGCAAGACTCAAGGCAAAGCTAACATTCAGAGGGAAACCCTGTAGGCTCTCGTCAGATTTCTCAGCAGAAACCATGCTGGCACGGAGACAGTGGCACGACACATTCAAAGTCTTGAAGGAGAAGAACTTCCAGCCAAGAATTATATATCCTGCAAAACTATCTTTCAAATATGAAAATGAAATTAAGACATTCCCAGATAAACAGATACTCAGAGACTTTGTAAAAACCAAACCCAAACTACAAGAAATACTGAAAGAAGTTCTTGGCTTTGGCTTAGAAGAACGAAACCACTAACTTTATATTTTAGAACGACATACTACTCAATACTCTACTTATTTAGGGAAGGCTCCAAAGTAAATCACAGCTTTGATTTGGAAAGAAGCAACCCAGTGATCATCATGAAAACTATGGTGTCATCATAATAAAAAGAGGGATGTACTACAGTCGTTAAAGTTCTTCCAGATGGAGAGGAAGATGACAAGATTGGTAGTAATTGAAATTGGGTTTATAAATAGTTTATTAAGGGGGTTCATAGGGGCAGCTGTGAAGCACAACAAAGATGTATCATACCATTTCAAGAAATCTAACACACGAGTCTCAACAACTATAAAACCAGCTCTGAAAAGGTGAAAAATCAACTCACAAAAAAGAGTGTCCCAGAACAAACTAATAAGAACAACAGAGAAAACATCAACATAAAAATAAACATATCACAATGGCAGCAGTGAACATATACCTATCAATAATTACATTGAATGTGAATGGACTGAATGCTCCAGTAAAGAGACACCGAGTGTCATCTTGGATCAAAAGACACGACCCATCCATATGTTGTGTACAAGAAACTCACCTGAGACCTAAAGACAGGAACAAACTGAAAATTAAAGGATGGAAGAATATATACCAAGCTAACAATGAACAAAGAAGAGCAGGGGTGGCAATTCTAATCTCAGATAAAATCAATTTTAATGTCAAATCCACTATCGTGGACAAAGATGGACACTATTTATTGCTGAAAGGTTCAGTACACAAGCAAGACTTAACTATATTAAATATTTATGCACCTAACGTCACAGCACCTAAATATGTCGAAGAAACACTGACTACGCTCAAAAGAGAGTTAGATGACTCCACAAAAATAGTGGGAGACTTTAACACTCCACTCTCATTACTAGACAGATCATCTAGAAAAAAGCTCAGTAAAGATACAGAAGACCTCATTGACACAATTAACCAACTAAACCTCATTGATATATACAGAACTTTCCACTCATCAGCAGACAACTACACCTTCTTCTCCAGAGGACATGGGACATTCTCCAGAATTGACCACATGATAGGTCATAATGCAATGCTCAACAAAATCCATACCACTGAATTACTTCAAAGCATCTTCTCAGATCATAAAGCCACAAAAGTTGAAATCAATAGCAGAAAAAACATAGATAGAAAGTGGAACTCTTGGAAACTGAACAACATCTTGCTCAAAAAAACATGGGTTCTAGAGGAAATCAAGGATGAATTAAAGAAATTCATGGATTCCAATGGGAACGAAAACACTTCCTACCAGAACCTATGGGATACAGCCAAAGCAGTGCTCAGAGGTCTGTTTATCTCCATAAATGCACACATCTGGAAGGAAGAAAGAAACCAAATCAAGGAACTAACTCTACAGCTTGAACAAGTAGAAAGAGAACAACAGAGAAACCCCTCGGGCACCAGAAGAAATGAGATCATAAAGATTAGAGCAGAGCTAAATGAATTAGAGAATAGAAAAACAATTGAAAAAATTGAAAAGACTAAAAGCTGGTTTTTTGAAAAGATCAACAAAATTGATAAACCACTGGCTAAACTTACTAAAGAAAAGCAGGAAAGGAAACAAATAACCCAAATTAGAAATGAGAGGGGAGTTGTCACCACAGATGCAACAGAAATCAAAAATATCATAACAGAATACTATTAAGGCTGTACTCTACCAAATTTGAAAACCTAGGGGAAATGGACCAATTCCTTAACTCATACCACCTACCCAAATTATCACAAGGTGAAGCAGAACAACTTAATAAACCCATCACAAAGGAAGAGATTGAAAAGTCATCAAAACACTGCCAACCAAAAAAAGTCCAGGCCCAGATGGCTTCACAGCAGAATTCTACCAAGCATTTAGAGAAGAGTTATCCCCAATACTATTGAGACTATTTCACAGTATAGAAAGGGATGGAGTACTCCCAAACTCATTCTATGAAGCCAGCATAACCCTGATA